>JAKOGI010000979.1:12500-90000 GCA_029747015.1 Carnegiea gigantea
ACTTCATTCCTAATTCTATCATCCTCGCATAGCAACACATCCATCTAATCATCATTGTCTTTGCTACTGTCAACCGTTGAACCTGTGTCTTTTTATAGGCCAACATTATGATCCATACAACACAACAGGTCTAACTACCATACGATGAACTTTTTCTTTTAATCCAACAAGCATCCTCTTATCATACAGCACATCTAAAACATATTTCTATTTTTGTCAACCCACTTTTGTACAATGGTTGATGTCTTTGTCAATATCCCTTTTTGTTGAATGATCAAGCCTAGATATTTAAACTTCTCGACCTTCGGTACTGTCATCCCATTAATAATGACTTTTTCCCCCTCCTTTTCTCTTCCACTAAAACAACTATGTAGGCATTGGTTTTTGATCTACTTACTCTAAAACCTCTAGACTTTAGTGTATGCCTCCATCGCTCCAACTTATCATTAACTCCCTCTCTGGTCTCAATCAATAAGAACAATGCCATCTGCAAATAACATACACGATGTTACTTCATCTTGAATCTCTTTCGTAAGTTCATCCATAACCAAAGTGAAAAGAAAAGGGCCTAAAGTAGAACCCTGATGCAGACCGATACCAACATAGAAGACATTGGTAACCCCTCCTGGCATCCTAACACTCGTCCTACCTCCCTCATACATACCCTTAATAACTTAAATATACACAGGTGATACTCCTTTATTTTTCAAACATCTCTATAATACTTCACACGAAACTCCATCATAAGCTTTGTTCAGGTCTATGAACACTATGTCTAGATCAGCCTTTTTATCTCTATACAATCCCATGAATCTTCTAAGGAGGTAAATTACCTCTATGGTCGACTTACTAGATATAAAACTAAACTGGTTCTCTAATATCAAAATATCCTTCTATAATCTTTCTTAATCACCCTTTCCTATAACTTAATAGTATGACTGAGTAACTTTATACCCCTATAATTATTACAATCCTGAATATCACCTTTGTTCTTATACAATGGAATGATTGTACTAAATCTCCATGCTCTGGGCATCTTAGCATTCCTAAAAATACCATTGAAAAGTTCTGTTAGCCACTCTAATCTCTCTTCACCCAAATACTTCCACACTTTTGCTGGTATTTGGTTTGGTCCCTCTGTCTTCTCGTTAGACATCTTCTTTAGGGCCTCTTTATTCTCATCCTTGTTGATAGGTTCACACAATCAAGGATCAAGCTGCCTTTCACTACTCTCTCGTTCCTGCTCCGAAAATCTTCCAACACTTCACTATTAAAGAGTTTGGAAAAGTATCTTTGTCATCTCTCCTTGATTTTTGCCTCCTTAGCCAGCACCTTATCATTTTCATCTTTGATGTACCTCATGTGACCCAAATCTCTAGTTCTTTTCCCTAACCCTCACTAGCTTAAAGACCTCATTCTCACCTTCCTTAATCTCCAATTTTTGATATAACATATCATAAGTTATACTCTTAGCTGCAGCAGCAACTTTCTTGGTTACTTCTTTTGTTTCCTTATACCTAACTCTACTAATCTCTTTCTCTTCATCCATTCAATTGTTTATGAAAGTAGCGTACGCCTATTTTTTTGGTCCTTCACTTTTTCCTTTACCTCCTCGTTCCACCACCAGGCTTCCTTCATTTTGCTGCCCCCTCTCCTAGATGTACCTAGGATTTCCTTAGGCCCCCTTTGAATACATTCTGCCATTGCATCCCGCATTGTGTCTGCATCCTCTACTTCCAAATTCCTTCCTCAGTAATCCTACCTGATAGCTTCATAGTGTCCTCCTTAGTAAGATTCCACCACTTAACTCTAGGGTCCCCAACACTATTCTTCTTCCATTTTGAATATTTGAACTCTACATCCAACACTAGCAACCTATGTTGGGTTCCTCAACACTCACTTGGTATCACTTTACAATCCTTACACAACCTCCTATTACTCGCCCTATTCAGGAAATAATCAATTTGAGCCTTTATTAAGCCACTCTTAAAGGTTACCAAGTTTTCTTCCTTCTTCTTTAAAAATGAGTTTACAACCAACAATTCGTAGGTAGCCGCAAAGTCCAGAATAGAAACTTCTCCGTTGTCTCTCTCCTTACAATCGAAACATATGTGGGCTGTATCATACCATCTGCTGCCACACCAATATGGCCATTAAAGTCTCCTCCTATGAAAAGTTTCTCGCTCTGAGGTACATCCTGAATGACCATATCCAAATCCTCCCAAGATTACTTTTTAATATCCTCAGCTAAGCCTATTTGAGGTGCATAAACACTAATTACATTTAGAATTTCTGATCCCACCACTACCTTAATAGCCCCACTAATACAATAATAATAATAATAACAACAACAACAACAACAACAACAACAACAACAACAACAACAATAACAATAATAATAGCAATAATCATAAAAAAAAAGCAAATAAACCAAACACTACTAAATGAAAGATCACTAAACAATGAAAATAACTCAATAAAAAAGCAAATAGTTAATAAATTAGAATCAAATTAAATAACTTAAAATTGGATTATTTATATAATATTAATTAAAATAATAACGAAACTAATAACAAAAATAATAATAAAAATAATACTAATAATAACAATAGCAATAATAATAATAATAATAATAACAACAACAATAATACAATTAAATACAATTAAATAAACAACAATAAGTTTTAAATAATAGTAATGACTAGTGTAAAAGTTATATGGTAAAAGGAAGACAAGTGCTAAATAATTCAATTAAATGACCACAGCAGAGTGCTGCGAAAGAGCCAACCAAGAAAAGGCCCAAAAAAGACTAGGTACTAGACAATTTGATTAAAATTATACAGTAATATCAAAGCAATCAATCACTAAAGCAGAGCGAGGTTGAAAGACCAAATAAAATAAAAATAAAAAGATTAATATCTATTAGAGTGTTGGGGAGGGCGATTTGATTAAAATCCTTACTAGAAAAGGCCCTGCAAAGGGATGCACAAAATGGAAAATTGACAACCCAGGCTTTCTTGCTTCCTCCCTCAAGTCTAAACAGAGTATCCCGCAATGGCACCCAACCGTCCAAAAAAGCCTATAGATTAGACGATGCACTCAATGGAGATACCACTACCGTCGGCGAGATTCAGGCCACCTTCCTAGGATCACCAGAGGTCGGAGATACCCGATGTTAGGAGTGTAGCTTGTTGGAATAATTGGTGTAACGGCTGCTATGAGGACAGAGGAAAAATTGTGTCGTGGATGAGACCACTGACCTGAAAGCTAAATGTAAAACCCCGGAAATTTAATTTGGCGAAAATTATTTTCAGGTTGGACCGACCTAGATCCAGGCCAATTCAAGTCAATGCCAAATGAGTTCTTGTGAAATTTATTTTGCTTAAGGAAGTTTTTAATTAATTTTTAATATTCTGGAAGGCTTTAAATCTTCAAAAAAAAAAAAAAAACTCCCTCTTTGATTTTTTTTAACTATAAAACTTCTAGTATTACCATTATTATTATTATTATTATGATTTTTTTTATTTATTATGATTACTAATATTTTTTTTAATTTATTATCATTACTAGTATTATTTGTTAGTTTATTTTTGGGTTTTTCTTAAACCCTAATCATCATCAATTACCCCCCCTTGCCGTGAGTTTCTCCCCCAAATCAAGTTAAATATTATTTTATTTTGAGGAAGAATCAAACCCTTCCTAAACCTCTCCTCTTTTTCCCCTTTCATTCCCAAACCTAAAACCCTAACTCCCTCACCTCTCCCACTCTCTTCCTCATGTCTCTCTCTCTCTCCCCCCCTCTCTCTAGCCTTGCACTCTGTCTCTCTCTCCTCCCTCAATGCCGACTACCGTCACCACCACCGGGCTGCCGCCTCTTGCGCCGCCACCCCGCTACTACCTTCCCTTGTTTTGCGTTTCTGGCATTAAACTTGAGCGAAGGCGGAAATTCCATTGAACTGACCCCGTTTCCGACTTAAGGTAATTTTGTAACAATGTTTTGATGGCGTTTGATTTTTATTTTTATTTTTTGCCTTAGTAAAAGTGGTCCTTTGGCATGTTTGGATCCGGGCGAGGGTCTAAGAGCGATTAATGGGAACGGGTAAATTTTTGGTAACTCGAATCATGCGAAAACCGTTCATAAAGAGGAAGGGTGATTTGGGCAGAATTGAAACCGTTTTTGCCATGACTTGGAAATTTGGTATAATTAGTCTAGTTGTCTAAAAATCCTGAAACTTTTATCGTAGTTAGATCAGGATGTGAAAATCATGTGGGTTTTTGGATAGAATGAATCGTAGTTAAGATGAAGGAGTTAGGCCAAAATACTGGAAACTGTCAAAAACCAGGCACTGCAGGTATAGTCGGTAGTTTTTGAATTTCTAGACCTAGCTACTGTGCGATTTTGTAAAAGCGTTGAACATGAAAGTTTTAACAGATGAAATTATCTTTCAAAGTTGGGTAAGAAATTGATTTTTGAAAGTCAGGAGAAAAAGTTATGAGGTCTAGAACTTAGGTTAAAATTCTAGGCAGAATCTGGAAAGCAGGCTCTGGGGCTGCTTCATTCTTGATTTTGAAAAAAAAATCCCTAGGATAGGGTTGGTTGCCAGAAATCATGAAATTTGGTGGGTGGAACCGTTGGTTGTACCGAGCAATTTTCTTTTGGAATCGAGCCGTTTGGAGTAGGATAGCCCGAGTTGTAATTAAATTTCCCGGGACTGTCACAGGGGAAGACAGTCACGGACATGTCAGAAGGAAGTGAAAATATGTCCTAGTTTGGGATAGATCCATGCCGAACCCTAAATATAGAAAATGTAGAGGACGAGTTAAGGATTTGGGATTGACTTAGAACACTAGAATTGGATATCAGCAACCAAAGTTATAGCTTCTGGACGTTGAACTCAGAAACTGGCCAGCCTGAACCTTAACCAGGGTTAAGGTTTGGATGAATTAAAAATCTAGAAACCCTTTCATAAATTTGTGGGAGGGCCAAGGATGTCCTATATTGAGCGTGGACTGACTGTGGGCCGTGTGTGGGCCCAGGTGCGGAGCAGTGAACTTGCTTAAGTAACCGAGCCCATAAATTATACGGTATCTAGGTAACAATCATGCCCAAACCCTTCCCCTGCGTTGTTGAAACCATGAACGTTTTGGGACTTGAGTAAGAATTTCTGGCATTTCTTTTCAAAATTGAAGGAACACTGGTGTATGAAATGAAAGTGATTGCATAATGAAAACCGTATGTTGTGTTATGTCTGGAAGTTGAAACTTACCATGTCATGAAAGTTGAAATTTATTTCGATTGTGTTTGGAATTCCTGGATTACTATTGCGAGTTCTGTAGGGGAAGGTGTTTGAATATGAATGAACTGATTATGCTAAGTTTATCTCCGGTAAGAGGTAAGGACTCATTAATTAAAAAGAGCTGAATGGGATGAGTTAAATAGATTTGGATTGATTGAAGGCCATTGCCTTCCCCGGGTAACAAGTGCATGCATGTGAGCGGCCACGTGCTCGGTTGAGACGTGCGCCAGGACTATCGGTAACCATCCATAATGGTGGTAGGCCAGGAAAAGATAAGCGGTAACCGCCTGAGAAGCGGTAGGCCAGGAATGAGTTAAGCGGCTGCGCTATGTCAGAGCGCATGCCATGAGACCCATTGGGGTCGCTCACCTAAACGTTCACTGGAACAGATGCAGTTTGAATTAAATTGTGGAATTATGATTTTGAAAGTGATGATCAAGGAAGATTGTGATAATGGGTTGTGTTCTTGGAAGACGTATCGTTGTCCCCTTCCCTCAAATGTTTCAAAATGGATTTGTGTGCGTGTTTGACTGTTAGGGGTGCTTGTTACTGAGTTTATCTCACTGTTATAAAATATTTTGTTTTCAGGTGATCTAGCTATGCTTGGGGCTGGGAACTCGAAAGTAGGGCGAGATTCGAATGCGGAATATGAATGAAATGAATGATCGAAGTTGTAATAGACAATAGTTGATTTAATTTGTGATGTTAAAGTTTTGAACACTGTAAGGTTGACTTTTTTGCGAAGACTTGATATTAATTGTTAAACTTGACATCCAGCTTGGTGTTTCCAAGAAGGAAATACGGTGGTAACACCCCGTTTAGGTTCCCGCTGTATTTTCGTTAATAATGGTGTTTAATAATGAATTAGAGATCTGGGGGTGTTACAAAGTGATATCAGAGCCCAGGTTAACTGGCCTGACGGCTCGCCTAAGGGATAAAGAGAATAATACTATTTAATAACCCTAAAACTGGTAGATTTAAGGACTACTCGGAGTGTGAGCGGAGGTTGGGAAGAGAGTATGCTTGTATATGTTACTTCTTTGTGTTTATATATCTAAGTTGGGTCTATTAATGTCTAGGATGAATGCGGCTCGTCACTGTAGGTGTATGGGACGACCTTGTCACCACCAGAGGTTGGGGAAGGTTCCCGGGGTCAGTTTGGAGAGTCACTTGGAGCGAGTGGAAATTTTTATTCATGAGAGACTAGCTGAGGTTCCTGATGATTGTTTAAGATCCGACCATAACCCGACCCTCTTCTTCCTTTTAACTCTTTGAGGGGACCCCTTGTGGCGTTATAGAGTTGAGGAACTTCACCCTGGGAAGAGAGCATTCATGGTCGGTAGGGACTGGTGCCTATGCAAGTGCAGCCTATGGGTTTCAACTTGAATGAACTAGTGGACCACCTAATGGATGTAGGTCCTTATGACGAACCCCCCACCCCTGACTCTGAGGATGCCAACCCACCACCACCGGCAGAAGAGGATACTGATGAGGAGGGAGACGCTAAGGAAGGGGAGGATAATCCGATTGAGGCAGAGCCTAGAGTGGAACCGAGTCAAGAGGGGGACCGGAGTGGGGAAGACATGAGCGAGGGAGAATCCAGGGAGGACGAGGGCCCTGAGGAAGACCCCATGGAAGAGGAAGATCCTGAGGAAGACCCCATGGAGGAAGACCCCGAGGAAGATCCTGAGGAAGATCCCAAGAAAAACCCTGAGGGAGACTCTGAGGTCAGCGAGGGGTAACTTATGAGTAGTGACGACTTAGTGGAAGACTAGGAGGAGGAAGAGAGGGGCCACCCAGCTCAGGACAAGCAAACTAGCAGCTCGGAGGATGTGGAACAGGAGATAGATTCCTTGTGGGAAAGAGCTGAGCGTGAGATAGAGATGACCCGCTGGAAGTGGGGTAGATGTGGCCGAATATGCAGGGGTACCTGCCCATTGGATGCTCCCGACCACTAAAGGCTAGAAGCCTTAGGAGGCTGCTTTCTCCTCTTTTCTTTCTTGTTTTGCTAGTAGTGTCATTTTGCTGTTATTAGGCCACTGTGGCTATTAGGATTAAGCATTGTAATACAACGAAAGTACTGATGCCGAACCCTTATAGGAATTGAAAATTTCGGGCAATAAAAACCATTTCGATGTTTTAAATCCCTATGTGTCTGGTTGTGAAAGATATGTGTTATACGAATGTGATGCTTGGGTGAAATGAGACACCTGAATATATGATAGGACAGATGTGCCCTGAACATGATAGTATGCTATGAACGAGCTTCTGTGAAATATTATATGATGCACTGGCATATAATGTGATTCTGAAACTTAGTAGAATGTAGAATATGAACTATTAGGAGAGGAACTAAAACCAAATTATTTTCCCGAATAGAATGGTGGGAAACAACCACAATGATGAATCTCAATCGAGAGCCAACCCTACAACAAGGGTCCCTATGGACCATGACGTTCTCATGATTGCTTTTAGAGAGCGGTAGGAGTCCCTACGCCCTCGGAACGGGAACGGGTCCCACAGTCAAATCGACGAGACTAACCCACCAACGGGGGCCGAGCTGACAAATTTGTTGCTGTTGGAGATGCTACAAAAGCAAGGGGAGCAACTACGGCTCCGGAATGAGCAAATACAAAGACTGATGGAAGTTAGAGAGAAGAGGGTGGAGGAGGACAACTCCTCTACGTTCAAACGGTTCGCAAGTCATCATCCACCCGTCTATGATGGCACCCCCGACCCCAAGACCTTCGAAGACTGGATTAGGGGGATAGAAAAATTGTTCGATCCCTTCAGTGTCCCGAAGAGTGGAAGGTAGGATTCGCAGTATTCTTCCTCAAAGACAAAGCCAACCTCTGGTGGGCTACAGTAAGGGAAAGACAACATGAGCCTGGGTTTGGATGGGGTAAGTTCAATGAAATGATTAAGGATCATTTCTACCGCACCTCCCTCCAGAAAGTTAAGGAGAATGAATTTATGCAGTTGCAGCTGGGGGGCATGAGCGTCCTCGAGTACGCCTCCAAATTTATGGAATTGTCACGCTTCGACCCAACCTTCGTAGCTGACGAGAGGAATGAAAATGAGCAGGTTTGAGGCCGGGCTAAATCCAACTATTAAGGAACATATGTCGGTGCGACAGTATGTCGCGTACATTGATGTATGACACTGTAGTCAACGTGGAACGAGCAATGAAGGAGCGAAGCCACTATTTCACCGAACAACAGGGCACTAAGAGAAAGGGAGATAATCAGGGAAGCTTCCAGAGGCAAGAGCAGAACCGTAGGCCCTCTAGGGGACAACACTCTGGTAATTTCAATCGAGGCGGCCAGTATCCCAGCACACGGCTCAAAGTGACCTGTAATGCTTGTGGGAAACCGGGGCGTATCGCAAGAGAATGTCGGACCGTGAAGAGGTGCTTCCGCTGTGAAAGCCATCAACACCAGGTGTGGGACTGCCAACTTCCCCCACCCCCTCCCGGGCAAGGGCAGGGACAGAGTCAGGGATAGGGGCAGAACCAAGGGTAGGGGCAGCGACCCTAGTCTTCATACCACAACAGGGGAGGGCAGGCGGCCTACCCCAACGAGCAGAATCGGGCACCCCAGTCGACTCAGTCCCGACCCTCCAACCAACCACCCCGGAATACTGGGGGCCGGGTGCATGTGATGTGAAAAGAGGAAGCTACGGATGCTCCGAACGTAGTGACAGGGACTTTTTCCTTCTTAACTCAGTCTGTACATGTCTTGTTTGATTCGGGTGCCACGCACTTCTTTATTTTGCTAGCTTAATTGAGACCTTGGGACTAAACTCCACCCAAAAATTCCCCCTGTTATCAGTAATGCTCCCTAACGGGAAAACTGTATCGTACGAAGAGTTATACGAGGGTTACTCTGTGGATATGTATGAATGTAAATTTTCGGCGAACCTATATAAGTTTGAGTTGACTGACTTTGGAATTATTTTGGGAATGGACTGGTTAGCTAAGTACCAAGCCTAGATCGATTGCTCCAAACGAAAAATCACCCTAAGAGGGCTGAATGGAGAAAGGATAATATATAGAAGCCAAAAGCCCAGAATAGGAGTAAAATTGGTGTCGGTGATGAGGGCTCAAAAGCTGTTAGGCAAAGGGTGTGAAGGGTTCCTGTGCCACATAGTCAAGACTGAGGATGCGGGACCATCCTTAGAGGACATCCCTGTAGTGAGGAAATTCCCAAGTGTGTTTCCCGATGAAATTCCTGGCATGCCACCTCTTAGAGAGGTGGAATTTTGCATTGACTTGACCCTCGGGGCCACCCCTATTTCCAAGGCGCCTTATAGGATGGCACCAGCCGAACTCAAGGAATTAAAGATGCAGTTAGAGGAACTCTTAGAGAAAGGATACATCTGGCCTAGTACATCCCCGTGAGGAGCCCCGGTCTTATTCGTGAAGAGGAAAGATGGGACTCTAAGATTGTGTATAGATTACCGGAAGCTTAATAAGATAACGGTCAAGAAACATATGTCGGTGCGATAGTATGTCACGTACATCGATATATGACACTGCAGTCAACATGGAACGAGCAATGAAGGAGCGAAGCCACTATTTCAACGAACAACGGGGCACTAAGAGGAAGGGAGACAATCAGGGAAGCTTCTAGAGGCAGGAGCAGAATCGTAGACCGACTAGGGGACAACACTCTGGTAATTTCAATCGAAGGGGCCAGTATCCCAGCACACGGCTCAAAGTGACCTGCAATGCTTGTGGGAAACCGGGGCATATCGCAAGAGAATGTCGGACCGTGAAGAGGTGCTTTCGCTGTGAAAGCCATCAACACCAGGTGTGGGACTGCCAACTTCCCCCACCCCCTCCCGGGCAAGGGCAGGGACAGAGTCAGGGATAGGGGCAGAACCAAGGGTAGGGGCAGCGACCCCAGTCTTCATACCACAGCAGGGGAGGGCAGGCGGCCTACCCCAACGAGCAGAATCGGGCACCCCAGTCGACTCAGTCCCGACCCTCCAACCAACCACCCCGGAATACTGGGGGCCGGGTGCATGTGATGTGAAAAGAGGAAGCTACGGATGCTCCGAACGTAGTGACAGGGACTTTTTCCTTCTTAACTCAGTCTGTAGATGTCTTGTTTGATTCGGGTGCCACGCACTTCTTTATTTTGCTAGCTTAATTGAGACCTTGGGACTAAACTCCACCCAAAAATTCCCCCTGTTGTCAGTAATGCTCCCTAATGGGAAAACTGTGTCGTGCAAAGAGTTATACGAGGGTTACTCTGTGGATATGTATGAATGTAAATTTTCGGCGAACCTATATAAGTTTGAGTTGACTGACTTTGGAATTATTTTGGGAATGGACTGGTTAGCTAAGTACCAAGCCCAGATCGATTGCTCCAAACGAAAAATCACCTTAAGAGGGCCGAATGGAGAAAGGATAATATATAGAAGCCAAAAGCCCAGAATAGGAGTAAAATTGGTGTCGGTGATGAGGGCTCAAAAGCTGTTAGGCAAAGGGTGTGAAGGGTTCCTGTGCCACATAGTCAAGACTGAGGATGCGGGACCATCCTTAGAGGACATCCCTGTAGTGAGGAAATTCCCAAGTGTGTTTCCCGATGAAATTCCTGGCATGCCACCTCTTAGAGAGGTGGAATTTTGCATTGACTTGACCCTCGGGGCCACCCCTATTTCCAAGGCGCCTTATAGGATGGCACCAGCCGAACTCAAGGAATTAAAGATGCAGTTAGAGGAACTCTTGGAGAAAGGATACATCTGGCCTAATACATCCCCATGGGGAGCCCCGGTCTTATTCGTGAAGAAGAAAGATGGGACTCTAAGATTGTGTATAGATTACCGGAAGCTTAATAAGATAACGGTCAAGAGCCGTTACCCTCTGCCCAGAATAGACGACCTATTCCACCAACTTCGGGGTGCGGGGACATTTTCCATAATTGACTTCCGTTCGGGGTACCACCAACTCCGAATCAAGGATGAGGATATACCCAAAACTGCATTTCGTACCCGACACGACCACTATGAGTTCGCAGCGATGCCCTTTGGCCTCACCAACGCACCAGCGGCGTTGATGGACCTTATAAACAGGGTCTTTAAACCCTATTTGGATAAATTTGTGGTGGTCTTCATTAACGACATCCTAATTTACTCGAAAACCCCTATTGAACACACCGACCACCTACGGATAGCCCTGGAGGTGTTAAGGAAGAATGAGTTGTATGCCAAGTTCTCGAAATGTGAGTTTTGGTTGGAGAAGGTAACCTTCCTCGGTCATGTAGTAAACCACGAAGGAGTGCTGGTAGACCCTCAAAAGATTGAGGCTGTGACATACTGGCCCAGACCTAAGAATCCTACGAAAGTAAGGAGTTTCTTGGGCTTAGCGGGCTATTATCACCGATTCGTCCAAAATTTTTCGAAGATCGCCACCCCGCTTACCAACTTGATTAGAAAGGTCACCAAATATGAATGGACGGAAAAATGTGAAGAAGCCTTCCAGGAGCTTAAGAAGAGACTTATGAGTGCACTGATACTGGCTTTACCTATTGCGGAGCAGGACTTCGTGGTGTATAGTAATGCTTCTAGAAATGGGTTGGGGTGTGTGTTAATGCAAGATGATCGGGTAATAGCGTATGCTTCGCGACAGTCGAAGACACACGAGCTAAACTACCCGACTCACGACCTGGAGTCAGCCGCGGTCGTGTTTGCTCTCAAAAGCTGGAGACATTACCTATACGGCGTTCGTTGTGAAGTATTCGCCAACCACTAGAGTCTGAAATACCTTTTCTCGCAGAAGGATCTGAATCTGAGACAGACAAGGTGGCTAGAATTCCTAAAGGACTATGACGTCCATTTTCAGTACCACCCTAGGAAGGCCAATGTAGTGGCGGATGCGTTGAGTCACAGGCCATACCCGACGCTGAGTTGTTTGATAGCGCTTCTAGATGACCTATGCCAAGAATTTAGAAGGTTAGAACTTAATGTGATTACTTCAGGGGCCAAACCTATGCTTTACGCCCTGGAGGCACAACCAACTTTCATAGAGGAAATCCGACTAGCCCAAACCACGAACCCTCAACTGGAGTGGATCAGAGGGGAGATATTGGCGGGAAAAGCACCTCCGTAGGAAGATAGTGCCCCTGGTAAAGGTCCTATAGGCCAACCATGAGACGTCGGAAGCCACTTCGGAGCCGGAACAGGAGATGCAAGACAAATATCCCCACCTATTTTCATAATCAGGTGCGCATCAATTTCGAGGACGAAACTTCTTAAGTGGGGTAGCATGTAAAACCTCAGAAATTCAGGTTGTAATGGTGGTATGTCACGGCATAGCGAAGTTTCGGGGACGAAACTTTCTTAAATGGAGTAGTATGTAAAACCCCGGAAATTTAATTTGGCGAAAATTATTTTCAGGTTGGACCGACCTAGATCCAAGTTAATCCAAGTCAATGCCAAATGAGTTCTTATGAAATTTATTTTGCTTAAGGAAGCTTTTAATTAATTTTCAATATTCTGGAAGGTTCTAAATCTTCAAAAAAAAAGAAAAAAAAAATTCCCTCTTTGATTTTTTTTAACTATAAAACTTCTAGTATTACCATTATTATTATTATTATTATTATTATTATTATTATTATTATTATTATTATTATTATTATTATTATTATTATTATTTATTATGATTACTAATATTTTTTTAATTTATTATCATTACTACTATTATTTTATTAGTTTATTTTTGGGTTTTTCTTAAACCCTAATCATCATCAATTACCCCCCTTGCCGTGAGTTTCTCCCCCAAATCAAGTTAAATATTTGTTTTATTTTGAGCATGAATCAAACCCTTCCTAAACCTCTCCTCTTTTTCCCTTTCATTCCCAAACCTAAAACCCTAACTCCCTCACCTCTCCCACTCTCTTCCTCACGTCTCTCTCTCTCTCTCCCCCCTCTCTCTAGCCTTGCACTCTGTCTCTCTCTCCTCCCTCGCCGCCAACCGTCGTCACCACCACCGGGCTGCCGCCTCTTGCGCCGCCACCTCGCTACTACCTTCCCTTGTTTTGCGTTTCCGGCATTAAACTTGAGCGAAGGCGGAAATTCCATTGAACTGACCCCGTTTCCGACTTAAGGTAATTTCGTAACAATGTTTTGATGGCGTTTTATTTTTATTTTTATTTTTTGCCTTAGTAAAAGTGGTCCTTTGGCATGTTTGGATCTGGGCGAGGGTCTAAGGCCGATTAATGGGAACGGGTAAATTTTTGGTAACCCGAATCATGCGAAAACTGTTCATAAAGAGGAAGGGTGATTTGGGCAGAATTGAAACCGCTTTTGCCATGACTTTAGAAATTTGGTATAATTAGTCCCGTCGTCTAAAAATCATAAAAATTTTATGGTAGTTAGATCAGGATGCAAAAATCATGCGGGTTTTTGGATCGAATGAATTGGAGTTAAGATGAAGGAGTTATGGCCGAAATACTGGACACTGTCGAAAACCAGGCACTGCAGGTATAGTCGGTAGTTTTTGAATTTCTAGGCCTAGCTACTGTGCGACTTTGTAAAAGCATTGATCATGAAAGTTTTAACAGATGAAATTATCTTTCTATGTTGGGTAAGAAATTGATTTTTGAAAGTCAGGAGAAAATGTTATGAGGTCTGGAACTTAGGCTAAAATTCTGGGCAGAATCTGGAAAGCAGGCTCTGGGGCTGCTTCATTCTTGATTTTGAAAAAAAAAATCCCTAGGATAGGTTTGGTTGCCAGAAATCATGAAATTTGGTGGGTGCAACAGCTGGATGTACCGAGCAATTTTAGTTTAGAATCTGGCCATTTGGAGTAGGGTAGCCCGAGTTGTAATAAATTTTCCCGGGACTGTCACAGGGGAAGACAGTCACGGACACGTCAGACGGAAGTGAAAATATGTCCTAGTTTAGGACATATCCATGCCAAACCTTAAACATAGAAAATGTAGAGGACGACTTAAGGATTTGGGATTGACTTAGAACACTAGAATTGGATTTCGGCAACCAAAGTTATAGCTTCTGGAAATTGAACTCAGAAACTGGCCAGCCTGAACCTTAACCAGGGTTAAGGTTTGGATGAATTAAAAATCTAGAAATCCTTTTATAAATTTTTGGGAGGGCTAAGGATGTCCTATATTGAGCGTGGACTGACTGTGGGCTGTGTGTGGGCCCAGGTGCGGAGCAGTGAACTTGCTTAAGTAACCGAGCCCGTAAATTATACGGTATCCAGGTAACAATCATGCCCTAACCCTTCCCCTGCGTTATTGAAACCATGAACGTTTTGGAACTTGAGTAAGAATTTCTGACATTTCTTTTCAAAACTGAAGGAACACTGGTGTATGAAATGAAAGTGACTGCATAATGAAAACCGTATGTTGTGTTATGTCTGAAAGTTGAAACTTACCATGTCATGAGAGTTGAAATTTATTTCGATTGTGTTTGGAATTCCTGGATTACTATTGCGAGTTCTGTGGGGGAAGATGTTTGAATATGTATGAACTGATTATGCTAAGTTATCTCTGGTAAGAGGTAAGGACTCATTAATTAAAAAGAGCTGAATGGGGTGAGTTAAATAGATTTGGATTGATTGAAGGCCATTGCCTCCTCCGGGTAACAAGTGCATGCATGTGAGCGGCCACGTACTCGATTGAGACGTGGGCCAGGACTATCGGTAACCATCTATAATGGTGGCAGGTCAGGAAAAGATAAGCGGTAACCGCTTAAGAAGCGGTAGGCCAGGAATGAGTTAAGCGGTTGCCCTATGCCAGAGCGCAGGCCATGAGACCCACTGGGGTCGCTCACCTAAACGTTCACTGGAACAGATGCAGTTTAAATTAAATTGTGGAATTATGATTTTGAAAGTGATGATCAAGGAAGATTGTGATAATGGGTTGTGTGCTTGGAAGACGTATCATTGTCCCCTTCCCTCAAATGTTTCAAAATGAATTTGTGTGCGTGTTTGACTGTTAGGGGTGCTTGTTACTGAGTTTATCTCACTGTTATAAAATATTTTGTTTTCAGGTGATCTAGCTATGCTTGGGGATGGGGACTCGAAAGTAGGGCGAGATTCGAATGCGGAATATGAATGAAATGAATGATAGAAGTTGTAATAGACAATAGTTGATTTAATTTGTGATGTTAAAGTTTTGAACACTGTAAGGTTGACTTTTTTGTGAAGACTTGGTATTAATTGTTAGACTTGACATCTAGCCTGGTGTTTCCAAGAAGGAAACACGGCGGTAACACCCCGTTTAGGTTCCCGCTGCATTTTCGTTAATAATGGTGTTTAATAATGAATTAGAGATATGGGGGTATTACACTAAATTTGCCCGACTCAGTTACAAATCAATAAGGCGAAAAAGCTTCCCAAGGTTTAACACAGTGAGCTTCTCACTCGTGCACTCGAGGGAGAAGCTATGGAGTATAGCAGTTTGTTGCCCAGGAAGAGAAGGAGGAAGAGAAGAGGAGAGAAGGTTTCTATATTTCTGTGTATCTTTCATAGCTGTAGAAGAGCTCTTTATATAATGGTCTGATTGAGAAAAGAGCTGTTGAATAGCATTAAAAAAGGAGTAAGTTGGGAGCAGAAATCTGAGATAGGAAGAGGATCATGGTAACTGAAGCAATAATGGAGGAAGACTCAGTCAAGCTTGCCGTTAAGTTTACGATAGCTTATATGTAAACAGACTGAAGAAAATTCCTCCAAAAATATGCGGCCCGCGTATGCCCCGCCTGGACCGGGCAGGCAGGCGGCAATGGCACGCGCGCGCATGTGCAGCCCAAGTCCCCTCAACCCCCTTAAAACATGGCTTCCAGTTATTCAACAGGCACAAGGAGAGTGAGATATATGAACTCTTCAAACCACTCCCAAAAGTTTCATGTGGGACAATAAAAGAGATAGAGAGAGTAAGTGAACACCATTTTGGGGTGCCATTACTTCAACAATCTCCCACTAATGGCATATAAAAGGAAAAGAAGAATGAGGAAAAATTTCCTGGGCAAGAAGGGTCGGATACTTAAGTATCAATGTCTTTTGATTGAATTGATACGTAGTAAAGAGAGGCAACATCTAAGTCTGACAAGTGAACTTAGTTTTGAACTTGTTAGACTCTAAATGAGGCCCTCTCGACACATATCAACCCTAAAAGATGTATATTCTGTGATAATCACTTGCGCTTTTAGGTCCATGCGCATACTTTGGGTCTCATAAGTGCTCTAGAGAGACAGCCCTAGTCTCCCATAGAAGGCGGCCAGACCTTCACACTTACTTAGGTAATTCCATAAGTATATCTCTACTTAGACCACCATATCATGGCTTGGAATTATTAAGAGCAATTGTTAGCTCAACCTCTTATAGAATGATGATGAATCCATCAAGTGCTTCTCTATAGGACCACCATAATAGGCTGTGGATTCATTAATATGCTTCTCTACAGTACAAGCACTACACACGTCATAGAGATGGGAAGTAGTGCAATTAGAAGATTAGTATGGCCTCGTTTGACCATAGATGGGTATCTACCATACCTCTTCATTCCATGGGCTTTAGCCACATCCCTCTCGATGACTTGGGAACTACTCTTCTTGGCAATCCCTTTGTGAGAGGGTCTGCCAAGTTTTTCTCGGATCTCACATACTCCAAGGAGATAACACCATGCTTCAGCAATTGCTTTACCGCACCATGTCTAATACGGATGTGTCTCTTTTGATCGTTGTAGACACTGTTTTGTGTAACTCCAATTGCTGCTTGTGAATCACAATGCAAGGAGATAGGTGTTGATTGTTTCCCCTCACAATGGTATATTTGTCAAGAGACCCTTAAGCCATTCTGTTTCTTGACCTGCCAACTCAAGAGCAATAAATTTAGATTCTATGGTTGAGCGAGCTATACATGTCTGTTTTGCAGACTTCCATGAAATAACTCCTCCTCCCAATGTAAAAACATAGCCACTAGTAGAACTTACCTCATCATTATCAGCAACCCAATTTGCATCACAAAAACCTTATAGTACAGTAGGAAATTTACAAATATGTAAACACAAATCCATAGTATCTCTAAGGTATCTCAACAAACGATGAAGTACATCCCAAGGTTCTTTCGTAGGGTTATGAGTGTACCTACTTAGTCTATTAATAGCATATGCAATATCAGGACGAGTGTAGTTCATGAGAAGCATCACACTGCCTATTATTTTTGCATATTCAATTTGAGATACTCTAGGTCCTCTATTCTTCTTAAGATGTATGCTACAGTCATAAGGAGTTCTCACAGGTACCACATCAAAAGAATTAAATCTTTTCAATATTTTCTCAATGTAATAAGACTAACACAAAGAAAAGCTACTCTTGGTTTTTCTAAGTTTGATCCCCAGGATCACATCTGCCTCTCCTAATTCTTTTATTTCAAAGAGAGAAGCCAAAGTCTTTTAGCCTCATTAGTAACAGACAAGTTGGTACCAAAAATCAGCATATCATCCACATATAAGCGTATGATCACATAATCAGATCCAATCATCTTGGAATAAACACAAGAATCTGAGTTGTTAACAACAAATTCATTTTTCTCTAAAGAGCTAGCAAATTTTTCGCACCACTGTTTAGAGGCTTGCTTTAGACCATAAAGAGATTTTCTCAGTTTACATACCTTGTTCTCCTGATCGGGAACCTCACACCCCTCAGGCTGTGACATATAAATCTCTTCTTCTAAGTCACCATTGAGAAAAGCTGTTTTAACATCCATCTGATGCACAACGAGATCATGAATAGCAGCTAAAGCAACTAGGGTTCTGATCGTTGCAATTTTAGTCACAGGGGAATATGTACCAAAGAAATCAATTCCATTCTTTTAGTCAAAGTCTCTAATAACTAATCTAGCTTTGTACCTTTCAATAAAGCTATCCATCCTATGTTTCTTTTTGAAGATCCATTTACTACTAATAGGTCTACATCCCTTAGGTAAGTCAGTCAGCTCCCAAGTTTTGTTTAACTCAAGGGAATCTATTTCACTCTTAATCGCTTCTTTCCAAAAAGTAGGATCTATAGATCTCACAGCCTCTTGGTAGGTTCTAGGATCTTCCTCAAGTAAGAACAGAAACACAAACTCATCGGTTAATGCATCAACATCAAAGCTCTCAAGGACTTCTACTAAAAAGGAAGTGATAAAATCAGGCCCAAAACTAGTTTCAGTCCTCTGTTTCTTGCTTCTTCTAGGTTCAGTTACCAAGTCTCTGACACTAGAGCTAGAAGCAGGTAAGTTCACATGTCTAGGTACGACATTAGACACAACATGTGGCACGTCCTTTTTCAAAGGGAAAACATGCTCAAAAAATTTAGCATCCCTATACTTAGAAATAGAGAAATCAGATAATGACATAAATCTATATGCAACACTGTTTTGAGCATAACCAACGAAAATAGCATCAAAGGTCTTGGGGCTAATGTTCGAACATTTATGACTAGGTAGTGCAACTTTGGCCAAGCACCCCCACACTTTTAGAGAATTCAGCTTAGGAGCATATCCTTTCCATAACTTATATAGGGTCAGATCTAACTTCTTATGGGGAACTCTATTGAGTATAAAACAGGCAGTCAAGATAGCTTTCCCCCACATATTATCAGATAATCCAGAACTTACAAGTATGACATTCATCATGTCTTTAAGGGTACGATTTTTTCGTTCAGCAACACCATTTTGTTGAGGCATGTAGGGGGCACTAGTTTCATGTATTATCCCATTTTTCTCACAAAAAATAGTTAAGGAATTGGTGTCATATTCTCCACCTCTGTTTGACCTAAGTCTCTTGATTTTTCAGTCTAACTGATTTTTAACTTCAGCTTTGTACTTTAAGAACATTTCCTCAGCCTCATCTTTAGACTTGAGAAGGTAGACCTTGGTATGCCTAGAGTAGTCATCTATAAAAGTGATATACCATTTCTTTCCACCTTATTCATTGTGTTCTTAAAGTCTGTTAAGTCTGAATGCACAAGTTCCAACAAATCTGTTTTTTTGGTAGTTACTGGTTTAAACGGTTTCTTGACAAATTTTGCTTCAACGCAGACAGGACACTTAGAACAACTTTCAGTATTCACATTTGAAATTAATCGTATATTTCTAAGCCTTTTCAATGAAGTAAAATTAACATGTCCAAGCCTACTATGCCACAAATCAATACACTTAGCAATATAAACAGAATTGACAGCAATTTTATTATTAACTTGCGCAGCAGCATTCAGAACAAGTAGCCCCCCATTACAATACCCCTTCCCAACAAAGTCCCCATTTCGCATGATAACAACTTTACTAGCTTCTTGCACAATACTTAGACCAGCAATATCAAGAAGGGTACTAGAAACTAAATTTCTACTAAGGGAAGGGACAAGCAAGACGTTATTTAAAGACAACAGCTTTCCAGAAGTAAACTTAAGTAGAACCTTCCCTTTACCCTTGATAGCAGCTGCAAATGAGTTGCCCATGTAGGCGCATTGTCCATCAACAACATCTTCAAAGTCGACCATGAGTTCTCTGTTGGCACAGAAGTGTCTTGAAGCTCTAGAATCTAGAATTCATTCTATCAGGTTATGTACCAGATTTGCCTCAAAGGTGGTAACTGCACATATGATTTCATTGCCCTCAGTTTCAGTAATATTGGTAGTAGGTGGTGTGGACTTCTGCTTGGCTTGAACTAACCCTTTTCGCTGATTGCATTGATAGGCCTTATGTCTAGGCTTGTCGCACACATAACACACTACCTTGGGCTTCTCAATTTTCTTGTTAACAGCATTCTGGTTTCTGAGATTATAATTTGACTTCGAGAATTTCTTTCCTTTACCTTTGAACCTGTCTTTATTCGTTGGTACAGCAGATTCAACTAAGTTAGAATGAACAGAATTTAATGAAAGAGAGGACATCTTATCTTTCAGCCGGTTTGCCTCTTCAGTTCGCATGTAGCTAATTAGTTCCTGCAGTACGAGATCCTTCTTCTTGTGCTTGAGATAGTTTTTGTAATCGCTCCAGGATGGTGGAAACTTTTCAATTAACATGTTGGCTTGAAGAATCTTGTACATCTTCATGCCTTCTGTCAGAACCTCAGCACACAGATTCTCGTAGGCATGAACTTGTTCCATGATCGGTTTGTCATCCACAATCTGGAACTGCATAAACTTGCCGACAACATACTTTTTCTTTCCAGTGTTGTCTGAACCATATTTCGCTTCCAGTTTGGTCTGTATGGCCTTTGCAGATTTGAAGATTATAAATAGATTGACTGTGGGTTGGACATATTGTTCAGTAAATAACTATGAGTAAATTTGTTGTCCTTTTCAAGTTTCTTCTTGGAAGCGTCATCAAGTGGGATGGAGGGTGTTTTAGGAATAACAAGAGTAGAAGGTTCAGCATTAGTTGTTGTTTCATCAAGAAGGTCAGTGGTTAGAACATAATCGATCTCAAGTTGTTTAAAGTAGAGGAGCAGTTTCTGGGACCAATGTTTGTAATTGGTTCCATTAAGGGGTTCAATTTTGTAGAGTTCTGAGAGAGTTTTCGGTGTTGCAGCCATTAAATTTAGCTTTCAGATTATTGGAATAATTGGTGTAATGGCTGCTGTGAGGACAAAAGAAAAACTGTTTCGTGGATGAGACCACTAACCTGAAAGCTAAATTTGCCCGACTTAGGTGCAAATTGATAAGGCGAAAAAGCTCCCCAAGGTTTAACATAGCAAGCTTCTCACTCGTGCACTCGAGGGAGAAGCTATGGAGTATAGCAGTCTGTTGCCTAGGAAGAGAAGGAGGAAAAGAAGAGGAGAGAAGGTTTCTATGTTTCTGTGAATCTTTCACAGCTGCAGAAGGGCTCTTCATATGATGGTCTGATTGAGAAAAGGGCTATTGAATAGCATTAAAAAGGGAGTAAATTGGGGGCGGGAATCTGAGATAGGGAGAGGATCATGATAACTGAAGCAATAATGGAGGAAGACTCAGTCAAGCTTGCCGTTAGGTTTATGACAACTTATATGCAAACAGATCTAAGAAAATTTCTCCAAAAATATAATCAGTAAGGTCCAAGCCCACAGCCCACAGCCCCGTCTACCCCGGAGCCCAAGTCCCCTCAACCCCCTTAAAACATGGCTTCTAGTTATCTAACAGGTACAAGGAGAGTGGGAGATATGAACCCTTCAAACCACTCCCAAAAATTCCATGTGGGACAACAAAAGAGATAGAGAAAGTGAACACTCTTTTGGGGTGCCATTACTCCAATATATCTTCAGTGCGAGAGAAGAGGGAGAGGGTAGAATCCAATAGAAAACCCCAATTTCAAAAGAACATAAGTTTTGTTCAAATTAAGAGTCCTAAAACATAAACCCAGATGCATGAAGTAAAGAATTGTCGAATCAAACCTAAGCAAAGCCAAAAGAAAACAGAAACGCAGAAAAGAAATTAAAAGAAAGCAACATAGCTAAGCTTATAACAACATATTCTGATATTCTTTTCCAGAGGAGGGCAAGAAATTATAATGAGCTAGAAGCAAGTGAAGTAGCAGAGAATTCCAAACCTATTGAACAAGTATTACTTGCTTCTAAATTGATTTTGCAACCTGAATTTGAAATGAAGCAAAGAAGAAGGCAGATCTGGTGGAAATATGGACGAAGATCAACCCGAACGAAAATCACATCAAAGGGCACCTAAAAATCACATCAATGAGTAGATAGAACTTGTTCTACTGTAGTAGAGTCTCATTGTAATTTTCTTAGTAACTCGACTCACTTTCCTGAGATAATTTACAATCCCCTATTGGTCCAGTTGCTCCACTATTGTAACAACTAATCCCTACTATTTTAGGTGTTTACAGCCTACAATACCTCAATATAAACTCAGCTTAAAGTTGAACTATGAATGGAAAGGCATATGACCATTTTCTCTCACCAAAAAATCTCTACATCTTTATGTCTTTAATTAAGAGTGGTGGGTGTAGTCTTTCCTTTAAGATTCTTCTTTGGTGGCTAAGATTTTTATGAGAGGAATTTGGTGGAAAGTTTAAGACTTTCCTTTAGAGTTCTTCTTGGATGGCTATGAGCCTTTAAGAGAGGAACTTGGTGGGAAGTGTTTTATCTATTTGTTGGATCTTACCTTGGGTCAAAACTCACAATCTTGTTGTTTGAGATTGGATTCAAAAGCACCATTCTTTAGAGTGACTACTTTTCTTGTTGTCTATAATCTTGGGAGTTTGAGGAACTATCCTCATCATTTTGTAAGACAAGAGGGTTGGGATAACCAACTTGAAAGCAAGAGGGTTGACTTAGAGTGTCTTCTTCTTAAGTGGGGACTTAAGAGAAATAACTTCAAGAGAGGTCTTGAAGGGTGTGTTGCCATCAAGGTCTTTACCAGACGCTTGCAAATTATGTGAATGTCGGAGCAAATTAACGCAAATAGTTGAATCCTAAGGAAGGGACCTTGGGGGGGTATATCCTAGTTAAATGGGTGAACGTCAAAAAACACTATGTGCTCTGCTTTCTACATTTCTCTCTTATTACTTAACTTCCTTGATCTATCCACTCCTAACTTTATTGTTTAACATCCTTGAATTTACTAATATATGTTATATTTTATCGTTAAGTTTATATTAAGACTGTTCATTATTCGGTCCAAATCCAGACCGGACCGAAGACCGGTCTGGACCGGACCGAAGACCGGTCTGGACCGGACCGAACTGAACGAATTCGGTACGGTCCACAGTCCATAATTTTTTTTATTCGGTCTTCAATCCGGTCCGGTCCTGTCTACTGGTCCACTGGTCTAAACCGAGGATCGAATAAAAAAATTTTGAAAGCCAACTTTTTACTTGTTCAATTTGAATTTTCTTTTGCAACTTATAATTTTTCAAATTTTGAAGAATAATTATTTGTTTTTCATGGTGAAAATATGCTGAAATGGTTCATATTGAAATAAATATAAGATATTCATATTGTAAAATTTGTTAGTGTGGCAATTCGGTCCGGTCCAGTCCGGTCCGTTTTTTCGATCTGGTCTTGGTCCGGTCCTTAACTTATTCAGTGTGGTCCATGGTTCATAACTTCTCTCTTATTCAGTCTTCGATCCAATCCAGTCCGGTCCGGTTCGGACTTGGACCGATGAGCACCTCTAGCTTATATTAGCAAATTTTTATGAGCACCATATTCACTGCCCTATAGGGTAATTAAGCTTACTTAGGAGTCAGGACCAATAGCAATAGCAATAATATTCATATATAAATATTATAAATAATAGTAAGAAGCATTTCATTTAGTAACGTAATGCAATAATTTTTTCAATATTCAACGATTTTACAATTACAACAATTAATCCCTTAACATAATCACTAAAATAAGTTCAATTATTATAAATAATTAGGTGATTTGGGTTTAACTACAACCTATTCTTTAAGTACTTTTACAAGCTCTAGTGGAACTAAATGATGCGGAATTGTATTTAATTGTGTTGGAATATGCTAAACGTTAATGATAATTATTTATGATAAGTTGAAAAGAAGATACCCTAACAATTCATTTAGCTACACATGGTTTTCTTATTTAGGGCATCTTTATCATCCATATTTGCAATCTATCCCTTTCAACGCAGCTGCCATTGATCAAAATTACTACTTAATTCACGTCCATGATTAGGGGACCGTTAACTTTATCAAGACCACCACAAAAGCATCAAATAAATGATCTGAAAACACTCTTATGTGACAGTAAGTATCTAATTTAATTATGGGAATTGCTTTATTTTCTATCTCTATTATTTATGTTTTCCTAGACACCTATAAAGGATCCACTTGTTGTAAACTATCTGACGATAATAAACCAATCAAATAAGACTTGGGAACCCTACATACTGAAAATGAAGAGTCTTAAATTGTGCCAACATCCATGAACCCACACTTATAACCCAAGTATGCCCACCAAAAACCCAAATAGGCCCAAATTGACGGTGTTTGGCATCCACTTGAGATTTATTATGCATTTTTAATCCACTCTAGGTTGCATAAAATTAGTGACTTTAGATATTAATGTTCTTAATTGAATAATCTTTCCAATCACATATTATGCATCAAAATCCGATGCGCAATGGAACAGATATAAGTCGATTACTAGGACGTGTGTTGAAACTGGTATTTGTTCACCATTTTGCTCTTCTACACTTATCCAAACATTGAGAAATAGTGTCATTAGAAACTAGATTTAATATGCTTTCAGGGAAAAAAAGAGTCACTCAAAATAGAATCCATATGAGAAAGTTATGATCAAAACATATTGCACTGTTTGCGGCCCAACTCAGAAACTCGGTGGGGTTCCTACCTATCCGCTGCCTTTTTTCTAGTCTATCTTCCAAAAACCTTAGCCACTGACTCAAACAAAAAAACTCTAACCCACGTGGTGCTAACTCTTGAGAAACCCTAAAAAATCTCGTTTCACTGCAAAAACGGTGCCGATCTCCAATGGAAAAGGCGATGGCGCGAGCACCCATAGGAGGCGGATCAGATTTTTTGACGGAAAAAACATCGGAGTCCGACTAAAATTTGAATTTTCGACGGATATTCCTCCATCAGAGAATCCGACGAAAATTCCGATGGAGTTCCGTCGGAATTCCTGGCACGCGTTTCAAAAAATACTGGCTCGTGGTTTTAAATGCTTCGGATAGATTTTGGATGGGTTTTTGAAATCATTTAAAACCGTGAAGAGAGAGAGAGAGGGAGCAAGGAAGAGAGAGGGAGGGAGCAAGGAAAAGAGAGAAGGAGGAGAGTGTTTATGTTTTCCGGTGGCTGGTGACTAGAAAATTGAGTATCGTCACTTGTAATTTAATGGTAAGTCACTTATTTTGAGTTAATTTATTCTTTGAAATTGAAATATTTAAGTTAATTAGGTTTTTTATAGTGGTTAATTTGTTATGAATGGGTTTAAGAGTGCCGCTGCCGCTGCCGACGCCCCGCCGCCGCCCCGCCGCGACTACCGATGCCTTGCCGCCGCCGCCTCTTCTACCGCCAGTGTCGCTGCCGCCGTCTCCGATAATCCGCTTTGATTTGTGGGTATTTAAAGGTTAATAAAATTGTTATATTTTGAAATTATATATATTAATTTTGTATGTGTTATTAACTTTCACAAAATTTAATTTTGAAGCATATTTGGATAATTTATTTAATTTATTTTTTTCGCAAAATATGGATGTGAATTATGTTAATTTTTTATTTAATTTGTGAAGTGTATTTATTTGAATAAGTGAAATAAAATATGATAAGTATGTACATTTATAATAATTATATAATTATTATAAAATGTTACAGTATATTAAATATGTATAATGTGTTTTGTTTTAGTAAATACTTTAAATTTGCTAAGTATGTTTGTTTTTTGTTTGATTTGTGATATATATTAATATTTTATAAGTATCTGAAGTGTATGTTTTTTTGAGGTATGTATAATTTTTTGTGTGATTTGTTTGATATGTTAAGAATTTATATTTTATTTTTGTAATATTGAGGCATGTTAAATATATATTAACTAAAGTTTGCCCATTATGTTAATAGTATTATATTTTATTATTTTTATTTGGATTTGTTTATTTGGATGAAGTACGAAATAAATAATTTAATTTGTGTTTGATGCTTAATTACATTTATTTTCACAAATAATATAGTGATGTGAAATTTATTTTTTTAGCACATATATTTAATTACATTGTTGTATTTTAGATGTAGCGCTTATTTCTTCAAGAAATTTGGGAATATAAAATTTGAACTAAATATGAATATAAGTTTTTTTATTTATGTCATTAGTGAGTATAGAATCTATACTAAATAATTTAAACTTTAACTTAAGTTGTAAAGTATCTTGATTTGGATAAATGAAACAGTTGTGAGTAGATAAGCATGCATAATATATGTTTTATTTTGGTAAATAGTTTAAGTATGTTAAGTATGTTTATTTTTTGTTTGATTTGTTGTGTATATTAATTATTGGGAAGTATGTGAAGAACATTCTTGTTTGAGATATGGTTAATTTTTTGTTTGATTTGTTAAGTATTTTTATTTTATCTTTTGGGTAATAGTATTTTGTTTTTTTTGGTTTGTTTATTTGAATGAAATGTGAAATAAATTATGTAATTTGTGTTTGATGCTTAATTATGTTTATTATGATATATTTGATAGTTCTATTAAATTTATTTTTATGTAATACATATATATAGGTTTAATTACATTATTGTATATGTAATATATATATATATATGTGTGTGTGTGTGTGTGTGTGTGTGTGTGTGTGTGTGTGTTTAATTATGTTGTTAAAGTTATTTTTTGTGATATATATAAATTTATTAGTGTCATTAGTGAATATAATATTTAGAGTAAATAATTTAACCTTTAATTTCATTTGTAATGTATGTTGATTTGAATAAATTAAATAGTTGTAAAGAGGTAAACATGTATAATATGTTTCATTTAGGTAAATGATTTGAAGTATATTCTTTTTTTTACATGTGGGTAATTTTCTGTATGATTTGTTTGATTTGTTCAATATAATTATTTATGTGCTTTAACATTGTAATAATATTCGTTTAGAAGTTCATTGTTGTATTCCAAATATTGAAATGGTTAAATAGATTTCTAAAAGATATTTATTGCAATTAATTGTAGTTTACATAACAATTGAGGTAATTATATGAGCAACATATGGATGAGCCGTTGCATCGTAAATGGATGTATAGGAGAAGAAATCCTTACGGACATGGGTTTAGAGATGAGTGGTTGATGGGAGTTAATATGTTTGATGAATTTGCACGAAATCGAGAGGAATATAGAATTAATGGAGTGTATAGATGTCCATGTGTGAAGTGCAAGAATATGCAGTATTTTACACCTGATGTTGTAAAGTCTCATTTGTATAGAAAGGGGTTTGTGAAGCATTATTGGTATTGGACAAGTCATGGGGAAGAAGATAATTCAGAAGCAGGGGGTGCAAGTAGTTCACATTCTATAAATTTTGATTACGATCACAACGATCATAATTATATGAAGAACATGCTTCATGCTGCCTTCCAAGCTAATGAAATGAACATGAGTAGTCATTATGACGTAAATCTTGAGGCATTTTACACTATGCTTGAATCTACCCAAAGATCGTTATACGAGAGGTGTAACATAACTGAACTGGAAACATCTGTGAGGCTACTTAGTATTAAATCGGGGCACAACGTGTCTCAACGTTGTTTCAACGAAGTTGTTGGCTTGATGAAAGATATATGCCCTTCTGAAAGTGGCATTCCAAAAAATTATCATCGGCAGCTCAAAAAAGTGAGAGATTTAGGCATGGATGTTCAGGAAATTGATTGTTGTCCGAATGGTTGCATGCTTTATTATAAACAGGATGAGGGTTTGTCCGCATGCAAATTTTGTGGACATGCAAGACAATTACCAAAGCACTCCAACCGGCGAGGTCATAAGGATGTTTCATGTGCTAAAATGTACTACCCACCTTTAATCCCAAGATTGCAACAACTGTATGCCTCAAAAAAAATTGCCGTCCACATGAGATGGTATCATGAGCACCTCCAAGAATCGGCTGTTCTCCGGCATCCATCGGATGGATTAGCTTGGAAGCATTTCGACCAAAAGTATCCAAATTTTATAGTAGAGCCTTGGAATGTAAGGTTAGGTCTTTGTGCTGATGGTTTTATACCATTTTTCATATCTAAAAAATTGTATCTGCGTGGCCAATTGTTGTTACACTTTATAACTTGCCGCCAGATATGTGTTTGACCACTCCATACATGTTTTTAAGTTGTATTATTCCGGGTCTAACAAATCCGAAGAACAGAATTGATGTGTACTTGCAACCCTTAATTGATGAGTTGAAAATGCTATGGGATGTTGGGGTGGATACATTTGATGTTTCATGCGGGAAAACTTTTAGATTGCATGCTGCGTTGATGTGGATAATTAATGATTTTTCCGCCTATGGTATGTTGTCCGGTTGGAGTACTCATGAGTTGTTAGCATGTCCGGTTTGTATGCACCAAAATTGTGCATTCCAATTACAGCATGGACGAAAGCCATCTTGGTTCGATTGCCATCGTCAATTCTTGCCTCGAAATCATTGTTTTAGAGCTAATAAAGTTGTTGTTCGTAAAGGGAAGAGCATACACATTGGCCATCCCCAAAGGATTTCTGGTAAAATGTTGTCTGATATAGTATCGACATTGCCTAAAGTGACTACAGATGTACATTTTCAAATTCTCGGATTTGAGAAAAATGAACATAACTGGACAAAGCAAAGTATTTTTTGGGAGTTACCTTATTGGAAGCATCAACTTCTGAGGCATAACCTTGATGTTGTGCATATTGAGAAAAACTTCAGTGAAATATTATAAACACAGTGATGGATGTTCCGGGAAAAACAAAGGATGATATAAAAGCAAGAATGGATATGTCTATTCTGTGCAGTAGGCAAGAGTTGAACTTGGCTACAAGAGGGTCCACTGATAGATTGTGTAAGTCGAAAGCCAAGTTTGCACTGTCGTTACCTCAAAAAAGGGCTGTCTGCCAATGGTTGCAGGAGGTTCATGTGCCTGATGGTTATTGTTCTAATGTGGAAAATTTGGTGGATCCATCTAACACAAAGTTCCAAAATATGAAAAGTCATGATCATCATGTATTTTTGAAGAATCTTCTTCTAGTAGTTTTTGCTGCTCTTCCGGAAGATGTTTTGGGACCCTTGGTCGAATTGAGTGAATTTTTCAGAAACCTATACTCCAGTGAGTTGCATGTTAGCATGCTTGAAGAGATGAATAAGAACATTGCTATAATTCTTTGTAAATTAGAGACAGTTTTCCCTCCTGGTTTTTGGAATGTCATGGAACATTTGGTCATTCATTTAGCCAAAGAAGTTTTGTTGGGTGGTCATGTTCAATATCAATGGATGTATCCTTTTGAGAGGTATTTTGGCTGGTTAAAGCCTACGGCAAAGAACAAAGCTCGTATAGAGGCATCTATGGTTCAGGCATACTTAGTATTTGAGATTAAACATTTCACTGAGTATTATTTTCAGTCAAGCTTGCATTGCCCAAGTATTGGGCGTAATGACGGTATACGACAACTTGAACCACAAATGCCAACTCTTTTGGTGCTCAACCATAAGGGTACTCCATTTAGAAATCAAGGAAAAAGATATCTTACTGAGCTGGAATACCGTGTCGCTCGCCTTCATATTTTACTGAATTGTGATGAAGTGTAACCATATTTGGAGTAAGTTTATCAGTTCCTAATGATTGTTGAGTAATTAAATAATTTCAGTCGTGAAATAATATAGTTGGTTCGGACACCAATTTCACAGTCATAATCCAAACGCGAGTGATGTGGAAGCTGGCTTGTTTATCGAGGCAAATTTTGCACAGTGGTTTGACTATAATGTAAGTAATTTTTCATAACTAATCTTCAATTCCTACAAAATATTTTGTAACTCTAAAGAGAATTATTTTCTTTTTTCTTCATAGGTCAATTCTTGCCGGGTGTTTAATGATGAGAGGCAAGATTTTTTGGTGAACTTATCTCATAGACTGATTATGGTAGTTGAATGTTTTTCTGGGTATGAAGTTAATGGTTATCAGTTTCATGCCAAGGCTAGAAATGAAGGTAAAGCCACATATAATGACGTGTGTGTCAAAGGAGTTGGCAAAGGTGATGAAGTATCAGGGGATTATTATGGTATACTTCATGAAATTATTCGTGTTGAATTTATGGGTGAACCAATTAAAAAACGTGTACTTTTTAATTGTAAGTGGTTTGACCCGGATGTTCCTCGGGGGCTACGTTATCCTAAATTTACCCCATATCCTGAGGTTAATCATACCAGACGTTATAGAAAGTTTGACCCATTCATATTTGCTGATACTACAACCCAAGTAGTATATCTTAAGTATCCTGAGGGGATACCAGGAAAAGCGAATTGATGGATAGCTATACCAAACAAATCTCGCGGTGCCCCTAAAGATAAAGATAATGTAGAACTTGCCTATCAACAGTTAGGAATGACAACCATGAATGTGGACAACGTAATAACTACAACATTAGTCGAAGAAACTATACAAGTTGATGATGTTGATGGACATGATTGGGGTGATGATCATGATGAGAATGGTGAACATGATGATGGTGATGAAGAGGACGAAGAAGGTGAATGGGAGGATAAAGCTGAAGACGCTGATGATGATGATGAAGGAGATATGACATTGCAAAGTGATGATGATGATGATGACGATGACGATGTGTCCCACAATGGTTGATTTAATCTTTTAGTTGTATGGATATTTCTGCATGTGTATGTACTTTTTTTTAATTGCAAGTTAGGAAAAACAATTGTATATATGTACTGTAATTTTTTCACTGACAATACTATGAATATTTGCGCTATTATATTTTGTTTGTATTTATTAGATGTCTGGAGTTAATGGTGGATGTGTTCGAGATCGAATGGTTAGGAATGATACGGGTAGAGGAGCACCACAACCGACCCCACAGCATGATCCTGCTGATCAAAACTATGAAACAAACACCTGCAGTGGAATGTTTGGAGATTTTCTTAATCCAACTCAACCATTCGAAAATTATTTTGGTAGCATAAATGAGCAACCATATATGAAACCACCTTTTTTTGGTGCGGGTATGCAGTCACCAATCCAACCCAATATTCCTTGCATCGATAGTACTTCAACTACCCCATTAGTTTATCAACAGTTTAGCATTGTTAGTCCACATTATAACAGTAATCAGATTATTGGTCAACCTAGAATGCTAAGCTACTCAGTCCACAACGAAGGGGTTCAAAATAAAATGGTAGAAAGAGATAGACAAAGTCCCACACCTGATAGTGAAACTGCAAGCGTAAATAATAAGATATATTTACAACCTGATGGTGATACGTAAGTTCATTACAAATTTTCTAACTTCTTCTGTAATCATATTCTTTTAATGGCTACAGTAATTACTTTTAACAAATTCTTTTTTTGTACTTAGTTTTGTTCCATATCAGGGCGTATTTCAAAAAATTGTTCAAAGCTTTGCAGGTAAGTACCTACGTCCTTGGACCGCGTGGGAAGAAGTTCCACAATCTCAGAGAGATATATGGTTTAATGAGTTCAAGGTTAATTTTCTGTACAACAAATTTGAAAGTCGTCATTAGATTGTTTGAGATGTTTACTAATATACTTCAACTTTGTCACAGAAACACTACTACTGGCATCTAGACAATGAAATCCAGATACGGCGTAACTTTGAGTACAGAGGTGCAACTCGACTTAGAGACATTCTTGGATATATCAGAAAGTACAACAAAAAGTCGAAGTGGTTACCACCTAGTGTTTGGAATGAGATGCTCAAACATTGGAGTGAGGATGACAAGTTTAAGAAATTGAGTCAACAAAATAAAAAGAATAGATTGAGTGACGCAAAAGGTTTTGGTCCTTCGTTACATACATGTGGCTCAATTCCAATTAATGACAGAAAAAGACGCCTGGTAAGTGATGTGATTATTAATAAGTGTATTTTTCATATATAATGTATGGTAAGGATTAAGGTTTTGATCCTTCTTTACATTTGATCACTCGTTACATTTTTTTTCTTATAGTCCAAAGCATTAGATAGGGAACCCACATGTAAGGAACTGTTTAAGGACACTCACTGTAAGGTCAAAGACAAAGCTTTCGTTGATAAAAATCTGCAAAAAAAAAAATGTAAATTTGGTACATTTTATTCAGAGATTATTCATATGTTACAATTGTTGGTTTAGTATGAAATAGTTTTATTTTTGACAACTTTCAGGAGGATCATCACAACAAATGGGAGGAGTACACTCAAGCTGCAACTCAAGGGGGCTCCCAACTACCCCCTATGACCCCAGAAGAGTTTTGGGTTAAAGAAAATCTGGATCAAAAAGGCCGTGTATATGGTTTTGGCACAGAGGGGGTTAAGTTGAAGAAATTAGCTACAATTACAGCTGCACGTCACTCATCAGCTGAGCATTTTGATCCAAGAGAGTAAGCGCAACTCCTCAATCAGAGCATTACCAAGCAAGCAGAGGCTATAAGTCAAATTGCCAAGAAACAGGTGAAGATAGAGCGCATTATGAAAAAAGTTTTAAGATTTCTTAAAGGACAAAGTGCAGGTTCTTCCAGCCAAATCAACTTGAACCCTGATGATGAGGAGGACTCCCACAATGACAATGATGATCCCACAAATTTATCTGATTCTGATTAATTTATATGATCTGCATGTAGATCCAAAATAATTGTGTTTGGTGGATGTCGTGATTAATTTTTAATGTAGTATATTTTATTTTCAAATATAAAAATTTATATTTGGTAATTATTACATATATTGTATGTGATGATCGTGTCGTGATATATTTAAGTTTTTTATTTGTTTTTGAGGACAAAAAATTTTTTAAAACCGAAATTTTTTTTGAGGTGAGAAGAAAATTCCGTCGAATTTTCTTCCCCTCTGCAAATTGGCCTGCTCCAAAATCCTTGTTCGACGGATTTTCCAACGGGGTGTTTCCGTTGGAAATACAGTCGGATTCCGTCGAAAATCGTCGGATATTTTTCTGCGACGAGCTGAATCCCGACGGGGTATTTCGCGTCGTATTTTCCGTCGGAAAGCCATTTTTTGGTCGGAAAAATCAACTTTTTCCGTCGGTAATTCCATCGTAAATTAGTCCCTTACCTAATCTTCGAACAGACAACCAAAATCCTAAAAATTCGAGGAGAATATTGAGAGATGCAGAGAACCCAAATCAAACCCTCCTCAAATCTAACATTAAAACCTTGTAAAAGCACAAGTCAAGGTTCGATCTCAATCCTGAAGTTTCCCAAGTCACTCAGGCAGGTAACCTAAAGGCACCAATTTCAAATCTACCTTTCTATTTTTTCTTTTTCTTCTTCTTCATTTTGTTTAGTTTTATTTAATTTCAAAGATGTAGTTTTTGATAATTAGTTCCCACCCACTATAAATATTTAATCTTGTTGTTTGTCCTTTTTAAATTGATGCTTCAATTTTCATTATTGTATTTAATATGTTGCATGTTTTTTGTGTTAGTGTGAATTAACTTTAGTTTTCTGTTTTAATTAGTAGAGGTCACTAGTAATGATGGGCGCTAACACTATGCATTCCATCATGACATTGTATCTTCGTTCCTGAATCTCGATCCTCGGTTGCAACCTCTAGAGTCAAGATGGTCCAAACTTCTGGCATTAGTCGGGGACCCTTCGGAAACCTCTTTAACATGAACCTATTGTCTTTTTTGCTGCCCCTTTCCGTTTATAGTTCATTTGAAAGAGCAGTTGGTCTTGTAAGTTTTCCTAAAACTCACATGTGACTTTATTGATTAAATTTTTTATTATTTTGTTTCCCATTAATTTTCCTTGGAATGGCAGAATGGGCTTTGGAAACAGGTTTTTGCCTCAGGATTCTGATAGTAACATTGTTTGAACAAGAAAACTGGACTCAGTTCTGACCTAGGAACCCAGCTAATGGATTAGCAATGTTGTCCAGCTTCTTGGCCCAGTTAGATGGTACTACTTAGATCCGAGCCAAAAGGCTGGACTTAGTTCTGGGCCACCCAACCTTCTGTTGCAATCTGAAATGGTTTTAAAGAAAATAAAACACATTAAATAAAATAAAATTCAAACCATAAAACCTAGCAGCAAGTGGGTCCAGCCATTCATGGGGGACGGCACCCAGTTCTGGGTCGTAGTCCTTACAGTTTTTTACTTCTTTTCTTGGTTGTAATTATGCTTAATTTAATAATGAGTATTGCTTGATTTTCTATCTCTATTATTTATTTATTTTTACTTCCTTTTTTTGGGTTTGTAAACAACAACAACAACTACTCCTAGTATAGGTCCCACTTTCGCAGGGTCTGGGGAGATTTAGATGTAGGCAGCCTTATTCTTATGCATATTACTATTTGTAGAGAGATCGTTTCTAATAGACCCACATAAAAAGTTTTTAGAAAGATGCTTTAGAAATTGAAAAATTGATGGGTAAAATTCATTTAGCAACATATGACCTAATTACTTAAAAAAACATAAATTAACATGAATGACAACTGTGGGGTAAGAGTTTTGCTTACTTTGAGCAGCAAGTAACACCATACTACTAATATGGCCGATAACAGTGGGCATCACAGTTGCAAAGAGAGTATGACTTAAGCACTTGGAGGTGCAATAATAATATCCCTACAAAGTTCAATCTACCAGCCTACATGAATGCATCATATCTGAGAAAGAATAATATCTAATACAACCAAACAACAATAACTACGTAAACAAAAGCCAAAGGAAGGACTAGAAGCATACTACCTATGATCTGCAACTAGATCTCCATAGACTTCTATCATGGGCCGTGTCCTCCGTTAGATCTATTGACTTCAAATAATTTCTAATCACCTTGTGCCAATTTTTCTTTGGCCGTCCCCTACCTCTTCTATACCCTGAGAGGTTAATCTTCTCACACCTCCTAACAGTTGCATTCTCACTCCTCCTTTTAATATGAGAAAACCATCTTAATCTACTTTATCTCAACTTATCTTCTTCTATTGATGCAACTCCTACCTTTTCTCTAATCATTTCATTCCGAATTCTATCCAATATGGTAATGTCCACACATCCATCTAATCATCCTCATCTTTGCTACCATCAACCTCTATACTTGAGACTTCATGACTGGCTAGCACTCTGAACCATATAGCAAAGCTGGTCTGACTACCATACTTTAAACTTTCCCTTTTAATTTTACAAGAATTATGAACAAAACCACTTTATGTTTTGTGAAAGTAATTATACCTACTTAATTTACGTTTTGTGACAGTAATGTTATATATATATTGTTAGGGAAAAGGATGAGTGTGATACTGGATATCACCACAAATTATGAACGGAATCACTTTGCTTAAGACTTTGTTGTTGTACTGCAAATAATCTTAGAAGTAAGATGCTGAGAAACACAAGTGCAAAAGTTCAAGGTTACTCAAAAATCAATCTATTGGACTACTGCAGTCTCTCTCACGGATTATATATTAGTTGTGTATACTTTTTCATTCTTATGTCCATGGCTTTTGCATTCTGATAAAACACCCAATGGGGTAAACATTGGCTGGTATTTTTTGAGGGAGTTAATGTATCATCCTCATCCATCAATCCAGATAAGGAACAAAATGAAAACTGTTGGCCATAGACAGTGGGTTGGACTATGGGACCACGGGCAGCCTGTGGTCCCTACTATCGCTTAACCTCCAACTAGGAAAGAAGCCTAGGGGACCACAATTTATTGGGGTACCACCAATAGTCCATAGTGCCCTTTGGGCTTTGAAAATTCCCAATAGTCCCACACTATTTTCAAGACTTGTATAGAAACTTCAATTCTTGAAATTTCCCTATAATCCTCCGCCATTCCAAGAATGAGGAAAATACAAAGTAATATCAGAGCAAAACCTCGAGATTCATGCATAGTGAAACTATCTTGTGATTTGAACCCTCAATTAGTAAATATAATTTCAATTAATCTAAATGTAATAATAGACAAGTCCTTAAACTGGATACACTTCACATGCAAATCTCAATTTGCACTTAAAACATTGACACAATGTTCAGTCAAAAATCATGCATAGTTTTAATAATTATTTTGATTATATTATATATATTATTACATCGAATTTATTTTATTTTATATATTTTTCAGGTTAGGCATTAATAAAATAAAAAGGAAAGAGAAGACGTCGAAGTTCGGGTTTTACACGCTAAGCTGTCAAGACGGTCCAAAAATAATAATTTATGAAAAATATTATTTCCATAATTATTTAACTGGATTAGGGTTTCAAGAGTTGGAATAAGGCTAGAAGTCTTGATGGAGAAGAAGTCGAAGGAAGAGAGGACGAAAACCCTAATATACTCAACCTAACCTCCCTCACTTCCTATATATCAACCCATGCCTTCACCTCCTCTGCGACGCAGCTCCTCACCTCACATACACAACCCCACGCCTAACTACGACAATCCTTCAACGCAGCCAACCCCTTCCATTCATCCCCTTCACCATCAATCATCATTCTCCTATCCACACCCAACATCTCCACGGCTACTTGATCATCAAACCATCAATGCATCATCATCATCCTCAATCCTCCACGCACACCCTCACGCTTGCTGCTTCTTCTTACTCAACGTAAATCATCACCATCATCATCGTACACCCATACTGTCAAGTTCTTCTTATTTTTGTTATTTATTTTGTTTAAACTCTTTATATTATTAAACATGAATCCTTTGGTTAATTGTGATGTTATTTTTAATATAAGTGAGTAATTTTTTTAGGCTTAGTATAATCTTCTTGAAACTATGCTAAATTTACTATTTTGAAGTAAGTTTTATGCTTTAATGCCTAGTTGATTTATATTCATGATTCTTTAGCGATTAGCGTTTATCGTTCATGAAATTTGTGTTAAATCGATTAGAATGCTTACTGGTTGATTAAATACAATTTCGATTGATAGTTTAGAAGACTGTAATATGTAAAAGTTATAGTCTTTTATGCTTAGGTATCACCCTAATTAATCATGGATGGCTCAAACCCATTTCTTTTAATTAGGTAATCGCTTTAGATCTTTGTTAAATCAATTTGCTGGTAAATTGGTTACAAAGTGTTAAATGATGTTTTTCTAATTCTTAATGCTTAGTTTGATTAAATTTTTGCGCTGGTGTAAAGATTATCAAATTAGTAGGGTTTACATTAGGGCTGGACCTAATTAAACTAGAATCTAAGAAAAAACGGGGAGGAACCGCTGGTGGATGTCTTCTACAGTTTAACTCATGAATGAAATTAACTTGTGTGTTAATGATAAATATTAATTTGCATGGTGGATTGAGATTATACTAAGTATCCTTCATAAATTTGACAACTTTTGATCATTATTTGTTGCTTAGAGTTAATTTGATTAGTTTGTTAATTTTTGTTCTATTTTTATTAGCTTCAATATAATTTCAATCAACCCCCCCAAAAAGTATAGTCTTTTAGGAGTGTCTAGGTAATTTTAGATAGTTTAGATTTTGATTTTTGGAGTAATTATAATTTTAGATTGATTTATATTCAGTTTTAGTATTTTATTACCGGTTTGTTAGAAATTAGAATAAAGATAGCTATTTTCATATTCTTCAAGTTTTATTAATTCCTAGTGTTTATATAGTCTGCTCATATTCAATTTCGTAATTTTTGGAAATTATTTGATATTTTTTCAGAATTATTTTGTGAAATTGAGAAGTGCAGGTTTTTAGGTTATTAATTCTGAAAATTTCGATTTTAATTGTTAATTCATGATTATTAGGTGTTGTTAAACCCAGAAAATTGTGTCCTAAAATTAGGGTAATTTTCATGATTAATTTCATATTTATATTAATGCAGATTATTTTATATCTAATTTCAGATTTATTATTCTGCTTGATATTCTGTGCCAATTTCCTGATCTGATTTTTCTGAAATTAATTAGATACAATTTAGAATTTATAAGCTTGTAGACCTGAAGATAATATTTTAGGTTACTGTTTGACAATTTTAATATTTATTTTCTTACTATTATTTGCTGTTATTGATCTTTAATTAGAATTTCAGTACTATTCTGTTTTTATTTTTCTAAATTATTTAGGGAATCTTTTTACTGTTTTATTTCCAGAATATGATCTAAAATATTTGGGAGTATCATTGGGTGTTTTTCCAAATTTTTATTCATTAGGTTTTAATTATTTCAGAATTATTAAGATTAGATTTAATAAATTGGATTAGTAAAATCATTTAGGATTAAGCTAACCTTTTTTTTAAACAATCTTTCCTCGTGGATTGATCCCTACTTCCCTATGCTATAAAAAGTATTTAATAACCGAAGTAGTGGTTAAATTTGTAACTCTCGACAAGCTTTACAAATTTTGGCGCCGTTGACGGGGAAAGAAAGTAAAATTGCTAGTTTACTTTTATTTAACTTGCTACTTTTATTTGTTTTGTTTTAACTCTAGTATTTTAATTTTATTTTTTTAGATTTCTCGAAGTGTATGAAATTAAGGAGTGGTAAGGAAATTGGATAGGACAAGGAACAAGCATTGAAAGTTGAAAACAAAGAGAGTCAGCCTAACCCAGTGAGTGTTAGGGTTAAAGAGGCAAGCATGTCTACTCTTCAAGAACTTGCTGCTCCTAACTTAGAAACTCAACCAATGTCCATTACTTATACTGTTTTAGATAAGCCTTTGAAATTAAACTTAGGATTTATTAATTTATTACCTAAGTTTCATGGATTAGCTGGAGAGGACCCCTATAGACACATTAGTGAATTCCTTATTATCTGCTCTGCTATGGTGCCTGAGGGAATTCCTAAGGACCAAATTAGATTGAGGGCCTTTTCCTTTTCTTTGCTTGGTAATGCTAAGAATTGGTTGTATTACATGCCTGCTGGATCTTTCTCTACATAAACTGCATTGCATAAATCATTTTTAGAGAAGTTTTTTCCTGCATCCCGTATTAGATCTATTAGGAAAGAAATATGTGGAATCAAACAAATGAATGGGGAAACTTTTTGTAAGTATTGAAAAAGATTTAATAAATTGTGTGCTAGTTGTCCCCAGTATCAAATAACTGAACAACTGTTGATTCAATATTTTTATGAGGGTTTACTTCCTATGGACCGTAATATGGTTAATGCTGCTAGTGGGGGCTCTGATTAATAAAACCCCAACTAATACTAGAAATCTATTTAATTTAATGGCCCAAAACACTCAGCAGTTTGGTGCTAGGGACTCACAAGTTAAAAGGGTAAATGAGATAGGTTCTAGTTCATCTCTAGAGAATCAGTTATCTCACATTACTGCTATGTTAAATAAGATTGTTACTGGGGGTATTCAAAAAGCAGTAATATGTGGTATTTGTTGTCTAGAAGGGCATTCTACTGATGCATGTCCTACTCTACAAGAAGGTAATGTTAATGCTCTTTACTCTAACCAAAATCAAAGGAGGTATGATCCCTATTCAAATACTTATAATGAAGGATGGGGAGACACCCTAACCTTAGGTATGGCCCTAAGCCTAATCCACCTAGTTTTGACCAACCCTCTCGTTAACCTTCTAGTCAGGATAGGACCAATTTCTTCCTAGAACAAGTCCTTAAGAAAATGGATAATAGGTTCCAGAGTATGGAAACCACTCTTAAGCAAGTTCAAGAGAGACAAACAACGACTAATACCATAGTTAGCAACTTGCAAGCCCAAATGCAAAATAGGTTACCATCTCAACCTTACCCTAACCCCAAGGAAAATGTTAGCGTAATAACACTTAGAAGCGGAAAAGAGTTAAAGGAACCTACGAAGAAAAGAGAAGTGGAACCTGAGTTAGAAGTAAAAGGGGCTGAACCAGAATTAAATACAAAATCTAATCAAACTACTAAGGAATTAGGAGAAAAGAAAAGAGAATCTTACAAGCCAATCCCACCTTTCCCCAGTAGATTTAGAAGCCCTGCGTCTAAGGTAAGTGAGGCTAACCAAGAGATTTTAGAGACTTTTAGGAAGGTAGAAATTAATATACCTCTCCTTGATGCCATTAAACAGGTGCCTCGTTATGCTAAGTTCTTAAAAGAATTATGCACTACCAAGAGGAAGCTCATTGGTAATGAGAAGATAAGTGTGGGGGAAAATGTGTCTGCTGTTTTTCAAAGAAAACTTCCCCCTAAGTGTCAAGACCCTGGAGTGTTTTCTGTTCCTTGTAAAATAGGAAACCTTTGCTTTGATAAAGCTATGCTTGATTTAGGTGCCTCTATTAATATTATACCTAGATCTATTTATGACAAACTGAACCTAGGAGAATTAAAGAAAACTGGCATAGTGATTCAATTAGCTGATAGGAGCAACACTTATCCTGATGGAGTGTTAGAGGATGTTTTGGTTCAAGTAAATGAACTAGTGTTTCCTGCTGACTTTTATATAATGAACATGGGTGAAGCATGTCATGATATTCCCATCTTACTTGGCAAGCCCTTTTTAAAAACAGCTAGGACTAAAATAGACGTGCACGAAGGGGCACTAACTATGGAATTTGATGGTGAGGTTATAAAGTTCAATATTTTTGATGCCATGAGATTTCCTTATGATGTTAACTACCTATATGCACTTGATGTTTTTGATGAGTTATCTCAAGATGTCTATGACTTGTCCCATAAGGATGAACTGTTTACTGTACTTACTAAGAGTTTTGATCATACTGAGTCTCAAAAAGTGCCATATCAAGTTAATGATAACTTAGATGATATGATAAGGTCCTTGTTTCACTTGTAAGAGCATAATGGACCTAACAAACTTGAACTGCCTGAAAAGCATGCTAAGTTACTTCCGTCGAGCATCTCACCCCCTAAATTGGAATTGAAACCTTTAGCTGAAAATTTAAAATATGCTTATTTAGGGGACAATGAAACTTTGCCTGTAATCATCTCTAGTGCACTCACTTTGTATCAGGAGGAAAAACTTATTAAAGTGCTTAGAGAACATAGCGAAGCTATAGGGTGGACTTTAGCAGATCTCAAAGGCCTTAGCCCTACCTTGTGCTCATATACTATTACCTTAGAAAAAGATGCTAAGCCTAAGAGGGATTCTTAGAGGAGACTTAATCCACCTATGATGGAGGTAGTCCAAAAAGAGATTCTTAAGTGGATAGATGCTGGGGTGATCTACCCCATTGCTGACTCTGAGTGGGTTAGTCCCATCTATGTGGTTCCTAAAAAGGGGGGAACAACAGTAGTACAAAACAGTGAAGGTGAGTTGATACCCACTAGAGTCCAGAGTGGATGGAGAGTGTGCATTGACTATAGAAAGCTTAACAAGGCCACTAAGAAGGACCATTTCCCATTGCCTTTTATGGACCAGATGTTGGAGAGATTAGCTGGGAGGTCACATTATTGCTTTTTGGATGGGTATTTAGGTTATATTCAGGTCCCTATAGCTCCTGCAGATCAGGAGAAGACTACCTTTACTTATTCTTTTGGCAATTACGCTTTTAGATATGCCTTTTGGTTTATATACTGCACTTGCTACCTTTCAAAGATGTATGATGAGTATCTTTTCTGATTTTATCACCAAGATAATGGAGGTTTTTATGAATGATTTTACTATACATGGTGATTCATTTGATGAGTGCTTACATCATCTTACTCTTGTGCTTAGACGTTGCATTGAAACTAATTTGGTCTTGAATTTTGAAAAGTGCCATTTCATGATGGAGTATGGGGTAGTACTGGGACATGTAGTGTCATTGAGGGGATTAGAGGCAGATAGAGCTAAAGTTGACATCATCCAGTCTTTACCCTACCCAAAGTGTGTCAAAGATGTGAGATCATTCTTAGGACATGTAGGGTTTTATAGGAGGTTCATCAAAGATTTTTCTAAGATTGCTTCTCCTTTATGTACCCTGCTTGCAAAGGATGTCTCTTTTGATTTTAATGATGACTGTATGAGGGCTTTTGATCAGTTGAAGTTAACATTGACTTCTCCTCCTATTGTGCAACCCCTAAATTGGGCCTTACCTTTTGAGTTAATGTGTGATGCTAGTCATAAGGCAGTGGGACCAGTTCTAGGACAAAGAGTTAGGAAGGTACCTCATGTAATTTACTATGCTTCTAGAACTCTTGATCCTGCACAGTGTAACTACACCACTACAAAAAAGCAGATGTATGTTGTTGTTTTTGCTCTTGAAAAGTTCCATCCTTATTTGTTGGGTGTTAAAGTTACCGTTTACTCTGATCATTCCGCTCTTAAACACTTGTTAGAAAAGAAAGATTCAAAGCCCAGGTTAATTAGATGGATGTTATTATTGCAAGAATTTCAACTAGAAATTAGAGATAAGCCTGGAGCTAAGAATTTAGTTGCTGACCATCTGAGTAGATTAGAAACAGGGGATAGTGGTAGCCCTTTTACTGATTGTTTTCCTGATGAGACTTTGTATGCTATGACTAGTAGATTGCCTTGGTATGCTGATACTGTGAATTATATAGTCACCAAAACTTTTCCCATTGAGCTGACTAGAGCTGAAAAAGAGAAAATAAGAGTTCAATCCAAATATTATGTTTGGGACGAGCCATATTTATGGAAGTTTTGTAGTGACCAGATTATAAGGCGATGTGTAGATGATAGTGAAATTCATTCCATTCTAACCTTCTGTCATTCTTCAGAAAGTGGGGGACACTTTGGACCTAAAAGAACATCACATAAAGTGCTTGAGTGTGGTTTTTATTGGCCCACTATTTCTAGTGATACTTATGAATTCTGTAAAAGATGTGAAGTGTGCCAAAAGACTGGAAACTTATCAAGAAGGAATCAAATGCCCTTATATAATATTTATGTTTGTGAAATTTTTGATGTATGGGGCATTGATTTCATGGGACCCTTTCCCCCTTCTTTTGGATATACCTATATTCTTGTGATTGTTGATTATGTATCCAAATGGGTAGAAGCTGTGGCCACTAGGACTGATGATGCTAAGACTGTGGTAAAACATGTTAAATCCCTAATTTTGCATAGATATGGAGTGCCAAGAGCGATCATCAGTGATAGGGGGACTCATTTTTGTAATAGAACTTTAGGTGCCTTATTAGCTAAATATCATATAACTCATAAGGTATCTACTAGTTATCACCCCCAGACTAATGGCCAAGCTGAAATTTCTAATAAAGAGATTAAGGGCATCCTTGAAAAAGTAGTTAAGCCAGATAAGAAGGATTGGAGTCTTAGGTTAGATGAGGCTCTTTGGGCTTATAGGACTGCATATAAGACTCCAATTGGTATGTCACCCTACATATTAGTCTTTGGAAAGCCGTGTCACCTCCCTGTTGAGATAGAACATAAATCATATTGGGCTGTGAAACAATGTAATCTTGACTATGAGTTAGCAGGGAAAGAGTGTAAATTGTAATTGCAGGAACTAAAAGAGATATACTTAGAAGCCTATGACAATTAAGTCATCTACAAGGGTAAGACCAAAGCATTTCGCGATGCCAAACTTATTAGGAAAGAATTACAGGTAGGTGAGAAAGTGCTATTATTCAACTCTAAACTGAAACTTTTTTCTGGTAAGTTAAACTCTAGGTGGCTCGGACCCCTTTATGATAGTAAAGACTTATCCCCATGGTGCTGTAGAGATTAAATCTTTTGCTACTAACAAGATTTTCAAAGTGAATGGTCACAGGCTAAAACATTTCTATGAAGGAGACCAGGTATGTTTAATAGAAGAGATTCGACTTGAGGATCCATGAGCATTCATGAAGTCGAGCTAACGACTGTAAACAAAGGCGCTGGTTGGGAGGCAACCCAACGTTTTTAGGGAAGTACCCATTTAATGTTGCTTTTATTTTCATTATTTCTATCTTTTTGCATGCATTAGGGACTATACATGAATTAAGTGTGGGGGGGTGCATCCTACATTTAATTCTTGCAGTTTTTATTCTTTAAAAAAAACAGTAGAAAATCGAAAAAACAAAATTTGTTTTTTTTTCCTTTTCTTATAAATAATGCATGATATGAGTTTATGCTAGGCTTGCTTGTTTAGAAAAATTTTGTTTTATTATCTATTTTGTAGTTTATTCTTTTATAAGTGAAGACTTCTAAGCATGATAGTTATCCTTTAGAGAAGTTTGCGTTAATCCTCATACATCTCTTTAATGAGTAACTCACTTAATTATTCATTTTATTTAGTCATGTAATATATCCGATTCAGAGGCAATAAAATGACTTGGCCCATCTCCTAGACTATTGAATTAGTTGAATAACTCATTAAAATTGTGATTTTACTTGTCTATTTTTCATTTATGAAAAAAAAAGAAAAAAAAAGAGTCAAAGTTGGGAATGACAAGTATCCCTTTGAGGTATGCGCTACTGGGTGCTATCCTTTGAGGCAATATTGCCACTGAAAAGCTTGCTTCCCATAATAGTGAGTCAATAAAATAAATAAAAGTAATGATGAAAATAAAATGTTTGCTCCAGCACCTCTATTCGGGTGAGTGTGAGACAGGGAGTGTATAATTTCTAAGACCCTATATAAGCCTCGAATATGTACGCAAGTAGAGTTTGACAAGAGAAGAAGAGAAGAATAAATACAAGGCAAATTTAGAATAAATTCAATGAGTTATTCTACCCAGTTCAATTGTCTTCATAGCCATACCATGCCTAAATTTTTCTATCTTAAAATTTTTAGACCTCTTGATCGGCGTATGCATAATCAAAAAGAGATGGATAATTATTGATCATGTTACTTCATTATAGAAATGTTGCGAGGTTGATAAATAAACTCTCTAAGGATAGTTGGATGTTTAGCAGGTATTCACTTATTGAAAGAAAAATTAATCAATTCAATAACACTGTTTTTCTTAAGCAAGCCCAGACCTAGTATGAATATTATAGTTATGCATGATGTTATAAGAAAGAAAAAGGATCAGTTTTTTTTAAGTCGAGTCTACAATTTCTTTGCACGAGGACGTCCAAAGTCTAAGTGTGGGGGAATTTGTTAAGTCAAAAATCATGCATGGTTTTAATAATTATTTTGATTATATTATATATATTATTACGTCCAATTTACTTTATTTTATATATTTTTCAGATTAGGTATTAATAAAATAAAAAGGAAAGAGAAGATATCGAAGTTCGGGTTTTACACGCTAAGCTGTCAAGACGGTCCAAAAATAATAATTTATAATATTATTTCCATGATTATTTAATTGGACTAGGGTTTCAAGAGTTGGAATAAGGCTAGAAGTCTTGAGGGAGAAGAAGTCGAAGGAAGAGAGGAAGGAAACCCTAATATACTCAACCTAACCTCCCTCACTTCCTATATATCAACCCACGCCTTCACCTCCTCTGCGACGCAGCTCCTCACCTCACATACACAACCCCACGCCTAACTATGACAATCCTTCAACGCAGCCAACCCCTTCCATTCATCCCCTTCACCATCAATCATCATTCTCCTATCCACACCCAACATCTCCACGGCTACTTGATCATCAAACCATCAATGCATCATCATCGTCCTCAATCCTCCACGCACACCCTCATGCTTGCTGCTTCTTCTTCCTCAACGTAAATCATCACCATCATCATCGTACACCCATACTGTCAAGTTCTTCTTATTTTTGTTATTTATTTTGTTTAAACTCTTTATATTATTAAACATAAATCCTTTGGTTAATTATGATGTTATTTTTAATATGAGCGAGTAATTTTTTTTATGTTTAGTATAATCTTCTTGAAGCCATGCTAAATTTACTATTTTGAAACAAGTTTTATGCTTTAATACCTAGTTGATTTATATTCATGATTCTTTAACGATTAGCATTTATCGTTTATGAAATTTGTGTTAAATCGATTAGAATGCATGCTAGTTGATTAAACATAATTTCGATTGATAGTTTAGAAGACTGTAATACGTAAAAGTTATAGTCTTTTATGCTTAGGTATCACCCTTATTAATCATGGATGGCTCAAACCCATCTCTTTTAATTAGGTAATCACTTTAGATCTTTGTTAAATCGATTTGCTGGTAAATTGATTACAAAGGGTTAAATGATGTTTTTCTAATTCTTAATGCTTTAGTTTGATTAAATTTTTGCGCTGGTGTAAAGATTATCAAATTAGTAGGGTTTACATTAGGGCTGGACCTAATTAAACTAGAATCTAAGAAAAAACGGGGAGGAACCGCTGGTGGATGTCTTCTACAGTTTAACTCATGAATGAAATTAACTTGTGTATTAATGATAAATATTAATTTGCATGGTGGATTGAGATTATACTAAGTATCCTTCATAAATTTGACAACTTTTGGTCATTATTTGTTGCTTAGAGTTAATTTGGTTAGTTTGTTAATTTTTGTTCTATTTTTATTAGCTTCAACATAATTTCAATCAACTTGCCCCCAAAAGTATAGTCTTTTAGGAGTGTCTAGGTAATTTTAGATAGTCTAGATTTTGATTTTTGGAGTAGTTATAATTTTAAATTGATTTATATTCAGTTTTAGTATTTTATTATCGGTTTGTTAGAAATTAGAATAAAGATAGTTATTTTCGTATTTCTTCGAGTTTTATTAATTCCTAGGGTTTATATAGTCTGGTCATATTCAATTTCGTAATTTTTGGAAATTATTTGATAATTTTTCAGAATTATTTTGTGAAATTGAGAAGTGCAGGTTTTTAGGTTATTAATTCTAAAAATTTTGATTTTAATTGTTAATTCATGATTATTAGGTGTTGTTAAATCCAGAAAATTGTGTCCTAAAATTAGGGTAATTTTCATGATTAATTTCGTATTTATATTAATGCAGATTATTTTATATCTAATTTTAGATTTATTATTCTGCTTGATATTCTGTGCTAATTTTCTGATCTGATTTTTCTAATATTAATTAGATACAATTTAGAATTTATAAGTTATAGACCTGAAGAATAATATTTTAGGTTACTATTTGACAATTTTAATATTTATTTTCTTACTATTATTTGCTGTTATTGATCTTTAATTAGAATTTCAGTACTATTCTGTTTTTATTTTTCTAAATTATTTAGAGAATCCTTTTACTGTTTTATTTCCAGAATATGATCTAAAATATTTGGGAGCATCATTGGGTGTTTTTCAGATTTTTATTCATTAGGTTTTTATTTTAGAATTATTAAGATTAGATTTAATAAATTGAATTAGTAAAATCATTTAGGATTCAGCTAGCCTTTTTTTTAAACAATCTTTCCTCGTGGATCAATCCCTACTTTCCTATGCTATAAAAAGTATTTAATAACCAGAGTAGTAGTTAAATTTTTTTAGCTCTCGACAAGCTTTACACACAATTAATCGATCACGTGTCCATGTCCTTCATGAATGTATCAAGCTAATCCCTATGGCTCTTTGAAGTGGCTACACTTTACACTCGCCTTGGTATACCTTAGAAACAACACAAGTGATTCAATTGAGATCTATTAAGAGTATTACTCATCGTCTTATAACATTACAGTTTACAAGCACTCTTACCTTGGGATGAAACATGTCAATGCTATCAATCATTATATAATGTTGTCACTTATTGAATTTAAAACTTGACATCATATCGAGAATTAAGGTGAGGCTTCATTACTAGTGATTAAAGATGTGGGCTTCAGTCCCATCCCCCTTGATATTCTTAATACCAATTCCTCGCCAAACCTTTTGTTAAAGGATTTGCAAGATTCTCACTTGTTTGCACATAGTCAATGGTAATCACTTGATCCTTTAACAATTGATAGGCACGTCTAAGTCCAATGTACCTTAATTTTCCATTATAATCATGACTATAATCATTAGACAGCGTCGACTTGCTATCACAATGGATGGAGAGTGGCAACATTGGCTTTTTCAATAAAGGCACTTCCAATAGCAAATTTTGTAGTCATTCTACCTCTTTTCTTGCCGTAAATAAGGCTACACACTGAGCAATCATGATGGAATATGTTATGTATTTTTGCTTCGTAGATTCCCAACATATCACCCTGCCACCAAGCAAGTATATCCAACTAACGTCGAGGCATAATCTTCTCTATCAGTTACCTAATTAGCATCTGGGTATCATTCTATAGCTGATGGATAACCCAAATAAAATAGAACATAATCTTGAGTCTTATTTTAATATTTCAAAACTTGACGTATTACATGTTAATAAACTTTACTGGGGTACTAGTATATTGACTTAATTTCCCCACGATCAATGCAATATCCAACCTTGTAACTATCATGCCATACAACAAGCACTTTATAACCTTTGAATACCTAAGCGGTGTAATGGATCTCCCACTATTTTGAGTCAACTTATAAGTTAGATCGAAAGGAGTGGCTATGGAAAGCAATCTTAGCATTTAAACCTCCCAAGTGCTTTCTCAATGTAATGAGATTGAGTCAAGAAAATGCTATCATTATCTCTAATGATCTTAATGCCAGTCTACATGAGTTTCCCCCATGTCTTTCATGGAGAACATGGAAGATAGAAACCTCTTCGTTTTCTCCACTTCCTCTAAGTCAGTTCCAGAAATCAGTATGTCATCAATATATAGCCATATAATCACACGCTGTCCATTCTCAAACTTAGAGTAAACACATTTGCCAAATTCATTAATACTAAAGCCAAATGAAAACACTACTTCATCAAAATTTTGATATTATTGCTTCGGTGCTTGCTTTAATCCCTACAAGGATCTTATGAGTTTTTATACTGTCTTTTCTTAGCCTGGAACTATAAAACCTTCTAGTTATCTCATATACGCCTCCTCTTCTGACTCACAATTCAAGAATGTGGTTTTCACATCCATTTGAATCATTAGCTTTTGAATTGCTGCAAGAGCGATGAGTACTCTTGTAGTTGCAATCCCAACTACCTGTGCATAAGTATTAAAGTAGTAAATACCATGTTTTTGGTTAAAACCATTTATTACCAACTAGACGTAAACCTTTCTGTGATACCATCTACTCTCCTTTTCCTTTTAAACATCCGTTTTGATGTAATAGGTTTACATCTAGGGGTCAAATTAGCTAAAAGTAAAGTATTACTTTTCATTATCGATCCATTTCATCTTGAACCACTTCTTTCTGGAAAGGAGCATTTTGACATTCCATAGCCTCTTGGATGGAGGTAGGATTAAAGTCAGTGTTATCAACATAGGGAATTTCATTTTCAATGAAATCCCTAGTTCCTTCTACTAACTGGACAAAGAAATCCAATCTAATAGATTTCTCCTTTCTAATCTGCTTACTTCTTGCTATTTCAGCTTTGTCTCCATGTTCTTGACCACTATTTGGAGTCATAGTATGTGGAATAAGATCATTAGACTTAGGAATTTAAGAAAATTTATTTTCATCAAAAATTGCATCTATTGATTAAACCATGATGTTCACTGCAATTGAAGCATTTTGCTTGATGACCATAAACCTATAGGTTTTGCTATGTTTGGAATAGCCTATAAAGATGTATTCAATTTATATTTTTTTAATGTTCTTCTCTTGAGTTATGGGACTCTTACAATAGCCCTGTAACCTCAAACTCTGAAATAACTCAAGTTCAACTTCCTATTAGTCCATAACTTTTATGAGCAATAGGACTCCTCTTGTTATGGACTTTATATAGGATATAGTATGCTATGAGCATTCCTTCATCCTCAAAAGCATTCATTTAAACTAGAATTAGAAAGTATCACATTTATTATTTCAGTTGAAGTTTAATTTTTTTTTCTTTCTGTCGTACTATTATTTGTGTGTGGTTGTGATAACATGAATTATACCAATTGATTGGAAATAACTTGGATTATAATACTCACCACCCTTCTGATCTTAGTCTTTTTTATAAAGGTTTCACAATGCCAATCAGATTCATTCTTAAAGACCCTCAACTTGTCTGGTGCTTCATTTTCATTATAGAAGAGATACATTTGGCAATATCTTGAAAAATCATCCATGAATATGACATAATATTTCTTTCCTCTAATAGGAGTGTTATGAAAGTCAGCTAAACCACTACGAATTAATTAAGATATTTTGGTGATCCTTTGAAAAGAACTTCTAGTAATTTTTGCTAGCATGCAAGTCTTACACTTCTCTATATTTCCATCAAAATTTGGAATTAACTCAAGTGTAAACATTTCTTTTAATATTTTATACTTCACATGTCCAAGATGATTATGCCATAAAGAAGATATAGAATGAACGTGCATGTAACTAGAATCATGCACTTTATTAGCATTAGAAGCATTGATTACATTAAGCTTAAACATGTCACCACATGCATCACCCTTCCACACAAAGACACTACCCTTAGACAAAATAAAGCTATCAGCCTCATATACTTGTTTGAAGCCAAACTTATTGAGAAGGAAACCAGAAACAAGATTCTTCCTAACTTTAGCAACATAGTATACGTCATTCAAAGTAAGAATTTTGATGGAAGTAAAGCCTAGTTGTACTTGGCCTATCCCTTTGACATCAACGGTACATGTATTGCCCATGTAGAGCACTTTTTTATCTTCAACCGGAACCAAAGTCTTAAAGAAAGAGTGGTCCTTGCACACACGTGCTTGGAACCATCTGAATCAACCCACCAATCATTGTCAATTTGGACAACATCGATTTGATCAAAGATTGCAGCTACGAAGTTGTCCTCTGTCTTAGCATTTTGGTTATTCAACCCATGCTTTTGTTTCCAAATAGTGCATGTAACACCCCAAAATTTTAGTTATTAATTTTCGTTTATCTGCCAATGTATGATTTATGTATATTTTACATATTTTATTTGGGACATATATTTTTGCTTGCGTTAGTTTATTGTTGTTTTTTTTTTTTTGGAGCAATTAGAAAGTATGTCTCACTTAGTAGTATTTACAAAAAAAAAAGAAAAACATGGAAAGAGGAGTCAAAAGAGATGGCTTGACCAAAAAATGGGGAAAAAAAAGAAAAGGAGGTGGGGATGTTTTTTTAATCACGTGAAGAGGGGGGGCTCACTACTCTTCCATTCTTCTTCTTTCCCTAACCCACGCAAACGCACGCGCGCAGAGAGGAAGAGGAGAAGAGAAGAAGAAGAAGAAGAAGAAGAAGAAGAGGAGAAGAAGGAGGAAGGAGGAAGAAGGAAAAAGATTAAGGTTTTGATTTTGATAGTCAATTGAGGTGAGTAATTCTTGTTTTCCTCTAATCCTGAAATTAATTAGAGCAAGATTAATTTGATGATTTATGCTTGAATTTAAGAAATCAATTTAGAATTGAAGCTTTGAATTTGATGTTTTAGGGTTTAATAGATTAGAACCCTAAATTCATTTGTTAGAAACCCACACTAAAAGTTTCATGTTTATTTGTAATTTTTAGATTATTTGGATGTTCAAAATTGATAGATGTGCTATGAGTATGTTTATATATATGATGAATTATGGATATTTAGTTTGATTGCTTGTATTGGAAGAACAAAATGATAGAAAACAAGATTAATTTCGAATTTTGATAGAATTTGGATATTGTTTGAATTTTTATGAATTATTGGGTGCTTAAAAAATTCTAAAGATTTTACTATAGAATCTTAATGATGCGTGGAAATTTTCTTAAATTTTCATGAATTTTGGATGCGTATTTTACAGGTTACAAATTTTTGATTGAAACTGCCCTGTTTCGGTGTATAGTTTCAGTCACTGTTTTAATTTGTTTTGAAGATCTGCTTGGAGAAAAATTATAAAAATATTACTATAGATTACTCATGACATTGGGTGATTTTCTGTAAATTTTGGTGAATTTTGGTTGTGGATGCTATGAGTTATGAGTTTTTGACCTTAATTCTCAGATTCTTGATAATTTCGACTTATTGTTTGAATCCCTGCGAATTACTAGCCTGGAGAAAAATCATGAAATTTTCATATTAGAATCTATAAATTAGTTGTCAATTTGATACAAAATTTTGTGAAGATTGGATGTGCATATTCTGAGTTTTGAATTTTTGAGTTAAATTATCTTGGTTAGTGTAATTATGGATTATTTGTATGTTTAATCCATAAATTAGATATGGAAAGGCCATTGTGGAGCTTCCTAAATATTGCGATTGTGTGATGAAGTATAGGATGCTTGTGAAGATCATTTGCAGCTGGATTATGTCTTGGTTATATTTCGGCATATGATGTGAAGATAATAAGTTATGATAATCTGAGTATGACATAACTGAATTGTATTTTTTTTTTTTTTGGGCATTAAAACAAAAATGCATTCTCATGGTTTATGGGAAACTTGTGCACGTTGTTTTGGGTGGAATTAGGCCTTGTTTTGATTATGTTTTTGTTAATATTGTGAAATTGAGCTTCTTTGAAAAATAAAAATGTGATCATATGAGATATATGATTTCACTAAGTTATATTTTTGGGAAAAGAGGTCATGTCTTGCCTAAGGTTGTTACAGGGTGTTCTAGAGCTATGACCATAAAAGTAGTTATCTTTGTGTTTGGAGCTGTGTAGGTCATTGGTTGGTACCTTAAGTAGGCGTTGCCCGGTCCGTCAATTGACTCCTCAATTTGTGTTATTTGGGAGTAGTGCAGGTCTCTGGTATTTCAGGATGTAAATATGACTCCACAGTTTGTGATTTGAGGGCATCTACGTACTTTAGAGCATTGGATGCCTGATTGGTACCATATGAATTAGTTGCAGCTGGTCCACCATCAGTTGGAACCATATGAATGAGTTACAGCTGGGCCGCTAGGATGTGTATGTCACCTTTATATTGTGATGGTTCTTTGTATGAGTCATGAGGTGATTTCCCCTAAACTAAAAAGGTTTGCATTCAGTTAAGAATATGTGATATGTTATGAAATTATTTTTGGTTTGGATTTGGACTTTGGATATGTTATGAAATTAGTTTGGCTTGGATTTAGATTTTCGATTTGGTTTTGGATTTGAAGGATTATTCAACATATCTGTAAGCTTGTGATTGATTTTAAAATATACATGTGATTGATAAGTATGTTTAAATAAATAAAATATATGTTTATGGCAAGTATGTGAATTTTTGTGAGGAAGTTGCTTTGATGTATGTGCTAGTTATGGTTATGGGTAGGTTGTTAGCTTGCTTAGTGGACTTTACTTTCTTTTGGATTCTAGTGAGGACTAGGAGTCCAAAGGACATGATTGGTATGGGATGATCATGGTTAGTTTAGTGATTTGACTAATAGCAGAATTTGTTTAGGGATTTAAGGAAAATGAGGGTCCTTGAATCATACCTGGTATGGGACAGGTATGACTAAGTTAGTCTAATTGCCTACCTCATAACATAAATATGTGTTTGTGTGTTTGTGAAGTTCGGGAACATGTTAGATATGAAAGATATGAGTCTATTTTTATTTCTGAGACATGAGCATGTTCTTATGTCACCTTCTATATGTCATATGCTATGCTCTGTTTATATGTCGTAAGATGTGCGTATGGTGATTATGTGTTAACCGATTAATGTGCAAAGTGTAACAACGGAAAAGGTAAGGGTTATTCACTGGGCACGGGGAGCTCATGACCTCATCATTTTTCAGGTTTTCAGAAAGATAAGGGAGATCATGGAAGCACTAAGAAGGCTAGCCATTTGCTAAATAATCTTTTGGATGGTCAAAATGGGAATGCTAGCCTCGTTGTATGTTTAATTATGTTATGGACTATGTTTAGTAAATACAAGTCTGAATGTATTTTTAGTTTGCACATGTGTAAGGTTATCAGGAATATGGTTTAAGTATGTATGTAATGTATGTTTTAGAATTGTCCTCCTGAACTTTAGTTAAATTTCGAAATGAGCTTCCACTGCTATCGCCTATAACAGGTTAATCATGGTTAAGAGTTCCAACCAGCCTTGTGGGTATTTCTAGTAGGACAGTCACGGCAGTGATGCGCCTGTACCTTTCGGACGAGTGTTACAGTGCAACCTCTCTTCTTGTGGCCCGCCTTGTTGCATTCCCAACAAACCACTTTCACTTTCTTGTTGTCCTTCTTCTTGTTGTTGTTATAGTTGTTAGACCTCTTTTTGTTTCCTTCTGTCATTGGCTTGATTCTCCATTTTCAATCACATGAATATTAGAGACATGCTCCTTTGACTTATCCAACATGTGCAACTCTTCTTTTACCCGAAGATGGTTAGCTAAATCCTCAAGAGACATATTTTCTTCCTTATGCTTTAGGGTTCTTTTAGTGCCTTTCCAAGAGGGAGAAAGTTTGTCTACTATAGAAGAAACTATAATAAACTCATCCATCTGCACCTTATGTTATTTAAAGTGACTTAATATATGTTGAATTTCATGCAATTAGGATAGAACGGAGTGTTCTTCGACCATCTTGTCATTACTAAGCTAACTTCTAAGGAAATTCTTGCTAGAAGCATCCTCCATCATGTACTTATTCTCCAAAGCCTCCCAAAGTTCCTTTGTAATCTCCATACTTTGATAAACATTGAACAAGACAGCCGACATGCTATTCAAGATGTGTCCACCACAAATATAATCATCATTCTCAAGCTTTGATCTATGATGGGCTTGTTCCCAAGTCTTGTTCTTAAGTTCAATAGGGTAAAAAGTGTTTGACATATACACCACCTTCAGAGACGTAAGGAGAAAGTGCATCTTTTTTGCCAATAATGAGACCTGACACTCTCAAACTTATCCAAAGTCATCTCACGAAATGTTGCCATACTTTGGAAATAAGCATTAAGATTATTAGGGAAAATCATGAATGTGGTACTTGATATCACAACAAATCATGAACAAAATCGCTTTTCTTAAAACTTATTTATTGTACTACTGATAATCTTAGGGATATGATGCTGAGAAATATAAGTGCAAATGTTCAAGGTTACTTAAGGATTGATCTATAGGGGTGTTGCAGTCACTCTCATGAATTATGTATCACTTTGTGTATACTTTTTCATTTCTATATCTATGACTTCCACATTTTGATAAGACGCTAGATAGGATAGATTTTGGAGGGTATTTTTGGTGGGATTTGATTTGTCATTCTTATCCATCAATTTGGATAACAGACAACTTGAAAACTACTAGCCACAGACTGCGGGTAGGACCACGGCCAGTCCGTGATGCCCTATGGGTCTTGAAAATTCCTAACATATACAGTGCTTCTACTATGTTTGTACATTTATGATAATAAAATGAATTACTTCTGCTTACGTGATACGAGTTCATATTACTCTATGTTATGTAATAACTTATTTACATTGATTATGAAACCTATAAAGCATGTGCTTAGCTGTGATTAGTTGGCTTATTTCTTTCTAAAGTTAGTCTTTCAAATTAATCTTTGTTTAAAATTAGCGTATTTTTTCTACTTCCTTTTCATTTAAGTCAGTTTAATTCCTTAAATATTTGTCTACATGATTTTTTGATATATATATGCACTACATGAATACAGTATGTTTCATTTTAGAGTCTTCATTTTATTAGCTTAAAAAAATTTATTTTAATTGTTTTTGTATTTCTTTGTAAACTTTTTCTTAAAAATTATAGTTCAACCAAATGTGAAATATAATTCGATATATCCTCGATTAATTAACCTGAGCCCTGAAATATATTCCCACTTAGACTATTTCTCCATCATTCCTTTTTTTTGTGTCTTTTTTTCCTTTTAACAAGTTGAATTTCCCAGAGAACGTAAAGACCAAAAATTATAATTCCAAACTTTACTTCACACGTATAAAACTTTACCTAATTTTGACATAGTATGCAAATTTTATTACTTCATTATTTTCTATTATGTCCATTTATTAGTTGTCATCATCCAATATACTATTACTAGTTTGTAAATGTTTACTATGACTTATAAACCTTTATTTTTCTCTATTTTCATCCTCGTTTGCACTTTATTTCCTTGGATACTCATTCAAATCTATGGGAATTGAATTTTTTAACTTCTTTCTATTCAAGTTAATCTTATCGGTTATCTTATCTTATTTTATGTGTTTTTGCCTTACACTTGAGGGATATAAGATTAAGCAGTGAAAATTATCCATAGTAGAGACATGAGTTATGAAGAGACTTGAAAGGAAAATGAAGCTATTAAAGCGTGAACTCTGAAGATATGACACGAAAATCTATAGATACATGAGTTATGAGTATGAAGACTCCTTGATTCTGCAAGAGAAGACAATTGTCCCCTCAAAGTTATCTCACAACGCATATATAATCTTTAATCACCATGTGATGATCATAATCTCATCTTAGGTGATGCTCTTATTCTCTTTTTTTGTCATTGACAATATTATCTCTTTGAAATATTGGCATACACTTCCCTCGAGTTTTTCGCTTTACTTTCTTGAATTCTCAACATTTCATATTAATTTTTATACCCTTCACTTTTTAACAAATTGACTTTAGACACTCACATTTACAACAATGTTATTTATCATTGAGCTATAAACTAAAAAAGAAGTATAATAAAATAATATTCGTAAAATCAGAAAAAAATAGATGAAGTAAGCGAATGAGATTAAGTCTATTTAAATATTTAAAATGAATTAAAAATAATACACTAGAAATTATTTAAAAGAAAATGTATTTCTGTAAGCGTATTATAATAAGCTTTTATTACTTTTTATTATTTTAAACTAATGCACAATATATTAAATACTGAACTATAAAATAAATAAGATGTTGAGGCCTCCGATGTTGACAAGTTCTAATAATCAGAAACATCAGCTCTTGAGCGCTATATTGTGAGAGAAAGCAAGGGAAACATTAAAAAAATAGTTTTTTTCCTGTATGTCGATTAGCTAAGGCAAATAAAGGTATTTAGCTTTGAGTGTCGTCCTAAGTATTTGCTCTGAGCTTTGCCCTAAGTATTTAGCTCGAGTTTTTTTGGATATATTTTGTACATGTGCTTAAAGTGGATAGATAAAAAAAGGCTAAGGACGTTTGAGACATGAAGGCGACCACCAAGCTGCATTGGCTGAAACAGTCATGGTTGTGATGGGACAAACTCAAGGGGACATATTTTTGCACATCATGTAAATCTTGTACAAGACCAATCGAGATGCGTATAAGACTTTTTGATTTGTTGCCAGCGACCTTTTTGATCATGTAGAAAGCTTGATATCAATGACACAACTCAATATCTATTTGAAATGGAAAAGTACAAGCAGGCTTACATGTTAGACATTCTAAATAAAATTGGGGCTGCCAAGGAAGTTCAAGATCGTCGTTTGCCGAGGATGCTTGTTTTCTCCTTTAGTTTCTTAATTGTTTTCATTAGGACTATATGGATTTTAGGGCATCCTATGAAATGAGCTTTGGAGAATGATGTCATTTTACTTGAAAATTAAGTGTCTTTTTTTTTTTTAAATGTTGAAGCATGTATATCAATTCATGGCCTCTGGTAATCTATATGCCTTGCTGGAAAGTAGTTTTGGAATGTTTCATCTCACATCTTAGGTACAATTTATATTGTTTAGATTGTTCAGTGCTAAATTGTCATATTTTATATGTCTCTCTTACCTAATTTTAGCTCGTATAATAACTTAATCTTTAAAATTTTTACTTGTTTTGTCTACTTTTGTAGGTAAATAAGATCCATCGAGCAAATTCCGCAAAAAGGACTGAAGCCGGAACGAGAATAGTCAGAAGAACGTGAAGCAAAAGATGACGAGAGGCATGGCCGCAGCCCCCCACTGTCGCCACCCTGTAGGTGGCTTGGTAGGGGGCCACGACGGCCACTTGTAGCACCGGTGATGGCCGTCGCCCCCCTGCTCTCTCTGCCTGCTTTGGCCGTCTTATTTCCTCTTTAAAACAGGTATCTTCGGGAGTTTGAGGGGGGTTCCTATGACCGCTTTTAGGATAGGTTTAGGTTAGATTTTAGCCAATAAAAACCTTAATAGGAGGATTAGATTTAGAGATTAGGTTGTATTTTGGATTCAAGCTTGTGGATTTCAAGCTCATTCATTCAATCAAGCCTAAGTTTTCTCTTCTCTGTCTCTCTCTATTTTATATCTTGTTCTTGTTTTGATTTTGTGAGTTTAATTCTTGTATTTGATTTTGTTTGGTTCAAATGTTTAGTTTTCATTGTTAATCCATATTTAGTTAGATTTATTAGATTATATTAGTGTCTTTCTCTCTCCTCCCTAGTTCATGTTTATGTATCTATTTGTTGGTTTAGTTGTAGTCAGATTTAATTATGTTTTGTAATGATTAATAGCTAGGTTTTGGTTGACTTGGATGGTGATTAGCCTCTTGATGGCTAATTAGACTTGTATTAAGCCTAACCACACCCAACTTATATTTAAAACTTAGAGTTTTCTTTTATGTCCGCAAGTGTTCGATGAAATGCTTGAGAGAGCATTCATCCATATTTTTGGGCGATTGACTTATGCCGAGAGATGAGGTCAATTACCTAGTGTGGGAGAGGGGATAGCTGGGTTTGGGACGTGAAAATAGTCTAGATCCTAACTAGGTCCTAGAGCTGTTAATTTCATGGTCTAATTGGGCTAAACCCCATGAAAATATGTTGTTAGACTAATTAGACTAACTCATGACCCTTGAGAGAGGGCTTGGGTGGTCTTCATTGGTGCAACCAACCATCTTTAGTTTTCTAAGGTTGTTTATATGGGCCAATGTTTGCCAGATCATAAGCATCTTAATTGGAGACAAAACAAGCACCTCCGCACTCCCCCCCCCAAAAAAGGTAAAGAATGTTCTTTATGTCCAGCCGATTTTGCAATCTATACAACTTACGTGATTCCATGTTTGCTGATGTGCTCACACAGGCTCTAATTATTCTACAAAAGAAAAAACGGACACTAATTCCTTGCTAGTTCTTTTGCTTCGCCACTCTTTCCTTGAAATAATATGTTGTTTGTCTCCTGCCAAAAGTTGACCTCTTTGTGGGTAATGATACTTACAAAAATAAGGTTGTTTATATATGGATCTCCCCAGATCCCATATAAGTAGGACCCACATTCGAATTTAGAGGAGTTGTTTTCGTCGTCGTTGTTGTCTCTTGCAAAAATTGAAAACAGTTGCAGTATATAGTTGCAGCCAATGAGCCAACACAATTATCATAATGACATTTATCACTCCACTTGTGATAGTCCGAGCCTAAAATTATGTTAATTACCTTAAATTATCTAAATTAAAATTTAAGCAAGTTGGGTGTCGCATTTCAATTAGTATTTTATATATATATATTTATTTATGTAATTGTAGATTGAATCGGCATAGTAGCCTCAAAACAAAGTTCTGTGATGATCCTGGATAACTCATTCAAAATATTAATAAATACCTAAACGGTAGCTAAACAAAATTAGCTTAATCACAAAAATGGGTAATTCTAAAAAAAATACTACAAGCATCTACCTACAACAACAAGGCAACAACAATAAAGTATGAAATATATAAAAAAGAATGTATAGAGTAATAAATTGAAAATGGAAATTCTTTCCTTAAAGTTTTACACCGAAATGGTGTGAAACTAATCGATAAATTATAGCCAAGAAATTAGCCCAAAAATATACGTATTGGATGGGAAAAAAAAGGAAGATTACAAGGATCAAAATTAGCGAAATATAGACAAATACTAAGTTATAATTTACAAAAGAAAAGGAAAACAAAACAAACAATACAAATTAAATAAAACCAATGCAAACCCAAAATCCCCTCCCATATGCGTAAAACCCCCCTCTCTCCTTCGTCCCATACTACCCAGAAACCCTCCCACTAGCCGTTCCTCGTTTCCATGACCTCATCAAGCCGCAGGCACCACCCATCGCCATCGGTCTCGCCCAGACATTATCCGTCGTGCCCGCGGACCTCCCTGTTCACCTCTCTTGTGCGCACTCAAGTGGGTGAGAAGGTGAAGCCCTAACCCCCTTGATTTGATTTCTTGTTTTATGATTGGATTTTTGTAATAAGTGATGTATTCAGATTTAGTTAATATTAATTGGTAGTTTTCTTGGGTTTTTGAATCTTGAAATTGAATAGGGATGCTTGGAGGTTGTGGGTGAGTATGGTGCTTTAGGGTTTGGAGTTTGGAGGAAAACTCAAATTTAGTGGCATTGATTTAATGGTGTATAGGTGAATTTTAATAATGATTGGATGAAGAGGAGAAACATATGTGCATGATGTTATTATGTGCGTGCATGCCATAAGCTTGATTACCAAGTGAGGCTAGTGGAGAAGAGGAAAGTAGGGAAAATACAACATCCTTGAATGTTTTGAAAATTTATGAAATAAGGGTGGGGTTTAATTAGTTAACAAGATCAAAATGTTAAAAGGGAGTGTTTTTTTTTTTTTTAAACTAATGATGATAATAACTTTGGGACTAAAGATGAAAGGGAAGGAAGGTGGGAAGTGGGATCGCTTTAAGCGGTTGAATGATTGTGTGGATTAATATGAATTGATGGACTAGTTTAAGAGAAATGAAAGGTTAACTAGCAAAGTTTAGATTAGAGATAGTCATTGTGAGTGTGGTGTAACATGAGAGGAGATAGAGCGATAGAGCATGCAGGGAAATGTTTTGTCTTGAATTAATGTGATGGTTATAATTAAGGTAAATTTGAGAATTTATTTGACAATTGTTGTTAACGTAGGTTTAGAAATTAATTTGGGGGCTTTGATAAGTTAAGGATGCAAACTTTGGTGTTAATTGTAGCGTACCTAAAGTATTGGCAAAGCTTAAGTTTTTTTCTTAAATTAGCTAATGAGCTGAACGATGGTGGATGACCCAATCACTACCCACATGTGGAACTAGTGAGGAAGATGGTACGAAAACTTCTCAACTTGGAACCAAAACCAAGCACATGACGTCACCCTAAATCGAATCACAATAATCTAAATCATAATGGTAGTTAGCAATAATGTGACTATTAAAGAGATAATAATAATAACAGCAATAATAATAATAACATTAACAGTAACAAGTGTGACAATACTGTTAACAAGCTTTAGATAAAGATTATAATGACAATGGTAATAACATCGAAGTTAAATAAAAAAATTGAGGTCAATTATGGCATTATACTATTATAACATTAATAATACGAGTGTCAACAGTATCAAAAGATATAACATAAACAAAGCAAAGTAGAATCAACTTAGGTGAATAATGATAGATATGTTAATACTATTTAACTTTGGGGTACCCGGATTTTATGGAAATAATTTTTAGTGGTCAACGTTTTTAAAATGTATTTCCAAGTACCTGCTACTTTGGGTAAACTGTTAATAGGGGACAATATTTTATGAAATAGTTACTGGTCGAAGCTTTTCTTTGCAACTTAGTCCTCGAACTTGCTGAATTTGCTGCCCAAAATGAGGTTTAAAGTGCAAATACTCAACTTTTTTTGGGACTTTTTAATGAAACTAAGCTTATATCTTTGTTTGGACTTCTTATAATGACTTTACTGGAACTAATTATTATAATCTACTATTTATATCATAAATATTATATTTTATATGATTAATGGCCCACCATGCTTAGCAAAATAATTAAAAATTAATTAGAGAGTTTTGACCATTACTTGAACGTAATTGGCATTGGATCCCAAGTGGTCCTCTAGCTTCCGGTTTATAGAGATTGTTAATCTCAACCTCACATTCCTTAGATCAGGCACATCACAAATCCGTTTCGTTTCCTACCTCGGACGGTAGTTACTGATGAAGTTTTATATATTTTTAAAGGATAGTGAGACTTTAATTAAGAAATTATAATATTTAAGACATAATATTCAGTTCGGCTGTGTCGGTGGCCGGCGATGGCACTACGCCATCCGCATGGGGCTGAGAGGGATCGGTGAGTTGAAGTGCTACGTGGAGGAGAGGGCGAGACGCGAGAAGGCAAACAGGCAGTGAGAGGTGAGGGTGGTCCGGTAGTTGTTCAGATGTTTGGGGTCTCTAGGCTACTGGGCATCAATTTAATTGATTTTTTTTAAAAAAAATGAAGCTTGGGATCTGGGAAGTTAATTGGGTCGTGTTCAAGTTTGAGCACAGGCGGTCCATTGTCCTGAAGTTCAACAATCTAGAGTTTTTCTGGGCCTTTTTTAGGTATATCTACCCATAATATTTTGAAATCCTTCAAATAAGGTCATTAGAGGTTTTTTTTGGGTGGGGCGGTTAGGGGTGTCCATGGACACCCCTACCTTGGTTATATATCCGCCCCTGACATGATGTAACCCTAAATCGAATCGCAATTGAATAATTTAAATCATAACAACTGTTAACAATAATGCAACTATTAAAGAGATAACAATAACAACAATAATAATAGCAATAACGTTAATACTAATAAGTATGACAATAATATTAACAAGCTTTATTAATGATTATAATGATAATAATAATAACAGCGAAGTTAAACAAAAAAATGAGTCCAGTTATGCCATGACACTATTATAACATTAATAACATAAGCGTTAAGAATATCAAAAGAAAGAATAGAAACAAAGTGAAATAGAATCAACTTAGGTAAATAATGATATGTATGTTAATAATTGACAAAGGAGGCCAAGGATTTTGAATTACTTATTAAACCAGAAAATTTAATAAAGTTTCCTAAACTCATGATAACCATGAAGTTAGACATTTGGATCAATAATAAGGCTACTTTTGTCGTTTCAAGCTATAATGAACATTTTTCATTAAAAAGGAGAGGGATTTCAAAATCCTGGTACGTATATTGTCTGTGCTATTTGAAAACTCACATGTTTTTCAAAGTACACAGAATTCATGAAAATATTCATATAATAAATCATTTGACGCAGTGTTTTGTTACTTAAGTAAGTGGCCCTCACCAGTTACTAATTATCAGGGCTTACGCCCTTCATTTTATCCCCGCAGTTGCAGCTTAGGCTTCCCAATTAGTATGGGAGGTATGCACGTTTCTTAAAAACTATTTCAGACGTCTATAGGAATCCACTTCTAGATAATAGCAAGCAAAGCGGTTTTACTCACACTTTCTCTTTCTCCTAGTTTCGAACTAAACTTTTTTGAAATGCAGATGCTCAAGTAAACTAAACACAAAGTTTACTTACCGCATAAGGATATACGTACTGAGCTTAGGCTCATTATTCAAAAGTTTTTATGTTTTTAGTTTAAGGAATCGACGAACAACTCTCCTCCTAACAAGGTAGAAGGTAGCAAGAAGTAGTTGAGGGTTGTTGTATTTTGCTGAAGGTTAGCTAGCTAAGTGCTCACAGTGATTAACTGGCTACCACTTTTGAAAATAGGGCTCTTGTATAAATTTTTGGATAACCTGTCTAGTGAGATATTTAAGAATACTTTGCTAAATTTGTAGGTTGTGCTACTATTTAAACAGGTTGGTGAATGTCCTTTTTGATAAATTTTGGTGGATTTGATGAATTTGAGAATGATATAAAGGAATGTGTAGTTCCAAATAACCTTGTTCCATTATGGGATGATGGTAATGCCTCTAATCGAAAGGCTTCCACTGTGATCGCAAATAATACGCTATTAGATTAAGGTTGTGTTTGGTAGGGTTGAAAACCATTTTTCTAGAAAACCATTTTTCATGTGAAATGATTTTTCATGTAAAATGATTTTCAGGTCATATTTTCAATTGTTTGGTAAAAGGGGAAATGAAGTTTTTGAAAATGAGTTTGATTAGTAAAAAATAAACAAAAAAGCTAAAAAGAGGCACATTAGTGAAAAAACAAAAATAAGTAAGATATTTTAAAAAATGAAAATTTATATAAGATATTTTAAAAAATGAAAATTTATATTTTGTTCTTTGGAGAATTATATTACAATAGTGGTGTTCTCCATATCAAAGTTGTGACAGTATGTACATTTGTCAATTTTTTTTATCTTACCTATTGCCAACAATTTAATGCTAGCAATGCTTATCGATTTCCTATCTTTGAGTAGGAATGTAGACAAAAAAGAGAAAAAACCTAGCGAGTTTCTCTATCGTCTCAACCCTTACGATAAGTTGTAAAGCGTTTTGGATTTCAATGAAATCATGGTTGTCAGATTCATCGGCATCAGTATCGGAATTGAAATGATACAGTTTCGTTAATCTTTAATATGCTGCCTTAATCTTCGAGCTATATGTCACTGTCTTAATCTTCAAACCATATGTCGAGGAAATAGACACAGAAGAAAGAAAGAATGTGAAATCGTGTGAGTGTCAAAGAAACGTAAAATCAACTTACGCTCCATTCAAAGTGAAAATGTTTTCTTTCATTCTAGGGAAAATAATTTTCATCTGAAAACAAATTTACCCTCCTTGTTTTATCAAACACCATAAAATGAGAAAATTGTTTTTCGGGAAAATGATTTTCACCCCTACCAAACACACCCTAAGATTATTAAGTAATTAAGGATTGAGGCGTTACGCCACAACACTTCATCTTCTCTACAAACCATCTCCTCCATCTCCCTTCAACAAACCAAAAATCTTCTTCCATAGTTTTCTTGTTGTATGATGTAAAAAACAACAATTAATAGTAAAAAGAGCATAATGATTTTAGAAATAATATTCTTAGGCACATAGGTTGTATCTTACAAAGAGTCGTACTGACATTGTCTCTCCGATGCCTAATGTACTCATGGTTTTTTCCCTCCTAAATAAATAGCTTTATATTTGCATTTTCTTCAAAAACAACTACGGCATGCTTACACTTAGGGCCGGTAATTAGGTCAGATCGGGTCGTGTTCGTGTTCGGATTGAAATTAAACGGGTTGAAATAATCCTGACTTGAACCCAACCTGTTTAATAAACGGGTTGAAGTATGACAACTTGAACCTGACTAAAAACTAAACGGGTTGACCTGATTTCAACCTATTTATTTGCCTAAAGTAAATAGGTAAAAATCAGGTCAGAATCTGACCTGTTAACCTCTTAAATCCATATTGCATCTGTAAGTTATTGGAAAGCTATTGAGCAGCCCTTTTATGGAACTGACAACAACCAAATGATGATTCCAGGAGCTGAAGTTTACAAAGTCAACATAGCCAAGGCATTTCAAAACCAACAGGCCAACAACCAACAAAACAAGTTATTTAAATGTTTACAAATCAGAAACTTAGTTAATAAAGTTGATAGACCAAACATAACCAACTTAAAATATTTGTCCAACACCACACAGCCAGGGCTCAAGTCAAGCAGGCTAATTCAGCAAGATGGACTTCTGCTTAGTACCACTTCCAGCAACCTCATTAGAAGACCCTCCTCCCTTGGATGGCACATCTTCATCTTCATCATCATTCAAGCTCATATTCGTCACATCTCCACACAGCTCATCCAAATGGAATTGTGTTGGCATAAGCGCTAATTTAAATAAGAAAATAAAGATATGACAACAATTTATAAGGAAGTAAAACATAAACAATTAAATAAGGTTAAAGGAGAAACATCACCTTCTTACCCAAACACCCAATCTCTTAAGCAAATCACAGCTTCTACCATTTGTGGCTTAAGGGAACTACGAAATGCATTAAAAACCCTTCCCCCAACACTAAAAGCAGATTCGAATGCTACGGTAGACAATGATATGGTTAATACATCACGTGCCATTTCAAGGAGAATGGGAACTGGAAATTGATTAGCACTCCAATAGTTAAGAACATCCATGTTTTCAACATGAGGCAGCTTCTTTTCCTCAAAATACATTTCCAATTCAGACTTGGAAATAGGGGCAAACACCTCACTCGAATAATTATCGAAGTCCTTTGATAATTTAAAAAAAAGTCAATTTACTTGAAAAATAAAAACACTTTAAATCAACTTAATCTAGATTGAAAGCAAATATACCTCAAAGTACTCATCAGTAGCGGCTTGTTGGGCATTACCAGAGACATGAGCAGCAGGAGATGGTGTAGAAGATGAGACCAAATTAGAAGCCTTTGCATACTCATCATATAAGGCAAACAACTAATTCTTTAATAAACCCAAGTGAACATCATGAGTACCAAAATAAATCTTTTTATAAGCCCAATTTGCAAATTGGAACTTATAACGAGGATCTAAAATGCCTACAATTGCCATGATAGTGCTAAATTCTGCTCAATACTTGTCAAATTTAGTAAACATCTTAGCTACTATATTCCTCATAAAAGCATCATCACCCTCCAATTCATCTTTCAAAACTAATCTAATCCTCACCACATTAGGAAAATAAAGATTGGAAGTTGGATATTTAGATCCAGAAAAAGCACAAGTCACTTCATAAAAGACTTTCAAGAAATTACAAATTTTTTCAATCTTAACCCACTCGTCAAATCTAAGGCAATGAGTAAAGTTCCCATCAACAGCCTCCAAGTGATTAAACACTCTTTTATAGTAAATGGCACTCTCAAGCATAAGATATGTTGAATTCCACCTAGTTGGGACATCTTGTCATGGCCCTTTACTATAAACAAGATCACAAACCTTAACCGACTCAAGAAATCTTTGCTTCTGCACTTGAGAACCTTTACAATACTTAACACACTCCCTCACTTTGACCACATCCTCATCCACATCTTTGAAGCCTTCTTTGACAATTAAGTTTAGGATATGGGCACAACATCTAACACGAAAGAACTCACCATCACATAAAAGCTTAAGCTGACTTTTCAACATGTCCACACACAAATCACTTGAAGATGCATTGTCAAGAGTCAAACACATTACTTTCTTATCAAGACTCGAATCCTTCATCAATAACAAGATCTTTTCAGCCAAGGAGACCCCATTATGTGGTGGAGGTATGAAAGAAAAGTTCAAAATTCTCGTTTGCAAAGAGCAACTATCATCAATGTAATTAGTAGTCAGACTAATGTAGTCATCTGTATTAATTGAAGTCCAATAATCTGAAGTAAAGGCTATCCTACCAGGAATAGAATGAAAGAATTCTTTCAATCTTTCCTTTTCCCTTTTAAACATTTTAAAGACATCATTCCTAGTTGTATGCCTTAAAAACACTTTCACATCAGAATTCAAGTATACAAAGATGTTTTGAACTCCATCATACTCCATCATACTCAACAAACTGAAATGGCAAATCATGCTTCACACCACACAAAGCCAACAACTCACGGAAAATTTCAATATCAAATTCAGGACGCCTATTGCTTAAGGATCCGGAACGACTTTGCAACATAAGCTGGCCTATGTCTCTGACATTCTTTCTTTCATAATTTAGGATGTGTCGTTTCAGATTCCCAATCCCACACTTGCTATCCCCACTATACACTTGCCCACATTTCTTACATTTGCACCACAAATTACTCTCTTCATCAGGCTCCAAGAAAGTATAATTTTCCCAAACAGTACTAGTTAATTTTCTTTGGTGTTTACAGGTCTTACCACAGGCCGCTGGCTTATATGCCCCAGTTCTCAAAGTAGTAGCTTGTTTTGCATTCTTGCCATCCACCTCTTCAGCAGCTGAGTCAATTTGAATGGGTGATGGTTCACCATCATTTGAAATCGAAGCCATAACCTTGCAATTCAGAAAATTTAGATCAGAAAAAAAAGAAATCCAACTAAATATCATAAACATCATGCGAAGACCAGCTGATTGTACGAGAACATTTTTTCTCTTCTATATATCCAAACGTGGGGGCTGTTTGTGTATTTGTGGCTTCATTTAGGGGACATTATCTCTACCTACTGTGCGTGAACCGAAAAGAATGACTAATTAAACTAAACATTTTTTCTCTTCTATACGTCCAAACATGGAATCGAAAAGTGGAACACCAAAATTCAGATCAGAAAAAAAAAACAATGCAATCAAAAGGAAGAAACCATGCAATCGAAAATTCACATCAGAACAAGAGAATTCATATTAGTAGGAAAATTTGGATCAGAGAATGGAGAGAATTAATCATTAAAATTAAGGAGTCCAAAAGCAAAAACCTTCATATCAGTGAAGAACAAGAAATTTTCATAACAAAACAAGATAATTCATAACAGAGAAAGAACATTCAGATCAGAAAATTTGGATCATATATTCATACCTTTGCCACATATCAGTGAAGAAAGCACAGCGTAGGAGGAGAGAATGGAGATCAAACGCAAGCACAGCGTAGAATCCTATATCTGAAAGGGAAGAAAGCAACCACATATCAGTGAAGAAAAACCATACAATCGAAAAATAGAAACTTTCGGCAACAACTCATACCTTTGAAATCGAGAAAGGGAGAAAGCCTAGATCAGAATTTGGGAAAGGGAGAAAGAGAGAGATTGAGAGTATTAGAGATGAAATACAACGAAACAAGCAAAAACTTGAGAGCAAATACAACGAAACAAACCTGAAAATCTGAAATCGAGTGAGAGATCGAGATACAAGAGTTGCAGAGTGACAGATCGAGATGCAGAGTGAGAGATCGAAATGCAGAGAGAATCAAAAGATGCAGAGTGAGGGATCGAGATGCAGAGAGAGATGTGAGTGGGAAATGGAGAGGGGAAATCAAGACTCGAGAGGAGGCGCAGGCCGAGTCGCCGAGAGGGAGATGGAATGAGTGAGGCTGTAAGGGTGAGTGGGTGACTGTGAAGTAAGACTGGTAAGGAGACTTATATATGAGGGCAAATTAGGGTTAATTACTAAACCCTAAATGTCCTTTGAATTTTCAATTTTCATTGTCCCTCTAAAATTGCTACAATTTTTAATTTCAACAAGTTTTTTTTTTAAATAGCAAAAAATAAACGGGTTAGTAGGTAAACAGGTAAACAGGTTAACCTATTTAACACAATTAATTAAACAGGCTAAAGAAGGTATTTTTTTGTATCGAAAGTTTCGACCTTAAGCTAACCCATTTAACTAAACGGGTTAGGCGTGTCGACCCAATTACGTAAACGGATTGAGAATCTCGACCCAACCCCGCCTAATTTTCTGTCGGATTTGTGTCGTGTTGTCGTGTCATGTCAGTTTTTACCAACTCTAATTACACTTGTGCGAGTTTCGAAGGTTATTAAAATTTTCTCTTCTAAGGTTTAAGTTATCCTGTCTCCCAAAAGCAGGCATTATCTCTGTCATCTGCAAATGGGCTGAAGAGATGGAATGACAGAAGCTTCATTTTGAAGAGACCTATAGAAATCAACCATCCATGTGATTTTTCTTTCGAGAGATGGATGCACATGCTCCAATAAATAAAATCAGAACATAACCCAATTTGATGGCCTCACCTTTATTGCTATTGAACGAGCTCGATTACTGGTGGATAAGACAATTTGATTGTAGTCATTTACAAAATTGGTATTATGTCAACCTAGTTATTTTGACCATTTTTTAATCAATTATTATTGTTATTATCATTTGTACCTTCGATATTTAGATAAATCTTATTTTAAGACTCTATTTGGAATTAACAAAATACTGTCACCAAGAGTCTATTTCTAAAGGGAAAATAAGTGCATATTACAGCTTTAAAAAGGACAAATATGAGTAAAAGTTCAAAAATAGATATTACATCTAAGGGCTTGTTCTTCTCGTGGGTAAATTGGAATGGGTAAAAGGGGAAAGTAAGTTGAGAGAGGTTGAGGTAGGTTGAAGTGGGTTGAATTTTTTTATTTGATAAATTGAACTTGGTTAAAATAGTAAAAGTGGGTTGAAATAGGTTGAAGTGGGTTGAAGTGGATTGAGGTTTGTATTTTGAAATTGATTTACGGAAAAAACAGGCCCTAAATATAACAAATTAGCTGAAATTACATTATTAGATGATGCATCCAAAGTTCTAAACCAAAATGGTAAGACATGGTGACCAATTCAAATAAATAATTAGTTAATTGGACGAGTAACATGTCAATGGTCGTTTCTTTTTTTTTTTTTTTTTTTTGTTGATAGAGTGGCATGTCAATTGTCATGTAAAATTTAAGCAACAAACAAAAAAACGTGCCATTACGAAGGTGGCGACCCAAAAAAAAAGGTCCCAAAAAAAAAACAAAAGGGGGAGATTTCAGAATGAGAGGGAGAGCAGAAGTGACTTTGAACAAACTAAACCGACGTCTCTCTCTCTCTCTCTCCCTCTCTCTCTCTGCATATTCTTTCGCACCTTTCTCTCCATCGGCGTTTGACTGCTCATATTCAATTCAGTTCAACTCTTCTGTCTCCTTTCTCGCACCTGTCACTGTCGGATTCAATTTCCTCTAGTTCCCAAATCCAAGTTCTCTTAATTTGATCACAAGGATTTGAATTTAGTCGCTAATTTAATTTCCGGCGGCGATCCGATCGGAAAATCGTCTGCCGGTGGTGGTGATGGCGTTTGGGAGCTTCTAGGGCTCAGGATCATCTGCTTTTGAGGTAATGTCATTTAGATTTTATGCTAATTCGAGATTGATCCTGATATATTTCGTGATCTCTGGGACGATGAATGAGGAAAAGAGTGTTGATCTTAGGGATTTGGTTGAAAAGATCTGGTTTTTGTCGCTATTGTATTTGTGGCAATGGTTATTTGAAGATTTGTATGATTTGGGTATTTTTTTCGTATGTGAATTCATAGACAGCTGGCCTCTATAGGATTTAATTTTGCATTTGAGCTTGAATTTGTTTCACTTGAATGAGATCTGTTGAGCTTTGTATGATGGAAGTTTTGTCGTCATTCCATCTGTGATTTTGAACTGATCATATTGAGAAGCGTTTTCCAATTTGTCTTAGCTCAAGTTCAGCCTAAGAGCAATTTTATATTTCTAATTTTACTGCATGCATTTTGTGCAATGATTTTGTGTGTATGAGCTTTGGAATCATTTTCTGTTAGTCCTCTATCTTAGTTTCTGCTTGGAATGATTTGATACTAGCTGACATGTGTAAATTGGCCTATATGTATGTAGTGATCCAAGTTCTCCTTGGAGCATTGTATTGAAGAGGTGTGAAGCGATGAAGAATGGGGTGATAGAATGTAGTGTGTGCCACACAAAGTTGATTACCCCGTCTGTCAAAGCAGTGTCGAGGGCTTATGATCGGCATAGGAGTAAGGTTTCCTCCAAGCAACGTTTCCTCAATTTCCTCCTGGTTGGCGGGGATTGTTTTCTAGTTGGTTTGCAGGTGGGTAAGCTGATTCACGTTGAGCATTTGTTCTTCCGATATTTACCTGACTTTTTAGATTCTCTTGTTGATCGTCCCTTTCCTCGTAGAGGATTTCGCGCTGAGGTTTTGCGTGAACAATGAATTCAGTTGTTTGATTTGATCACCTAAGAAGTGATTCATATCTTACTATTATTTCAAATCCACTGCAAATTATTGGTTTACATGTGCACGATGGGTGCATATGGATAAAGCGTTGTTTTTGTCCATAAAGTGGCACCTTTGATGTTTTTGGTTGATTTCCTGCCAGCCGATTTTGGTTTACATGTCCAAGGTGGATGGGAAGTTCAAATTCAGCCCAGTTAGTGTCAACTTCTTGACAGAGTTGACAAAGGTTTTCTTTGCAATTGTCATGCTTCTGATCCAGGTAAACTTGACAATTTCTTTAATTCCCCAAGCTTAATTGTACCTTATCTAAGTTTATTACTCTTTGTTATTGGGCTCTGCACTATCCGTTCCTATATGATCTGGATGTGAAGGACAGAGAGAGCTCTCTTTGGTTGGGCAGGTAAGGTAAGCCATTTAATGGCTTCATTAGTTATTGGGGTGCTTCTGGAATCCCCCTCCCAAATTTCTCTCAGCCCTCATTGGGTGCAATTCCAACCCTCATTTTTGGAATGCGAATGTGAGTTAAGTGAACCCTTTTGTCGTTCTTGAAAACTTTGGTGAGTAGTGCCATGTATCAGGAAGTTTGAACTTTTCTGTTGTGCTGTTGACATTTGATAAAATTGTGTTCTTTTAAATGAGATCATCTAAAGCATAGGATTTTTAAACTGGCAAAGTGATATAATGCTGCTTTCCTGTTCATAGTACTTTGATAATGTTCTGCTCTGTGCTTAGTGCTTTTGCAAGCTATGACAATCTTCCTGTAAGTTGTACTTCTTTTTGCTGAAACTAGAATATTTTAACATGTAAGAAGTCCATTCCATGACATACTTTCTTATGTAGAATAACTCAATGCAGCCAAAGCATCAATTGAGTGCGTGAGGCTCCCACTAATAGCAGGTCTTTGGTAAACGTCATGATGCTAAGCACTTTCTTATTGCTTGACCTGTTTGACTACCAGCTGTGTGGGAAGAAGTTGACTCGTATTTATGAGTGTATGGACACATGATACCCCATTGTATAAACGCAAGACTTCCAGAAATGGTAGACTCTGCCACAGTGGCACCTGTCTCTTACTTTTGTGGCCAATTCTAAGTAGCATAGCACACCTTCCAGTTTCCTCTATAATGTGCCTTAAACACTGAATGAAAAATGTAATGAGCAATTGAGTTGCAGACATATATCTTAATGGTAATGTAGATGTATGTACTGACCTCCTTGTCCAAAAATGCTAATAATAAAAATGAATGTCTCCAGATAATATATTAAGCTGTTGAAGTGAGATTATTGGCTGGAACTACTTTGTCTTCCCACTCCTTGATTATTCTAGATTTTGGTTATTTTTGCAGGCTAGACGTCAAAAGGTTGGGGAAAAGCCTCTTCTTTCTGTCTCGACATTTGTTCAGGTATTGTTTTGATTTACGTTGCAGCTTTTCTGCATCAAGATCTGCTTTTCTGAATTTTGTAGTCCAGTTTGTTCTTTTGGTGTCAAGTTAAGCTCAGCTTTTTAAACGGAGTATGGAAAAATGAAAAAGGCTTCTAAGTTCTATGGTAGTGCACAGAATTTTGGAGCACTGGTTTAATCTGTTTATTGGCCCAAACCTCGTTCACATTGTGTCCCCTCCTAGATATGTGATCATTCTGCTCTTAATCTTATAGATTGTTTGAAATCATCAATTTCCAAAATAATGTGAGTGATGATTGCATTGGCCATTGAATCAACCCATTTGCTAGTCTGATAGGGGTGTCTTCTCAAAACGGAGAGGGCATAGATGGGATGATCTTTGATGAGTTCCCTTTCCCTAACCTGCTAAGAATCTTAACCATGTATAACTCAAGTTGACATGCCATATCTATTAAAATGCATCGGCATGAGGTGGCAATGATCTTTTCGAGCCAACTGGATAGCATGTATCTTGTGGCCGAAGTAATGAATTGTTTAATCAATGAAGGGTCAGTTTTGGTTTAGATGAAAATTTAATTAGCTCTTCTGATTTTTTTTCCTTCAAATGAAATCAGTATTTAAGATTTTGATCTTAGAGGAAGTTTAATGAGGAGCTAACAGACTTGATGAGTGCATTGCTCTTTATGTAATGTAGAGATGCCGCAATCAATTAATAACTTAAGGTTAACCAGGTCGCATCTTCCATGCAAGAAGTACCCTTAAATTGGAGTTGTCTTGGGTTTTTGGTGAGAGAGAATGGTTAGGAGTTTTTGCAAGATGATGAGTACATCATGTTATAATCATATTCTAGTCATGTGTCAGAAGTATGAGTGACCATAGTCAATTTGTTTCGAAAGAAACAAATTCCTCCCTTTTTAAGTTTTTGACTGTAGACTTATGCACAAATGCTGATTTATTCGGAATTTAAACTTAAGTCCCTGGTACCATCATTAGAGACTATGCAACCAATCTGACAGGCACTCACTACTGCCATGACTGAAAATTCCTATGTTTGCTGACACTAAAGAAGTTGCAACCTGAAATTTGAGACCTCTTTTGTTAGGATTTCTGTGACTCTTTCTGTTTTTCGGTTCTTGTTTTGATTAAACATGTGACTGTACCTTGTTAACTTGATAGCTTCAGGAGCTGGTTATTGTTTTTGTTTGTTTGGGCCCCGGGGGGGGGGGGGCTTGGGGTGTCAGATGCGTATATTTTGAAATATGCAGTTCTCTTAAGCTAGGCCCAAATATGATGTTATTGTTATACAAATTGACATGTTGCAATGGCCGATTTCACCCTGTCATTCTTCTGTATTCCTTCTTTTGGTGATGATGTCATTTAAATTAGCTGGCCAACATGTTAGTGAAAGCATTGGTTAATTCACATAGCTCTGTTGGTGGTCCAGGCTGCCACTATATGGATGGCCTTCCAATATTAGAAGCCTTTTTTCCTTTATTTTTCTTTCTGTTTTTTTTTCCCTTGGGGGGGGGGGGAGGATGTAGCTTTTCCTCTATTTTCACCTTGGTAGTGGGTACTGATGGATGACCTTGTGTTTTTCTCAAACCCTCAACCTTCACAAACTTGTATTTAGTAAGATTTGGTAGTTTAGTCCAATGGTGATTGGATATCATTGGGTTCATATCATCATCAGCAGCATATACTGTGCTTGGGATCCTTAGACAAGGCTCATATAGGGCTAATTGGGCAATTTTATCCTGCTTAATTAAGTGTAAATGCATTATGCCCCCTTAGGAGTAGCCTAGTGGTAGTGTGCTTGGTTTCTGTAAGAGAGGCCAAACTTCGATTCTGCCTATGCTAGGTTTGTATGTTAATCTATTCATCCAAAAAATTAAGGCCATGTTTGGTAAAGAGCTTTTTTGAGTGCAAAAAGAGCTTTTTGAATGTATTAGCTGTTTGATTCTGGTCAAAAAGCTCTTTAGATTGTTTGGTTGATCAGCTTTTTATACCCAAAAACTCTTTTACAAAAAGTTCTTTGGGATAGCTTTTTAAAAGAGTTTTTTGACGTTTATTATTAAAATAACCATGCTAACCTTATAATTTGGACAAATTTACATCAAATGTCATTCACAAATGATATTTCCGAATATTGGATGCTTATGCTTTAAAATCTTCAATTTATTTTTTTCCCTCTTTTGGGACGAGTTGTGGATGGTCATCATATCGAGATAATGCTTTTAATTTTAACACTTTCTTAATTTAACAAGTAATTTATGTTAGTCTTACATGATATATAAATATTTTTTATGTCACATAATTTCAATTGCTATTAAAAAAGAAAACATTTAACATTAAAAAAATATTTTGATAATAAATACTAAAATTAGGAAAAGGTATAAATGTAATTTTATATATCACATAAGTCTTAATTCATAATTCATATCAAAGAGAAAAATAAATGTCTAATAAAAAATTGTTTTGTTAGAACAATAATGAAATTGAGTGATGGGCATAAATGGAATTTTGTCAAATAACTTTGTTAGGAACAATTAACTTCACCAAACGTTTTTTTCACAAACAGCTAATGCAATTAGCTAAGTCAAATAGATAATGCAATCAGCTAACAGCTAACAGCTAATACAATCAGCTAACAGCTGATTACCAAATAGGGCCTAAGTGTGAGTGGATTATATTAGTTAATAACTTCTAAATGTAAAGTCAAGCACTCACTTAGCTTCTTTTTCATGATACTGCTGCTTGATTTCATTGTGTATCATAAATTGCTCATGTACAACTGATACACGTTCTTATTCTCAAGGGGCATATTCTTTCCTGCAGGCTGCTCGCAATAATGTGCTTCTGGCTGTTCCAGCATTTCTGTATGCGATCAATAATTATCTCAAGTTTATTATGCAGGTATGTAAATTTAGTAGATTGTGAAAGTGATTAAGAAAATCTACATGCGTGGAACTATAATGTGTCATCTTCATTGCTATTGTGAGATGTGGGGATTTTGGTCTTTCTTGAACCTCTGTTTTACGGAGAATATTGTTGAATATAAGAAATGAGAAAGTTTGACTACTATATGTGATTTCATTTCCTGAGATTAAAGAGACATTTGTAAGGGAACAAAAGTGAGATAGATCTGTATAACTGTATTATTCTTTTCAAGAGGAAGTAGCTGTTAGTGGATGAGTCGCTGTACACTTAGCATTTTGACTGTGCCATGTTTTATGCATTGCACCTCTCATGATTTTGGCCTTTTGGACCGGGCTGTATTCTATGCATGAATGAGTCTAGTTTCAGGTTCTTCTAAGTTCTAATTTTTGTGACAGAGGGAAGATGTAGATCTTTCTCGGAAGATTTTCAAGGAAACCACTTGTTAAAATTAGGATTTTTTTTACGTTTATCTAAGCATCATGTTCCTTTCATGGTCAGATTTTTCGATGTACATGTGCATTGTTTTTGCGTAGTTTCTTATCTGATGCTAACATATGGGTGGCAGCATGCGGTACTTAGAAAGGTTCTAGCCTTTCTGCTTTGAACATGTGCTTATTATCTTCCTTTGTTTGCAGTTGTATTTCAATCCTGCTACTGTGAAGATGCTTAGCAATCTGAAGGTATTTTTTTTTTTTTTTTTTTTTTTTGGGTAACTGCTGCTTGGACTTGGCTTGTCTTTAACTCACATTGTTTCTTTCATCGTCATAAGTTTGTCCCTGCTCAAGTAGAACTTTTTATACGGACTTTCCACATTTCACATAGTCCATAAGATCATTATGAACTTTCCTTAGTTTTGGAAGAGGGAACCAGAGCTGTATTGCTGCAATATCTCTTAGGTAATCCGTGGATTCAAAATGTGGCGTTTTACAATGAGTGGCCGCATTGGAAAGGTTTTAAATTGAGTGAACCGCATTTTCGCCCCGCAACAGCTGCGATATGTGACGCGATTGACGCATTAGAGCAAAAGGCTGCGGTTAGAATGTACTGGGTAAAGATGTAATTTGTTTAGCTAAGACTGGAGTACTGTAATAAACAAGTCCTTTCTTAGGGTCCTGCCCCTGAAAGTTTTGTCTGTTCTAGAACCTTAATTTTTCTAATGGGTTCCATTGAAATGGTAGGAAAATTGAGAGGGGATCTATGAAAGGGGTATTGTAGAATCCCACCTGCTTGGTTCTTTTGGCATAGCTGCTCGCCAGTCTGGATGGAGGAAGGTTAAGCAGCTGACATCACCAATAAGAGTTAGCGGCGGGTGCCAACCCCAAATAAATGACGAGGGTTGTCTTAGGCAGATGATAGCCGATGTATAATTTTGCCTGACCTTACTTTAGAGGAAGTAGTGCAATTTTGCTAATGCTGGAAACTAGAAAGTCAAATCCCATCTTGAACTCTGAGTGAGGCATGCTCATAGTTGCCTAGAACGCGGTACGCTCTGGTACGAGGGATGGACTACAGTATGTGATTCACCATCTAGCGGAGAATCCGGTATGCGAGAGTTGTTACTAGTACGTCTAATCGGCCAATTCAAAACTTCACATATTTTAGATACTCATAAAATGATTTAATTATGAGGGTTCTCGATCTTCCCTATCTCTCTTCCTCCACATGGGGCATCATTTTCAGATTAATCCTTGTTTCTTTCTTTCTCCTTCTCTCCCCCCTTCTCGTTTTGCTATGTAAAAAGCTTTCCCATTCATGGCAACCTCAAAAATCCTTACATTTTCTTCAAAATTTGGCCTATGAATCACGAAAATATGCAAATGCTCTTTGTGGCAGAAGAGGGGTTCGCTGAATTCGTTATATTTGGCGAATTGGTACACTAAAGTATCACATGAATCGGTTCAATGTATGCTGGGGGGTTGAGAGAATCCGTAACTATGGGCATGCTTGGGCAACTATTATTCTTGGTTGTGGGGAAATGTAGTGAAAGTTCTCAAATACAGCTCTTTCCCTCCACCTATTCCATGTTCCTGCTTTATCTGGAATAATTTTATTTAGGGAAGATGATCATGGTCCAACATTTGTGACAGTTTTTGGCAAACTAAGATTGATGTTTGGTTGAGGAGTTTCTTTCCTTATCCTTTCCCTTTCTTCTTTGTTGTCTCTTTAATCA
>JAKOGI010000979.1:95000-272500 GCA_029747015.1 Carnegiea gigantea
AATTAAGCTTGCAGACGTAAGCAATTTTTTTTTAATTTTTTTAATTGAGAAGTAGCGAGGTATTTACAAGAACCTGAAAGAATCCCCACGCTGAATGTTGCCGTTTGCTTGGGAAGATCAATGGCAGGAAATAAAGGATTATTCAGAGAGAGAGAGAGAGAGAGAGAGAGAGAGAGAGAGAGAGAGAGCCCAGCAGGTGTAATGGATGAAATGTGAATTCTTTTTTTTTCTTTTTTTGGGGGGGGGGGAGGAGTGCTCACCGACACTAGTCGAAACTAAAATGTTAGTCATCGCACGTGAATGCTATGGATACCATGCTCTCAGTGGTGGTGACTAATGATTGTGTTCCATCTAGGGATGGCAGTATAGTCCGAATTGGATGCAAATCCGATCCGATTTGAGGTAAAATTATCCGATTCGAATTCAACAAAAAATAATCCGATTCAGAGTCCAATAAAAAGAATCCGAATCCGACTCCGATCTGAGCGGATTTGGAGGAGAGTCCATCTGATCCGATTAATATCCGATCCGATATCTTCTTCTAATAATTTCAACTTTTTTTGAAGATAGGAAAATCCTAGTATGATAACTCTCAAAAAATCTGCATAAGGTCTGCACTCTGTGTGCAGTACACTCTTCTTTCTTAGCTAATTTCTTCTTCTCTTCTGATCTTTTTCTCGCTCTCTCATCTTTGTCAATCAAAGTTGTACTTTCTTCCTTTCCTTTCAGCTGTTGTATTATTGTCTATCCCTTTTACTCTAAAGTGAGTTTGCATTCTCTTTTCCCAACACATTTTTACTTTAACACATTGAAATGTTAAATATAAAAAGTTATTTGGCATTAAAGAGGTATTTGATATTGCACTTACAAGTGAGCATAAATAAGGTTGGAAATAACAAATTGTGCAAGTACTGAATAAAAATATATAATCAGATTATATCCGGATTTAATCCGATTCGAAGCCAATCCGAATCCGATTTAACATTCAATCCGACGGAGTCGGATTTGAATTGGCTTTTCAAATCCGATTATTGATTGGATCGGATTTGGATGTCTATACATCCGATCCGAATCCGACCCGTTGCCGTCCCTAGTTCCATCACATTCCCTTATTTTTTTTGGGGGGGGGGTTTGGGGGGGAATTTGCCTCAACTTCTTTAAGTGGCTCACTCTTTGGTTCTGGAAGTTATTGTATCTCTTTATTTTCTCCCTACCATAAATGCACCCAGCTAAGTATCCAGCAGAAGTACATGTTCAGATGTTGACTTTCCTGTTTCTTGAGGGTTTTCATGTTTTTATCTAACTACATATTTACATATGCAACCTCTGTCAAAGTGTCAAGCATTTAACATTGGTAAGAAAGGTAAGAATACAATTTAGTTAGCCCTTCTTTCAAGGGTTCTCCCTATAGTATCCTCATAGAGGATACGAAAAAGGTCCTTATGCGGAACTTCGTTCCACACTATTATGGAATAGAGTGACAAACCATACTTTGCTAGCCAATCGGCTGCACAATTTTCTTGTCTAAAAATATGCGTGATAATAATGTTGTTACAAAGTTAGATGTAAGTGTGAATATCTTGAATCAATACTTACATTTTTCATGGCACTTTTATGTGGCCCTGAACCGTTTGGACAAGGATTTTGTTGTCTCCCTCAATATGAATATCAGTGAAGCCTGCATGTAGTGTTACTCTGATGCCATTCTCATTGTTGTTGCTTCCGTTACCAAAACTGACGTCGCTCCCCGATAGAATGATGCTGCTTGAATAAATCTTCCTTCCCAGTTACGAAGTATGAAACGTCCTGTTGCTCCTTGTAACATTTTAGGTCCATCAAAATTGATTTTAATGGATCCTTCTTGTGGTTATCTCCATGCTACTCAATGAGTCTTCTTCGGTTGTCACCTGACCGGTTTGGGTTTGGTGTACGAAGTGGATGTGTGAGTTTGTGTCTAATACGCCATTTGGCGTTAGCTTTTTTGGCTCTTATTAATGTACTTTCTGGAATAGGTGTTTATTTCAAAACATCATGTTATTTCTTGTTTTCCATATACTCCAAAGTAGCAAAACTACTTTATCAATTTTAATTATAGGGTTTGCGGTCCTAGCACTTGATAACATTTGTAAAATGCTATTCTGTGTACTAGGCAAAAAGCTATAGTCAATCCAGTTATGGGAGACTGCCAATCTTCAACACTCCCTCTCAGTTTGACAAAAAGGACACCGAGGGTTAGGATTCATGTTTCGTTTACACAAGGTGTCCTTGGTAGGTAGCGATGCATGGCAAAGTTGCCATAGAAAGATTTTTAATTTTGGCATGATGTCAAGTTTCCAAATCCAATTGTATTCCCACACTAGTGGATTACTGGGGTTTACACCAATTGCGGCCCAGGTCGCTGACTTCGTAGAGAATTTATCATTACCGGAGAGTCATGAACATATTGAGTCCAAAATTGAATTGAATGGGATAGGGACTGCAAGAATTAGCTCTAGACAAACTTAGTCCAATAGTTGCTGGATTGCGCAATTTATTACGTACAATCGGGTGGACAACTCAATTATCTATCAGGGCGCACCAACAGCAGTTTTGAGTCCTAGTCCTCCAACTGCCGAGCCCTAGACTTTTTTTTTAAAAAAAATTCATTCTCTTTAATTTTTTGAAATCGCGGTTTTCATTCTCCCCATTGTTCGATTACTCTTCGCTGCTTCGATTGCTTTAATGTTCAGCAATTATTGAATAGTTAGGTTTGATCTTAACGTCGCTATTGATGTTGAATCTTCATAAAACAGGAATTGTTCATCAAGTTTAATAGTGTTTTTTCAATCTCTGCTTTTGTTTGTTTTCGGGATTGAAAGTTGTGTTCGTTAGTTTTGCGTTTTGATGAGTTAATTTTGAGATTTTTGAATTGGATTGCATTATATAAATTTTGATTTGCGATATATGAGAAACGATAGCTCACAGTTATGAGTTATGTGTTCACTAAATATAGTCATTGGCTCACTAAAGGTATACATTTAGCTCACTATAAAAAATATATTACCTTGTGCTACAGAGCAGTTTTTGCTCACTAAAAGAAACGTTTGGCTCACTAGGATTGACCTGTGTGCTCACCAATATTGTATTATAGCTCACCATCAATGTTATAGTTGTTTTTTCAGATGATATTTTCATTATTGATATGTACATATGAGAAACAATAGCTCACCAATATGAGTTATGTGCTCACTAAATATAGTCGTTGGCTCACTAAAGAAATACATTTAGCTCACTTGTATTGAGATTGTATTCAGCAATCATAAATCAGTTCTCTGCTCACCAAATATAGTCACTATAATTAATCTTGTGCCTAATAGGAAAAACAATAGCTCACTATAAAACATCTGTTGCCTTGCACTACAGAACATTTCTGCTTACTAACACAAGCGTTTGGCTCACTAGAATGAAGATTGTGCTCACCAATTATGCCTTATAGCTTACCACAAAAATTGTGTTGTTTTTTCAGATGATGCTTCATTTTTTATATCTACATTAGATCGTTGTGCTGCTGAGGCTGTTGATGTTGATTATTATGTTAGAATTTTATATAACCTTACTGGTGTTTCAAAAGGTAAAGGTGCATTCGTAAGTTATATAATATATTTAATAAGCAATACAATATTATTAAAAAATATTTATATTATCTTTTATTATGATATAAGTGCATTCGTATTATACATATTTAGTTAGTATAATACAAATATAGTCCAACTCACTAAAAGTATGTCATAACTCACTAAATATAAGTCATAGCTCACTGAAAGATGAATATATCATGCCTTAGAATATGAACAAGAAAGTATATGTGCTAACTAAAATTGTTTGTTCACTTATTTTTTTATTATGAATGATTAGTATTCCGCGTTAAATCATATTGATCACAAAATACATTTTATAGCTCACCAAATATCTATCATAGCTCACTAAATAAATAGTATAGCTCACTAAAAAGAATAGTATAGATAGTCAGCAAATAATATTGTGAAGTTCTTGGGTTATGTTACAGCTCAATCATTTTTTACTATGCCATAAGGGTATTTGTATTATATTTTGTGAGTATAATAGAAATGTAGTGAATTAATTAAATGTAGTCCAACTCACTAAATATATGCCATATCTCACTAAATATATGTCATAACTCACTAAAAAAATATAGACAACTAGAATATAGTTTAGTGAATTTCAGATGCATAATAACATTTTTTTTTTTAGTACAATAGCACATTTTAATAAGTTACATAGTATTTTTACTAAGTGAAACCTAGGATACATAAGATGCATTGGTTTGATCTATCCGTTCACTAAAGTATGTATTGGCTCACTAAAACTGTATCTCAACTCATTAAGTATTGTAGTGAGTTATACATTTTTAGTGAGCTGAAATTCGATTGTATAATTGGTTTTGTACAACCGGTTGTATGATATACCAACTCAGTAAATAAATATCATAGCTCACTAAAAAAATATAGACAATTAGAATATAGTTTAGTAAGTTTCAGATTCACAATAGTACTTTTTTAGTATAATAGCACATTTAATAAGTTATATAGTATTTTTACTAAGTGAAACTTGAGTACATAAGATACATTAGTTTCGGTATGTCTACTCACTAAAAATGCGTATTAGCTCACTAAAATTGTGTCTCAGCTCACTAAAATATTTTAGTGAGTTATACGTTATTTTTAGTGAGCGAAACTGGATGCACAGCAGCATATTTTAGTGAGTTATAGGGTATTTTTAGTGAGCCGAAATCCGGCGGTTTCTTTTGTATTTTGTACGTGGGGGCAATTTGTAGGTCTGGTTGTACAATTGCATTTGTACAACCAGGTGGACAATATACCAACTGGCTGGATTGTGTCTACATTCCATTCTTGATTATCTTTGATGAAGTTTGATACCTTAAGGGAGTTGTAAATAAGTGAATGATTTGTAATATTAAACAAATTTGCTAAACTATCATTAGCACATCAATTATCGAGCCAGAAATTAATATTTAGTCCATTACCGACTTTCCAACAAATTCCTTTCCGAAATTGCTGTCGATTCTTGAGTATACATTTCTAGGCTCATGAATCCGATTTCTTTGGTTGTGTGGAGAAAAAATTCTCGTCAATAGAATACTTTCCTTGCATTTGCTCCCCCTAGAGACTTTGCCCATGAAACAATTTCTATGTTAATTTGCTAATAAAAGCACTATTAACTGCTTCTATTTTTCTCAATCCAAGTCGTATCGCCTCTTTGGTCGACAGACCTTGTCTTAGGACACTATAGGTAGTCCTTTGTTGTTATTGGTTTTTTTCCCCAAAAAAATCCCTGCCAATCTTATCAATTAGGCGATTAGTTTCTTTGGGCAGTTGAAAACACTGCATCGTATGTGCTGGCATGGATTCAATATTTGCTTGGATTAGCGCTACTCTTCCTGCTTTGGAAACAATCAAGCATTTAACATTGGCACCTAATGTGAGTAACGTAATTTTCTTGCTTTTCATATGTGCTTGCATTCTGACTCCAGATTTTCTTGCAGGTGTATGCTTTGGAGAGAGCTAGTAGCTCAATTCGTTGCAAGAACTAGAAGACCAGAGGTTGAGTGTGTCGATTCTTTCCTGCTTGATTATAAATTCTATCAAAATTTCGTAAACGATGTTTGGAGCTGGGATGCGGTATAGTGGCTGTTGGATGAGTGGTCATCTAACTCATGTCCACCAAGTGAGGCTAGCTTCTCAGTGGTCTTCAATCACTCAAAAGCGAGTTCTGAGCATTCTTCTACACAGGCTTACATGCGGCTCAAAAAAAATGCACTACGAAAATTTTTTACATTTTGCATCATTTGTAGTCTGATTGTAGCAGTTTGTACCTTTTGTTTTAAACCATAATTTTTGCTGCTGCTTTTATTTTAGACAGTATAGATGTTGATGAACAGCATGTGTACCTGTTTCATTTAATTTTTGACATCTTTATATCGCATGAAATGTGCAATATTGAATTAGGAATCTTGTCAACACTCCTGCACCAAAAGCCTATATGGTGTTTTTGCACAATGAAAGAATGTATGATCGGGCATGGACGGGTTGTTCTTGTCACTCGTGAACAATCATGTTGTTGTATGAGATCATACATGGGAGTACACGTTATTACAGGGGTACAATGTAGTTAGTCCCAGTTATTTTTATGTTGTGGACTTGACAGTACATTTTTCGCGGCTATCAAATGGAAGCCTCGGAAATATCCTATAAACCAATATAGATTTTGTGCATTCATAAGAACGTAAATTTAACATCCCTTATAATATATTCGCAAGGCGTGTGTTTGTTTAGATGTATAATTTATTTCAATATCATGTAAATAATATTAATTTATTATAATTTATTTCAATATAATGTAAATAAATATTATTTTTTTCCATATTTGCATTGAAACTGCACCCTATAAATAAGGAAGTGGAATTTAAAGAAGAAAGGAACATAACAAACACAAAAGTTGAGATGGAAAGACAACACACTTCTGAATTCAAATATACACATAATGCAATTATGTGGGACAAGACTAGCGGATTCCAAAAGGTTTAGTATGGGTTATGTTAGGTTCTGAAGATTACAAAAATCATATCCCACAATGTTAAGATAAAGCTGAGATAATAGGAATTGACAACGAAAAGAACAGGAGGATTAACATAAGAAAAAGATATTATAACTATTTTTTAAATAAAGGAGAGTTAACCGATGATTCGGTACAATCCAGGAATCCTTTGAGATGCTGTTGCTGGAGACGTGGGGCACAGGGACGGGTATCTCTGACAGCTGGAAGTCAACGCCTCGTCGTCCTCGACTCCGAGCGATCCAACCTGTAAAAAAGGCAACCTTGGGTTACGAACCGAGGAACGCCTCTCCAACGGTCAAGTTAGTGTGTCTGTCCGAATTGGACATTAAGAAGTAGAGTCAATTCAGTGTCCACCGTAGCTAGCCCTTTTCTCGAAAGAAGTAGGCCATTATTTATAGCCTTCTGAGGAAAGGGTGTAATGGTAACTATACCTGAAGGGCCCGCTGAACGGGGGCGAACTTTTGGCACTTGTTGCAGGTCCGCACCAGGGCCATTGCATCCTCCCGCAGACTAGGCCAGTAGTAGCCGGTCCGTATAACCGTAATGGCTAGAGCCCGGCCACCCGCATGCGAGCTGCAAATGCCTTCACACAGTTCTTCCAATATTCGTTTGCCTTCCTCCGGGGTTACGCATCGTAGCAAAGGCCAGGCGAATGACCGCTTATAGAGAATCCCCTCGTAGAAGATGAACCAATTCGACCTCCTCCTGACTTTTTCGGCTTCCTTGGGGTCCATGGGCAGCTTCTCATAAGTGAGGTATGCCCGTATAGGTTCCATCCAGGTCGAACTTCTGCAAGCCATTGCACCTTATGCAGGTCAATGTTCCTTTCCGTTAGAGTTTCCCACTGAATGTTCTTGGGCTTTCCATCATCCGAGAAACTTGCCAATTTGGACAAGGCATCTGCCTGCCGATTCCTCGAACGCGGGATGTGTATAATGGAGAAATGTTGGAGCAACCTTGTGGCCTCGCGCACCCGTCGAACGTACGCGGCCATGACCGCATCCTTTACCTCATAAGACCCATTAAGTTGGTTGACGACGAGCTGGGAGTTAGAAAAAGCTTGGACGAAATCGGCTCCTGTGGTATAGCAGAGCTCGATTCCTGCGACGAGGGCTTCGTACTCGGGTTCGTTGTTGGACGCCCTGAACATGAACTTAAGGGCGTGCTCATACCGTGCACTTTCAATGATGAGGCCGGCCCCACTATCATCCTTAGTGGACGAGCCATCGACATACAGGTTCCATGGCCGTGGTCGGGCAGCTGCCTTAGCGGGGTCGGTGCTCTCAGCGAAAAAATCGGCTAATGCTTGAGCCTTGATGGCCCGTTGCGGTTCGAAGGCCAGATCATAGCGAGAAAGTTCAACAGCCCACTTCAAGAGGCAACCCGAGGCATCTAGCTTCTGAAGGACATTACGTAACGGTTGGTCAGTTAGGACCAAGATCTTGTGGGCTTCGAAGTAAGGCCTAAGCTTCCGACTGGCCATCACCAGGGCGTACGCAATTTTTTCGATGAGGGGATAGTTGATCTCTGCACCGGCTAAGGCGTGGCTTATGTAATACACTGGTATTTGCTCCTACGCGCGCTCGGCCACCAGGACGGCACTGACAGCATGCTCCGACACAGCTAGATACAGCACCAGGACTTCTCCTTCTGCTGGACTGGCGATCCTGGGTAGTTGAGCCAAGTACGCTTTTAAGGCCTGGAAAGCCTCGTCTGCCTGTTCATCCCAATTGAAATTGCTCTTTTGGCGCAAGATGCGGAAGAAAGGCTGGCACTTGTCCGCAGAACGGGACATGAATCGCCCAAGGGCCGCTATGCAACCCGTGAGACGCTGCACTTCCCGCACGTTTCGAGGCGGTTTCATATCTAAGACGACCTGTATTTTGTCTGGATTTGCCTCAATGCCGCGATGGCTAATGATAAAATCGAGGAACTTTCCTGACCGGACTCCAAAAATGCACCTTTTCGGATTTAGCTTCATGTTGAACGTTCGAAGTATTTCGAACGTCTTCCTCAGGTCACCGCTGTGGTCTTCTTCAACTTTACTCTTCACTATCATGTCATCGACATACACTTCCATGGTTTGTCCTATTAGCGGCTCGAACAGCTTATTGACCAGGCGTTGGTATGTTGCCCCCGCGTTCTTCAAGCCGAAAGGCATCACCTTATAGCAGTGGAGACCGCGGTCTGTGATGAACCCCGTTTTTTCTGATCGCCCGGGCGAAGGGGTATCTGGTGGTACCCGGAGAATGCGTCCATGAAGTTCAGCAAGGCATGACCGTCCGTGGCGTCCACTAGCTTGTCGATCTTAGGCAAAGGGTAGCTATCCTTCGGACAGGCCTTGTTGAGATCTGTGAAGTCCACGCACATTCTCCATGTCCCGTTCGGCTTTTTGACCAGCACCACATTCGAGACCCACTCAGGGTAGTGGCATTCTCGAACGAATCCAGCCTCCAACAACTTCTGCACCTCGGTATTAGCCGCAGCCGCCCGTTTGGGACCCATATGGTGCTTCTTCTGGATAACGGGTTTGTGCCGAGGATCAGCATTTAAGCGGTGTTCTATCGTAGTTGCGGCAATGCCGGGCATTTCCAGAAGAACACCGCAGCCTATAACGGGTTCGCGAGCTGTTCGTTGAACCCCGCAGAGTTCTCTAATGCTCCCGTCGTCAGCTTCGAATTGAAGTTGGAGGAGGTAAGGGGCCACGACAGCCTTCGCCCTATGAAGGGTCGGTCGCCCAATGATAGCATTATAGGCCGTGGGTACATCGACGACTAAAAAGTCAACCTCGAGGTTTTTGAACATGTTCTTATCACCAAAGCGAATCGAGAGGCGAATCGTACCCGTGGGATTAACCTCCTGCCCCCTGAAGCCCAGGATAAGGTTGGCCATAGGAACAAGGTCACGTCTTGAGTGTGAAAGCCTCCTCAAGCAGTCCATTTTATAATATCCACATAGCTGCCCGTGTCCACCAGGATCCGTCGTACAATCGCACTAGGGATTTTCATCTCGACCACCAAAGGATCATTATGAGGAGACGCGAACTCACGGGCGTCCTTTCCCCCAAACACCATCGTTGGCGCCGCTATGCAAGGTCCCTGATCAAAAGCAAGCACCTGCTGCGCGCTTCTAAGTTGAGCTTTCCATGCTGTCCGAGTGATTTCCTCCGCGTGGCCGCGCGCTATGGTAGTCACAATTTCCGTGGAGAATTCCTCATCCCACGGCGGAGGCCGGGCAGGAACCCGTTCTTGCCGTAGGGAGCGTGGCCCTCTTTTTAAAAACCGATCAATCTGTCCTTTGTCCGCTAACTCATCAAGTGCTTTCTCCAATTCCCGGCATTCAATCGTTGTATGCCGGCTCTGTTCGTGGAACTCGCAATATTTTCAAGCGTTTTGAGGCCCAGGGGGTGCCGTCATTGGAGGCGGCCGGCGCAGTATCGGATGTCCTCTAACCTCCATAAGCATGCTTCTAGCATCCACGGTGAACCGTGGGTCGGGTGTCTCATACTGCAGCCTTCTGTCCCGGGTTGCAGGATTCCTTTCCCCACGATTAAAGCCTCGGTCTCTGGAAGTCCTCGTTTTCTTCAAGGTGTCTGGGCCATCCGCGCAAATCTCAGTGGCCCGGATGAAATCCGCGGCCTTCCTTAAGGCCTCCGCCAGCGTTGTCTCCTTCTGCTCTGCCAGGGAGATCTATTTTTAAGGCCATTCAAGAAGGAAGTGTAAGCTACCCCTTCTTCCAGGTCAGGAATCAGCACGGCCTCTTGATGGAAACGCTTGATGAATTCGACGAGGGACTCTTGCGGTCCCTGTTTAATCTTTGAGAGATGGATGCTGGTCCACCTTTCCTTGCGGCTGGCTATGAACTGACTGACAAACTTGTCGGCTAGATCCTGGAAGCAAGTTATGCTCCCTGGGGTAAGACCGTTGAACCAGGATTGTGCCACTCCTTTTAAGGTGGCAGGGAAACAAAGGCAATATGACGTGTCATCTACGTCTTGAACATACGTCTGGGCCTTGTAAACTCCCAGGTGCTCTTCTGGGTCAGCGATCCCGTCATAGAGATCCACAGTTGGCATCTTGACCTTCCCGTAGCATGGAGCATTAATGATCTCGACGCAAAAAAGGGGTTAAGAAGGGAAGCACAGTTGGTCGAGCGGCAGTCCCTGATACCTTAATAGGGGTGTCTGGGTGGCGCTCGACCTCAACCACTGAGGGACTCCTCCTCTCCCGGCCGTGCTGCAACACCCTTTGGGAAGAGCGGTTCGATCGGCGTATCTCCCGCCCGAGCGTGCCACGTGGGGGTGGACTTCGGGAACGGTTGTGGCGCGCGTAGTGCTCCGGGGTGGAGCGTCACCTGCGTGAGTTCTCCTCCCTCGGCCGAGAGGTCTGTTCGTGCTACTCAAGCCATGCAGTCCTCCTATAGTGCGTCGCATATGGAGTAAAGGCCGTTGCCAAAGCCACTAATCTTTCCCTACGCAGACCGGGCCTCCAGATCCACAGCTACGCGTCCCTCCTGCCTACCAAGGGGAAGTCGAGCACTCCTCTCTGATCGCGTTACCTCTCTACCGTGTTCCCTAGGGTGAGAGGACGGCCTACTCTCCGGCCGGTGGAGGAACCCTCCTGCTGGGACCGGCTGCGCCGAGCCCGCAGTGTCCATGGCTTTCTTCACCTGCTCGGACATTTGTCGGGTGATGGTGTCGGCCATGTTGGACATGAGGCTCTTGAAGGTATCTATCATAACGTAAGCCATCCGCTCTGGGGGTGATGTTCTGACCGCTCGAGGGCTCACCCTAGAGCTCCCAGAGGCATCTCCGCCATGGGCTGCGCAGAAGTGTCAATAGCCGGGGCCTTATCTCGGTGAGTCCGAGCCCGTGTTGCTTTGCTTACTACCATCGTTACCGCTTCTTCTCCACAGATGGCGCCAATCTGATTCGGTACAATCCAGGAATCCTTTGAGATACTGTTACTGGAGACGTGGGGCATAGGACGGGTTTATCTGACAGCTGGAAGTCAACGCCTCGTTGTCCTCGACTCCAAGCGGCCCGACCTGCAAAAAAGGCAACCCCGGGTTGCGGACCAGGGAACGCCCCTCCGATGGTCAAGTTAGTGTGTCTGTCCGAATTGGAGGTTAAGAAGTAGAGTCAATTCAGTGTCTACCGTAGCTAACCCTTTTCTCGAAAGAAGCAGGCCATTATTTATAGCCTTCTGAGAGAAGGATGTAATGGTAACTATACATGAGGGGCCCGCGTGGGCCACCGGTCTCGGTTCGGATGGGCCCAGAGTAGGCCCTTAGGGTTGCGCTTTGGGCCCTTGAGCGATCATGGACTTAAGGGGAACCCTAGGGAGACTCCTTCAAAACCCTGTACCCTCGTATGGGCCTGACTTGCGAGATGATAGTTTAATCGAAGCCCATATGAGGTAAATCGGATTTATCCTAAATCAACCGGCATCAAGAAAACCAATAAGAGAAACAATAATTCTACCTCTACAATCTTTTGCTTCTTTTCTCTTCATTTTTAGATGATTTTTTTTTAAAAAAATGAAAAACAGGATTATTTATTTAAAACTCTCACTTAAAGATAAGGAGGAAGTAATTGTATAATTCATGAATGTTATTCCTACTCTTTATCACTTCCACTCAATATGCTTTAACATTTCATTTTATTTTATTTGCCAAAAATGACTTCACTAATTTAACAATCTCACACGTAAAGTCTCCCTTGTTTTACGAGTTCATGCTGCTTACATATCCAATAAGCCATAAGAGGAGCTGCACCATATGAACTTGTCAGTGTTAATTGGCTTATTCATAATATCTGCCAGATTATATTTGATGTGAATATTTTGCATATCCACAGTCCCTTCCTCTACTACTTGTCGAGCAAAATGATATTGAACATCTATGTGCTTTTGTCCTGGAGTGAACACTTGGGTTTCTTGTAATATGCAACGCACTTTGAGTGTCACAATATATATGAATCTTTTCTTGCAGGTGCCCAAGTTCTTCCATTAATCTCAGTCCAAGTTGCTTTCTTGCATGCTTGGGTAGTTGCAATGTATTCAACCTCTAGTAGATAAGGCTACTATAGTTTGTAACTTTGATACCGGCTTACTGATCCACCTGTAAGTGTGAACACATATAGCCCATAGTAGAATTTCTTTTATCAAGATCACCTACAAAATCTAAGTCAACATATCCCTTTGCTGTGAACTCTGATTCTCCAAAGATAATGTCATATATGAGGCCCCTTTAATGTATCTTAGGATCCTCTTCATTGTATTTCATGCTTTTTACTAGGGTTTGCCATGTATCTACTGAGTACTGACCAGTCCCACTACTTGAGCATTGTCTGGTCTTGCACAGATCGTAGCATACAGTAAACTTCCCACTACTGATGTATGTGGTGCTCAAGACATTTTATCCTTTCCATTTCATTGCCAGGCCTCATACTCGAGGATAATTTATAATTCATAGGAAGTGGGGTTGATATTGGTTTACAATCTTGTATGTTGAAGCGTCGTAAGATTTTCTTCAAATAATTCTTTTGAGACAGCTCAATCTTCATATCTTTTTCAGTCTCGATGTATTTGCATCTCCAAAGTCGTGTTTGTTAGTCCTATATCCTTCATATCAAACTCCCTAACTAATATGCCTTCAATTCTTGGATTCAATATTTGTTAGTGTTTATAACCAGCATGTTATCCACATATAACAACAAGATGATAAAATCTTTATCATCAAACCTTTAAGTTTGTTGTATCCAACACTATCAACTAAGGAATTAAATCTCTTACACCAACACCTTGGTGCCTGCTCTTAACCATATAGAGATTTGGTTAACCTGCAAACCAAGTTTTCTTTTCCTTTTTCTGTAAACTCTTCTCATTGAAACATATATATCTCGTCTTCAAGTTCTCCATGAAAAAAAGTTGTCTTTACATCTAGTTGCTCTAGATGCAAATCATATGTAGTACACATAGCTACTCAAATAGTTGTGAGTGTAACAACTGGAGAAAATATCTCAGTAAAAGTCAATACCTTTTTTGTGAGCATATCCCTTTTCTAGCACGACACGTTTCCACTTGGTCATTTTCATGCCTTTTGATCTTGTAAACCTACTTGTTACCAATGGTTTTCCGTCTTTGTGGAAGTTGAACATGTTCTCGTGTCTTTTTTTTATGTAAGGCTTCCATTTCTTTCTGTATCTATTCATAGAGAAGCATCTGAGCTACTTTATAGCCTCCTAAAAGGTTAGTGGCTCTCCCTCGTCAGTTAGAAGACAATATGCATCAAGGCTTTCGATAACATAATCTGAATGCCATGAAGTTTTTCTCATTTAACCCACTGATCGATGAACTCCTATGTCACCGGCTCTTTCTGGTTCTTGTTCCATTTGTTTTGGTTCTACTTCAGAAGAATCATCCTTTCCGGAATCAACATTAATATGTACTGTAGTGGTGTCTTTGGATGTGTTATCATCTTTATTTTTCAGTTCACCTTTTGCAAATATAACATCTCTGCTGACAATAGCCTTGCAGGCAGTGGGATCCCACAGGTGATGCCCCTTAACATCATCAGCATAACTGAAGAATTTGCATCATATGGATTTCATACATAATTTCGTTTCTTTTTAGGATTTGTACATTACATATACAGGAATATAGTTGGCAGTTTTAACTGCTTCTACCTAAAAAGATTTAGTTTGTGTTGACGTTCTTAACAAAGCCCTTGTGCTTTCCAGAAGAGTCATATTCACTCACTTGGCTACACCATTTCATTGAGTTGTCTTGAGAACTGTGAATTGTCTTTGAATACCTTCTTGTTTGTAAAATGCTAGAACATCACAATCTGTATATTCTCCTCCATTATCTGTCCTTGAGCATTTTATCCTTTTTCGGATAACAACTCCACTCATGCTTTAAATTCCTTGAAGATTGAAGACACATCTGACTTTTCCTTGATTAGGTACATCCATATTCTCCCAGAGTAATCATCAATAAATAACACAAAATATTTTGCTCCTCCTAAGGAGTAGCTGGTGACTCCTACACGTCAGAATGAATCAAATCTAGTATGTGTTTGCTCTTGGTACTGATCTTCTGAACTTTAATCTATTCTGCTTACTCACAACATAATAATCACAAAATGCTAAGTTTATCGACTTGAGCCAGGCAAGAGATTATATTCAACGAGAATCTTCAAACCATGTTCTGACATGTAGCCTACTTTTTGATGCCACATTATCGTTGATTCTTCCTGACATGTAGACACAATAGATGCTTTACCATGTTTTAACGTATCTACTTGAAGCGTGAATAGTTTAGGCGATATCTTATCTACCTTCATCACAACAAGGATACATTTGATAGCTTTCAGTATGGCATTTTCTATTTGGGTCTTGAGTCCAGGTTCATCAAATTGCCCAATTGACAATAAATTCTTCTTTGAGCCTTTTACGTATCGTACATCTTGATAATTCCATCATACATCTTTAACTTGATGGTGCCAACACCTGTAATCTAAAAAGTATGATCATCTTCCATGTATACATATACCTCGACAATACGTTTATATGAGTGAAACCAATCTGTTGGGATGTCATGTGTTCCATTGCTCCTGAATCCATTACCCCGACATTAGTGAGCTAATTTGCTTTTGAAATAATTCTTGCTTCTGTGCATAGGATTCCACCATCATCAAATGTATTAGCAACACATAGTTGAGAGGTTGTTGCTTCATAAGCATTTTCAATACTCTTCTTATAACTCTAGCGATCCTTTTCAATATATCCTTTTTTGCCACAAAAGTGACATTTGACATATTTCTTGCTTCATGACTTCGATCTATCGTGATTTTGACCCCCACTGGAGTTGCGTTCCGTTGATCTTCTTCTCATCATCAATAATGTTTCTGTTTATTGTTAAGAGAACGATTTATCTTCATTACTCTTGTGCCTAGATTCCTTATGTAAGGCAGCAACTGCAATATAATTAAAGTCTAGAAAGTCCATAAGCACATTATTTGTTAAATTGATAATGAGTTGATTATGCGAATTAGATAGACTTTGAAGTAGAAGATCTATACGCTCATTTTGTTTCATATTATAATTCATTGCTTCCAGTTGAGAAAATAGCGTATTTAAATTGTTGATGTAAGATGTTATCGATGTGGAATCACTCATTCAAAAAGTATAAAGTTTTCATTTCAATAATATCTTATTATGGAGCGACTTAGTCTCGTACAATCTGATGAGTACATCCCAGATTTCTTTTGTAGTCTTCTTTTCTGCAACACTTGACTAGACTGAATCTGCTAATGCAAGTTACAGGTTAGCAACAACATTGTTATTTATGTATTTCTATTCATCGTCAGTTGTCCCTTTGGGTTTGACCTCAATTCTGATATGCAATTATACTTTTGTGAAATTGCCTTCATTTTCAACTTTCATAGGGGGAAATTGCTCCCACTAAACTTCTCAAGCTTATATTTTATGGTCATAATAAATAACGCTTTGATACAATTGTTAGGTTCTGAAGATTACAAAAAGTGTATCTCACACTATAAAGATAAAGTTTAAAAAATAGGAATTGACAATGGAAAGAATAGAAGAATTAATCTAAGACAAAGATATTATAACTACTTTCTGAATACAAGGAGAGTCAAACATCATTTAAAAACCAATATGAGGGACAATAATTTTCTCTCTGCAATCTTATGCTTCGTTCTCTCTTCCTATTTAGATTTTTTTTTTTAACAACAAAAAACAAAACTATTTATTCTAAACTCTAACCTAAAGATGGAAGCAAGGTATTATCTAATTCATTAATGTTATTCCTACTATTGATCACTTACTCAATATATTTTTAACATTCTATTTTGTTTTATTTCCCAAAAATAACTTTACTAATTTTACGAATTTCACAGTTATTCTATCTGCATTATTTGGGTCATTCACAACCAAGCCCAATTATACACGTAATGTAGGACAAGCCATTAAAAGCTCAAGGGCCCATATTATTAGCCTTTTTTGTGGTCTTTGGGCTTCTATTTTAGAAGTCGAGCTACTGTTCGCTCACAAAGGAGCAAACCCCTATCACATATCTTGATTAAGGAGAATAAGTGTCAAATCACTTAAATCAACTTGTGTTGGTATTTTTTTAGCCCTATAATTTGGAGGAATTACAACTTAGCTATCTATGAACACCATTTCTCTTGGCACATATTTTATTTTGGGGGCATGCCTTTTTTTAAGGGTGGTGTTAATGAGGTGAAGAGGTTAATGTAGGTGGGATTCGAACCCAGAAGTCTAATAGCAGCTCCTAAAAACCTTTTGAACTAATTAACTTTTAAGGCATTTTATTGTGCTTTTTGATCTTTGGCCTTCGTTTTACCAAAATCGAGCTATTTTTGGCCCATAAAGGGACAGGACTCTTCTATTATAAAGTTTCTCCAATCGCAAGACTCAAGTGAGACCTTGATTAATAGAAACAAATGTCAAACCATTTGAATCAATCTTTTGTGGTTACAACATGTTATTCTGAAACCTCTTTTATGATTACACTTGTTTATCTTTCATAGCTCATATGTTATCCCTCCAAAAGATCCTATGAAAAGTCAAAATGTGAAACTTGATATGAACTCCCTATGCAATAACTGTATCCCAGACTTTAATGTCGGATGTATTTATCCATATTTAACCATACCCATGACGTTAATGTCAGACGGATTTATCCTCAATTAGCCTCTAGTGCATAGGGCCAATTCAATTGTGTTCAATTTAGGGGTATGCAAAAAAATTTGAAATCACAAACCGAATCAAAAAACCAAAAAAACTAAACCGAAAAATTAGTTAACCGAATAATTTTTTCAAAAAAATCAGTTCAGCTAACTGAACTGAAAAAATTTCGGTTTTTAGTTCGATTACGGTTCGGACAATTTGAAAATTCAGTTAACTGGTGGTTAATCGAACCGAAAACAATTATGTTTTTTAAAAAAATTATACATAAAAAATAAAAAATTTAGGTAAGAAAGTGCACTTTTTTATTATTTATAAATGGTAACCAAAGTTTAATTTTACAAAAAAAATTTAAATATAAAAAATTGAATAATTTAGGTAAGAAAGTATACATTTTGTATTATTTGTGAACGGTTAACCGGTAGCCGAACCGAAAAATTGGTTAACCAAGCCGAAAAACCGATTAACCTACTTTTTCGGTTCGGTTATGGTTCGGGTTTTGGGCGAACCGAAATTTTCGATTAATCGAAAAGCGATTAACCTAAATTCTCTGTTCGGTTATGGTTCGGAATTTTTTTGAACCGAAAAATCAGTTAACTGAAAGTCCCGTTAACCAATTTTGCACATAGAGATGGTTGGCAAGATTAGCTTGCTATGTAATGCTTTCCCAAGTATTTGCCATTTAACTGCATGCATCCAAAAGCTATTGATTTCTGCTTGTCTATTGCTCCACAAGACCTCTGTTAGTATTGAAGTAGGCCATATTGAGTTGTCACGTTTGCAGTTGCCATTACACTGCAATGTGATTTTGAGATAGGTATACATTGAAGGGCGTGTCAAATCGAAAGAGTTATTGAATCTATAAATTAAATAATTTAAATTATAGTAACTTTCCTAATGTGATTAATGCATAGTGCAATTAGTATAAAAGTATTCCCAGGGCAAAAAAAATCTATTTAAAATCCCTAAATCACGTAATGTTCTATTTTCTCTCTCCTCAAATTCCCTATCGCTCTCATCTCCCACCCCCCAATCGAAATTCTTCTTTGATCATGATTTAATCATCAATCTAGTTCTAAACTTTATATTTGAGAAGGAATTTGCACAATTGAATTACAAATATTGCCAAGAATTCTAACCTCGTTCAATTTGTTGCATCTTTTGTGATTTCGAATTCATGAGCTTAGAAGCTTATTCTCTACGTATTCCAATCAAACTACTTAGATTGTGAAATTCTTAGGGTTTTATTCTTGTTTTTGGTTGTATGATGAGCAAATTTTGAACATTTGCTTGTTCAGTTCATTTGATTGTGACGAATTGTGAGCCGATTTGATGAACATTTACAATTCAATTTTGTTCAATTCAAAATTTGTGAGAAATTTAGGTCTTGTACTAATTTCTTTCTTAAATTTGCTTATTTTAATTTTAATTCACTTTACTGGATTTTTTTTTCAAATTTTTAAAGCTTTATATGAATGCTAAATTATTATTTGAGATTGTTGAACGCTGGAAAAGCAAAGAAATCTTGCATAATATTTCAGGTTTGATCTACTATGTGTTGGTGAACGTGATCTAATGTTTTCTTTGATGAATTTGTTTTTTATATATATTGATGAGTCCATGTTTTTTAAATAGTATGAATTGTCAATTGTTGAATTTTCATTTTTAATTGATGAATATGTTAGTGAAATATACTTATAATTGCTAAAAAGGTTATAAATAAAATAAAAGACTTACTAAGTGTTTCTCTTGTCATGGAAAATAAGACTTCAACGTATATAACGAACTTGCAATTTCCAGTGATGAATATCTTTTTTATGTATCCGAACAAATTGCAATTGGATATATTATTTCCTTTGATGGATATACCATTTGTTATGATTTTATGTTAATCGTTGTTAATAAGGATGTGTTTATTATCGATGAATATGAGCTTTTCGGGGGATGAATTCATTCAATTATGGTGAAATTTTGTAAACACATTAGATACATTACATTTATGATAAATCTACTCTATATCGGATGAATATATACTTATTCTTCCTCCTAAATCTAGACTTATCAATGATGTATATGTCTTAGTCACCATTAATAAAAATGTGTTTATGGTTGATGAATATGAGCTTCTCAAGTGGTGAATTTCATCTAGCTATGATGATTTGTATAGTATATATGGATGTATTTCGCTTATGATAAATCTACTTTATATTTTGATGAATATATGTTTTGTCCTCTTCATAGACCTAAACTTATCAGTGATGTATATCTCATACTAGCTTAAAGTACTAGTCTTAATCATTGTTAATAACAACATGTTTATTATTAATGAATACAAGATTTTCGAGTGATAAATTTCATCTAGCTATGATTTTCATTTATAATTAATCAATTTGTTAACAAAAATCATTTGTCATGCTCTCACAACTTTATCGTGTACATAAAGTTTTTTAGTGATACAAATGCTAAATGAGGTGATGGATATTTGCTTATTGTGGACGAATTTATCTTCTATTATGCTGAATATGTGATGAACAAAATAATTTTTTTATAATCTGTATACCCATATATTGATAAGTATGTCTTCTTGATTAAATGAGATCAATTTAGTAATCATCTTTCTAATGGATGTTCAATGTGCTGATAGATTAACCATGATAAATTTTTCAAAGGATACAATCAAGCTATTGAAAATTATCGACTAAAGTGAAAAAAACTGCTAAATATAGTCAACAAAGAAAGAACTAAGCAACTAAAATCGGTGCAATTTTTTAGCAGATTGTTTAATGTACATGCGAAGAAGGATGATGAATGTTTACAAGTGCGGGCATATTTTTTGCAAATTCATTAATATTGTTGTAAAATGCATCAAAAAAATAGTTAATCTCAAGATTTATTTGTAGGCTATTTGATGTACTTGATTCCTTATCTATATATTCTTTATGGGTATAAATAAATAATTATAATGGAGAGTTTTTTCTACAGAAAACTATCAAAATCTTTGTTTGAATTAACATATTCATCGCACTTATATTAAATTCATTAGTTGGCATTGATAGGTTCGAGCAGAATGCATATAAAAAGGTGTAATTAAATTTATTAATGGTTTTGCTATAATAAAAATCATATATAAGCAAATAAATTCATCAATATTGTCATAAAATTCATCAAAATACAAAATTGTCAATATATCAATAAAATTCTTCAATTTAAAACTTAATTCTTCACTAAAGTACAAGTAAACTTTTAAAAAAAAAAAAATTCGATGCATAGCATAGAACCATTAGTAATCTAAAAATATCACAAACCTATGAAGTACAAATTTAGCTTTAGTTAATATTATGACTTCAAATTGTAGGTTCTTTGTCGTCGCCTTTTCTTATTTATCCAATATTTAAAGAAAAGAAAAACAAAATAAAGGGTCTTAAAGAAATATGTCTAGAACTTTAATTAAACTTAGAGCATTCAGATTTTCATTTACCTTTTATGATGAAGCCCTACTCTCCTCTCCCCCATTCTCTATAAAAACTCCTAATTTCATCTTTATTTCTTACGGGTTACCATTGACTTTTTACCAAATATCAATGGTAAGCTCTTATCTGTCCTTTGTTCATGCTATTTTTAATATTTTTTCTAAAAATAAATATTTTTTCAGTTTGTGAGGGTTTTTCTGCATCATCTTTTAATGGGTGATGCTACTTCTCACAATTTGAGACTTTTCATCAGTTTCTAGTAATGACACTATACTTTTATGGGATTGAATTATTACTTAGATTACAAGACTGATATGTATGCAATATCAATTCTTCATATTCATACTATTATAGCAAATAAATCTATTTTGACAATAAGGTTATACAAGATTCTATATATTGTCTTCTTAAATGAGTGCGGTTACAGCGGTTGTCTCTATATGACAACCATCACAATTTAAAAGATCTAGAGCGTACAATTGGAATAAATTAATCTTAACCGTTGATTTTATTTTTGTTTTTTAATAATGAAAATGTATTATAAAAAGCACAGAATATATCTAGATATTGATAAAATTAATTTCTATATGGAATTGTTTGGTTGCTCTCCAATCACATTAGAAACAAAAACTAATTTTTAAAAAGAAAAAACATGCCGGCTACAATCATCCTCATCGTCTTTCATATTTCCGGCGACAACTATGGACAACAGTTGGTTTTTCGGCGACAACCATGGTGTTATTGAAAGTATGTTGTTCAAGGTTTCGATCAAACTTCTCTTCCATAGGGTTCGGCGCCTACCCCTCCACGAATCGCTATCTTCCACTGCGTTGTTCTAGGTTTGGGCGGCGAGTGGTTTTCCGGTGACGACCATGGTGAAGCTCAACCATTGTTACCAACGAGAAGCTTGTCGTGGTGCGCATGGTAGTGTGTCACCGACGTTCGTCCCCTCGCCCTGCTCTCGTATTTGTGGCAGCTCATACCCGTGATCTGGTGTCCCATCTTTCATCCTCGTCGTCCCAACCGGTCCGATCATTATTCCGGCAATAGTTGTCGGATTGAGAGGTCGCGGTTGCTACGTCGGTTAGGATTCGGTTGAGTTGTTGTTTGTCTTGTGCATCAGGAACTGAGTTTAATTCTTAACTTTAACATTTTTTGGAATGCGTACGTCACGTTCGATTTTTTAAGGCAATTTCGATGTGTATTATATTTTGTTTTTGGAAACAGAATTTTATCAATTAATTGCTATTTTCATACTTCAAATTTTCCCTAATATTTTCCTTTTTTAATTCATTGTTGAGGGAACCCTAATCTCTTCCTTCTATAAATCTTTTTCCCAATCGACAATTAATTATCAATCTCTTTCATAAAGTCATTCAACTTCGTCTCCTACTCAACAAGTCCTTGATAAAATCACTAAACATCCATATTATGAAGCTTCTGAAAGCGGTATGTTAATGTTCAATCCCCTACTTGGTGACTAAGAATGTTATTTAGTTGAAAATCCGTTGTATTTGTCACAGATTTTTGGGAGAATTTTGTTTTCTCCAATGTAATTAGTAGGTTTAAATTATTTTGTTGTTGTGGTTTAAGTATGTTCAGAATATGTGAAATTCATAGGCCTTTTTGTGTTGCTTTTTTTGTTGCAACCTTATTAGTTTTGATTGAACTTTAAGTGGAATTAGACTTTTGCGTTTTTAGTTGTTGTTGAAATATTATAGAAGTATTTGTATAATAGTGTTTTTTTGGGGGCATTAGTATAGATTGGTTGTTTTTATATATATAGAAGTCAGTTGCCTATACATGCCTAATTTCTACGTTCTATAAATTTGCTTGATGTTTGAGCAGTTTGAAATTACTAATTTAGTTATTTTTGTTGTTGTGGTGTAAGTGTATGTGAAATTCATGGGGTTTTCGTTTTCTTTTGTAGTTGCAACCTCATTACTTTTGATTGAACTTTAAGTAGACCACATTTACGCATTTTTATTGGTTGATGAGATATTAGGATATAGTTTGTTTTTTTTTGGGCATGAGTATAGATTCGTAACATTGTTAATAATCGTAGTCAAAAGTTATAGTTATTACTTTATCAAATCTTTTAAGTAGTCCATAAAATTTTTGTTTTCCATGATTATGTTATGTAGTACATCGTGACTGTGAGTAATGAAGAGACTAGTTTACATTTTGAAGAGCTAGACCAACAAAGTGATGAAGATCATGACAGTACTTCTTTGAATTTTGGGGTTACAATAATTGAGGACTTGGATAATAAAAATTTATGGGCATCATTTGGCAAAAAATTTCAATATTTTACCATGAGAGACATAAGAAAATTGATATTCAAATCTTTGGATTTATTTGTGAATGTTATAAAATGTATAAAAATTTGAAAGGTTTCAGAGTTTCGGAAAAAACAACATGCAAAATTAGAACCCTTAGGCATCCAACTTCCAAAATATTCAAATGTTCTGTAGAGGGTCTCTGTCTTCAAAAGCATTTGGAAAATCGTAATAGGAAAAGGAAGCCAAAAGAGTTAATGAAATTTGATTGTCTCACTGAAATTTGATTCAAATGGATTAAAGATGCAAATTATTGGATTGTGACAAGATTTATGGCTAAACATACACATTCCCTTGTAAAACCAAATCAAACAATGTACTTCAGGTTGTGAATTTGTAACTTATTTTTTAATGTCTTAATGCCTTATTTTGTATATCATGTTCTTAAAACGTGTTGTCATTAACGTATGGTTTTTTTTAAAAAAAAAAAATAGATCTCATAGAGAAATTTCGGAGGAGGATAATAAGGAGATGGAACAAATGTATGATGCTCGTATTTCCCCATGCAATATAATACGATCTCTAGCAAATCGAATTGGAGGACTGATGAACTTCCTTACTTAAAAAGATGATATGAAATGTCATCTCCGCAAGTATATAAAGGAGCAAACTAAAGATGGTGATGCAGATGCTTTTTTGGCATATCTATGACGAAAGAAAGAAGTTGATACCATATATTTCGTGACATACAGTGAGGATAAGGAGGATAGCTTAGAGAACTTATTCTGGTGTGTTTAAAAGTCATGCATAGATCATAAAACTTTTGGGCACGTTGTTGCATTTGACACCACCTATAAATGTAATGTCTATAATAAACCACTTGCGGTGCTTGTTGGTATCAAGCATAATAGAAAAATAGTGACATTTGGTTGTGCTCTAGTTGTACACGAGAAGGAGTCATCTTTTATTTGGATTTTGGAACAATTGATCAAAGTAGGAGATGGACAAAAGCCACAGACAATTGTGACAAGCGGTGACAATGCAATGACTAATGCAATTAAGGTCGTATTTATGGAGGCATGACAGAGATTATATTTATGGCAACTAATGAAAAATGTGCAGTCAAATGGGGCCAATGAGTTTGCAAGTGGTTTCATTAAGTGCATTAATAAATATCGAACTCCTGAAGATTTTGAATTAGTTGCCAAGAACTAGTGTCGCATCATGGTGTCCAACAAAGAAAGTGGACAATTGACTTGTACAATAATAAGGAAAAGTAGACAGAAGCATATCTACAAGGACACGTTTTTGGAGGTATAAAAATAATTAGCTGAAACTGATTAATCATGAGGAATATATTTTTGAAGAATTACCTTAAATATAATTTTTTGGTTAGTGCAGGAATGAGGAGTATATAAAGAGTTGAAGGCATACATAGAATAATTAAAATAGGGATAGATCCAATGATGAAGTTATATAGACTTGTCCAATTGTACGAACAAGTAATTATAGAACAAAGAAGAACAGATGGACATAGTAATTATACAATAGTTCATACATTTCCTGTTATGGAAGGAGTACTTTGCAACGTCAAGGCACATGGTGCAAGGTCTATATGAGGAATTACTATTACTTTTTGTGCAAGGAGATATGCTTTGAGTCATTTTATGCTGTTAAAGGTGAAAAATAGAATATTGATGGTCCCGATGAACCTATTTGGTATTAGTTGCAAGCCGTTTAACGTGAAGAAATATTATGTTAGTTGACAAAAACAAGTAAAATATTGTATTATAAATTTTTAAATAATCTATTTCTTTCTGCATATTCATAAAATGATAATTTTAAGCATGTTTGCACCAAATTTGATAGCCACTTGTTTGGGAAAAAACATGGCAAGTGAAGTACGTTGAAAGATAATCTCTTGGAAACATTCTCATAAGCCACCTCCTCTTTGTCTTTCCAGTTAAACAACTTGTTACGTATTCTTGCTTCTTCTGAAGTTAAGAAATGCAAATAATCTTTGCATAAATCGGTTGCCCCATGTGAGGCAACCTCCTCCAATTTATATAGAATATCTTGGATGTCATCCACATTAATAACCTGCAAAGAAAAAATGAAAAAATATAATTAAAATCAAACTTAGAAAGGGAAAGCAATCACAATAACAAAAGCATATACTTGATCTACTACCTCATTTTTGTTGACTTCGTTATTAGCGATGATACTTTGTGAGACACTCACATCATTTAAACAAGTAAGATCCAAATCCTACACAAAATGAAAAAAATATTATGATAACTTTATTTCACAATTATTATTATTATATGACCTCAGTTGTAGGGAAAAACATATTGGGTGTTACTGACTTACCATTGTATATTCATTCCCCACTGACAGCCATATCTGTTTATTCGGAGTTAAATTGACAGTATCTAAATCTCCCCAACTATTGATCTGTCGGGATGCACACTGTGATAGACCTAGAAATTTCACCATATCTTCTTTCCCCGAAGCATGAAACTTCCTCGTTGTCAGCTTATTAGTTCCTGACTTTGCACCCATTTCTTGCAATGACGACCTCAATTTTATATCTTTTCTTTTATGACTATATTGTTTTTGCATCTTTTCATTAGATTGTTTTTGCATTTTTCGAGCGCGATTCTGTTTTTTTCCCCCATCATTTAGAGGAAGAGGACTATCTCTAATTGTGACCAATCCATTGCTAAAGTAAATTTTCCTAACGCTCAAGCGCTTTAAGGTCTTGAGAATCTCAAATTCAATTATCGGTGATTTTTCATTGTGTTTGATATTAAGATCTAGTTTTCTCTCAGCATTTTCAATATTCGATCAACCAATGTCTTGACTAGAAACATGCATAATGGCGAGTTGCATGGTTGTCTTGATTTTTTGGGATGCATAACTGGTTTGTATGGTATTAGGAGGGTGAATGGAATGTCAAATTTGTCTTTCAAGTTATCGTCCTATTTACTATGTTGATTAAAATAATCACTACATAATGAATGCATGCTAAACACCATATTCTTAATAGTATCAAGTTCGGTGGACACCATGTTTTTAAAAGTATCAAGCTCATATTATATATTTTCTCAAAATTGTTGGTGCAATTACATGGCTATTTTTATTCTCACTCGAAATCTTCTTATTGATCTACAATAAAAAAAATTTAACAAATTAACAATAGCCTTATGTTACACCATAACCAAGGAATGGGGAGACCACTACGCTCCTAATTCTGATGAGTCTAAACTACAAAGTTTTAATCTTTAACCCTTTAAAAGTCAATTCCAAAAGAAATATTGAAAAGTAATTACCTTTTAGTTTATTATTCAAGATCAAAAAATTATAAACAAAACAAAACTATATACAAATATTAACAATAATCATGCAAAGGTACTCAATTAATAAAAATTTAAAAATAAACATAAGTAAAATCTTTGAACTCGCCTTATCAACCTTTCTTTCATCATGCTTACCAAATTCTTCAATGGAGAATCCATATTAGAGGCTTTCATGAGGTCATTGGTCATGTCCAATTTCTGGAGCATAGAAAACTTCATAAATTCATATAACTAATGCACTAGGTTTACAAAAGGAGTTTAATAACAAAAAAGGTTGTCGTATTTAATTAAAAAAGTCAAATAAATAAATAAGATATTGTATTATAATTGGATTACAAATTTGTTTTATTATATGAGAAATTCTGTTTTCAAAAGCAAAATATAATACACATAGAAATTACCTTAAAAATATCGAACGTGCCCTACGCATTCCAAAAAATGCTGAAATTGAGAATTGAACTTGACTCCCAGCATACAGAAGCAACAATGATCACCCAGCAACCCCCATCTTCAATGATTTAACAAATCTTTTCTAATCAAAAATTAAATGAAAGGACAAACAATAACTCGAACAAGCCCCAACAGGCGAGCAGTCGCGCCCCTTCTATCTGACAAACATCGTCGGAACAATGGCCAGCATCGGCCGGGACAGCCAGGATGAGAGATAGGAAGTTGGATTACGGGCATAAGCCGCCGCAAATACAAGAGCAGGGGGAGGGGACGAACATCGGTGACACACTGCCATGAGCACCGCGGCAAGCTTCTCACTGGTAACAATGTTGGAGCTTCACCATGGTTGTCACTGAAAAACCACTCGCCGCCCATACCTTAAACAATCCAGTGGAAGACAGTGATTCGTGTCGGGGTAGTAGTAGGAACCAATGGAAGAGAGAGATTGGGAGAAACCTTGAACAACATACTTTCAATATCACCATGGTTGTCGCCGGAAAACCACTTGTCGCCCATAGTTGTCGCCGCAAATATAAAAGAAGATGAAGATGATTGTAGCCGGCGTGTTTTTTCTTTGTAAAATTTAGTTTTTGTTTCTAATGTATTTGGAGAGCAACCAAACAATGTCATATAGAAATTAATTTTATCAATATTTAGATATATTTTGTGATTTTTATAATACATTTTTACTATTTAAAAACAAAAATAAAATCAATAGTTAAGATTAATTATTTCAAATGTACACTCTAGATCTTTTAAATTATGGTGATTGTCATACCACTATAACTTTTAGCTTTATGCGATTATTTGAATTATATTGTTTGAGTATGATGTTTGTTGTAGACATCGTATAAATTTCAATTTATGAAATAGTCCTTTATGTTAAAAAAATCTATCTATTACGAAAATATAGAATAGAATCCATTGAATTTTGAATGTAATCTAATAAAAATGTTTTGAGTTGGTTGTGGTGCAAAATGACAACCACTAGAGGGGAAAGAAAGGAAAGAATGAAAAAGTAAAGAGGTGGATCACTTTGATTCAAAAAAGGAACATAGCATAAGGGTGAGTTATGTAAGAGTGAGGACAATAAAATAAAATGAAATGAAATGAAAAATAAATCTTAAAAAAACGATTTTATTACATTAAGCAATGATATATATTTTGCAACAAACCCTTAAATGTCTTGTCTCATTTTAAATTAATATATTTTATTATCTAAAATCACCAAATTTGCAATGATTATACTTAGTTATAAATTACAAAGTTTAATATATTCGTCGGCTATTCTAATGAAGTATTAAATGAAACTTTAATTATATTAACCCTATCCACGAGTGCATATAGTATACATATTTTAGAAACCTAGTAAATAATGAATTAAGGATATTTCACACAATTTATAAATTATAATATGCTTTCGCTATTTGATCATACCCTTTTTATCAATTTGACAACATTTTAATATAAATTTTGAATAAAATAGAACACTTAAAAAGTGTTTTGTAGCAAAAATATTTGGAGCATTTGCAGCCGATTACATGGGTTCTACCAATCCTCCCCGTGTTCCTACTGCATATGCATAGCCAGCGTTCTGTATGCTAGGGAATGCATGTTGGACCGTGCAGGCGTTCTAACACAATGTTTGGTGGTGAATTATGGGACTAGGTTTCTTGAAACAAGTCGTTTGATTCGAAAATTAAAAGAAAAAGAAGAAAGGGGATTAGGCTGGTGCTTTTTGACCATCCTTGATTAGTCATGGCGGTGGTTTGCAGCAGCAGGGGTTGAGGAGGTTGGTGACGGGAGGATTCGTGGAGCCAGATTGAGAGGTGATGGCGGTGGATGTGGTGGTGAGGAGATGACGGGTGGTGAAGGGGACTAGAGGAGGATGATGAGGCTAAGGAAGCTAGTGGTGATAGAGAAAAGAAAGTTTGGGGAGAAGAGGACAGTGAGAGATCTAAACATTCGGATCAGCGGTGCCCATCTACTAATATTCACCATCATATGTACAATAAAATAAAATTTAGATAATAGATGAAATATTATATTAATGACTAGTCTACTTTAGCAATTATTTTTTATTTTCATGTTTTGAAATCGATGTAGGATAGAGTAATTAAATTCACCCTCAATTTCCCACCTTTTTGACAATCGCTAATATTAGGATTGATGTCATCACCACTTGCATTATTTTTCACGTTTTTTAAAGATTATTTTCTTTTCAAATGTTGTAAACTGGACCAAAGATGAGACAAATTCACCTGAGAAACAATATCCTAATTGTGATCAAGCTTGTTTAGAATCCCAACTTCAATCACCAATAGCATTGGAAAGCAACAAGATCACATCACATAACAATATAACAAATCCAATTCTCCATAACAGAACAAGATTGCAAAAATTATTGAGCATGTAACCAAGCAATTACAAGAGCACATAATTATTAATCAAATAATTACAATCTCCACAACAAAATAATGTCAACCAATTATGAGACCACATAACCATTGACAAAGCACAATAACTCAAGAGCCCAAAGCAAAACTTCTAGTTTTACAGGCAAATACTTGGTAGATTGAAGAAAATGGAGATGAACTTTTAGAAAGACTGTCTGAGGGCATAAACAAAGGGGTCTGCTCATCTGTTAGTGCCAACACTAGAGGATGCTTGGATCAGAGAGAATAGTAGATTAGGTACCCAAAAAAAACTGTAAGATTGCAACAAAAACAGGAGAAGTCAAATTAAGTTGTTGAAAAATTAAACACTAACCGAGTAGGAATTCTACCGACAATGGAGGATGCTGACCAGTGGGTCTAACCGATGGCCGATGGTGTCGCAAGGGTCATGCCATGGTGGACTCAAGTCGGCCGATGGTCGTGACGATAGGTGGCGTGAGGTGGTCTATAGACAGAAGATGATGGTCTATTTCGAGTCTCACTACTAAAAAAACGCGAAATAACAACAAAATACGATTCGTATCAGATAGCGACGAATAATTTACATTTGAAATATATCTTGACTAGCAACAGATACAGCGAAGGAATAAGGATTCTGTCGTTGAAATTTTGGAAATGGCGACGGAAATGTCATCACCAGCTTATTTTTCAATTTTCTTTTGCACATGGCAATGTATTGTTTTTTAAAAAATTTTGAATTGGCGATGGAAATTCCATCGCCAGTCCGTTGCTGCCTCATTTATCAACACCAGATCTAAGTTTTGAAATCAGATGCATTTAGAGAGGGAGAGAGAGCTGTGAAACCCCTGGAGCTCCTGTGACCTTGCACCACCGTCGTCGGCCGCCAACGTAGCCCCCAGCCACCGCCCGCCGCCGGCTATCACCACCTGCTGCTGCCTGCCGCCTCCTTTAGGTTGGTTCTTTCTCCCACAACTTATAGTTGTAATTTCTGGAGATTTTTGTATTTCATTGTTAAAATTTCATAATTAGTTAATGTTTTGGTAAAATTGTGAAGTTTGTGTGAAGTTATTAGTTCAATGTGCTTGAACATGTTGCTCAATGTAATTTAGGATTTAGTTTGGTGATTTTAGTGAAAATGTGATATGTTGGTGGAATGAAATGCTAAAGTTTGAATGTATTATTAGCTTTGTGAAATTTGTAAGAACAGAAATTTATTTGTTGAAATTTGAAAGTGAACGTATAAAATTATTGATGTTTATACGTCGAATGTGAAATTTGGTGGAGTTAAAATGAATAATTTATGTAAATAAGCCTGATTTAAAGGAAATAATTGTTAATGTTGGATGATGTATTTTAGTGAGATTATTAGCATAAAGTTTATGTTATAATGTGGGTTGTGTGCTAATGTGGAATTAGTGGAACATGAATATGTAAAAAGTTTCATGTATGTACGTTAGCATCGTATATGTTTACATATTCAATTATGTAGCTTATATAAAGCATGTTTCTGATGATATATATGGGAAAATGGATGTACTTATTTGTGTTTTGTGGATTAATTATTGTTGCGTTTGAATATTAAAATATATGTAATACATAATCGAAAATTTTATATGATTGGAATTATCTAAATTGAAATTAATACTATTCTAAAAAGTTTCATGAATATTGTTATTTGAGCAGAAAATGAATGGTCCTCCACATTATTGGTGGATGTATAATTACTGCCTGATCGTAATAGTTATGCGCAAGAATTTCTAAATGAAGTAAATGAATATGATGCGTTTGCACGTAAGTAACCAGAGTTTCAAAGCGGGGGGAAGCATAGATGTCCATGTACGAAGTGTAAAAATAGAGTGTACTTAACAACTGATGAGGTAATGATGCACCTGATGTATAAGGATTTTGTGAAAGGGTGTTGGTATTGGATAAGCCATGAAGAAGTAGAATCGGGACAATATAATTTTGGATATTCTACTAATGAAATGGCTGAAACTGGTAGTTCAAGTCATACTAATCATGACTACAATGAACGCTACGTAGATCGTATGAAGTACATGATTAGTGATGCCATATTGGCAAATCAAAATACAAGGGATGAATAGTCAAACACTTGTGAAGAACCATTCTATAATATGGTTCAAGTTGCTCAACAACCCTTATATGATGGCTGTTCTACACACAATGAACTAAGGTCGCAACAAAAGAATCAAACTTCATTGCCATATGCAAGGATGCATTACTTGCCATTGAAATCTCGACTTCAGAGGTTGTATGCATTAAGAAGCACTGGAGAGCACATGAGATGGCATTATGAATATTAACGTGAGGACGATATTTTATGTCATCCATCAAATGGGGCAGCATGGAAACATTTCGATAACAAGTACTTTGATTTTGCTGCAGAGCCTCGAAATGTTAGGCTTGGGTTATGTGCTGATGGATTTAATCCTTACACTTTATCTTCAAGATCTTATTCTATTGGGGCGACGGTTGTTATACTTTATAACCTTCCCCCTGAAATGTGGATGACCACACCATTTATGTTTCTTACTTGTGTAATCCCTGACCCTAAAAATCCGAAGAACAAAATAGATGTATATTTACAACCTCTTATTGATGAGTTGAAGGAGCTATGAGATGTTGGAATTGAAACATACGACATATCCACGGGGAAGACATTTCAAATGAGGGCTGTACTTACGTAGATCATCAATAATTTTCTGGCGTAGAGAATGCTGTCTGGGTGGAGCACTAATGGGCAATTCGCTTGTCCAGTATGCATGAAACAATAAAAGGCTTTAAGACTCAAAAATGGACGTAAATTCTCGTGGTTTGATTGTCATTGATGTTTCTTGCCAAGAACTCATGCATTTAAAAGAAATAGAACTTCATTTAGAAAAGACGGAACTGTTACAGGGGGTCCTCCTTGCCGCTTTTTGGGGAACATCTTTATACTAAGGTGGAATACTACCCAATGGTAACGACAGTTGGTGACTTCTAAATATCAGGATTTGAGAAAAATGAGCATAACTGGATGAAGAAGAGTATATTCTAGGAGTTGCCTTACTGACAACATCAGTTGCTTTGCCATATTTTGGATATGATGCATATAGAAAAAAAAAAAAAATCTTCGAGAACATTATTAACTCTATTATGGATGTTCCTAGAAAAACAAAGATAGTGTCAAATCAAGAATGGATGTCGCAGATATATGTGATAGGGAAGAATTACATTTGTAACCAGGCCTAAGTGGCAAAACTGTTAAACCGAAAGCGAAGAAGTTCATTCTTGGTAAGGATAAAAGAAGAGAGCTGTATGAATGGATAAAGGGACTTAACATGCCTGATGGATATTGATCTAATTTGAGGAATATTATGGACCCCAATGAAGCAAAGCTCAACAATATGAAACGTTATGATTGCTATGTGTTTATGGAGACTCTGTTGCCGATTGCATTTGGTGCTCACCCAAATGATGTGTTAAAACTCTCATTGAAATAAGGCGGTTTTTTTAGAACTTGTGCTCCATAACATTGAGAGATGATGTGCTTAAGGAAACGCATCGGAACATTGTCATTACCCTCTATAAATTGGAGACAATATTTCCTCCAGGATTCTTCAATGTGATGGAGCACTTACCGATACACTTGGCAGAAGAGGCACTACTTGGTAGTCCTGTGCATTTACATCGTGTAGAAAATGTCACAGAATTTTCATAGAACAAGTCCAAACTGCACATCCCAATGTCAGTGATGCTAATGTTGATACGATTATTGAAACTTGTTTTGTAAATTCGTTTAGTCAAAATATAAGTAATTGAAACTATTATTTTAAAATTATTTGGACACAATTACGTGCATTGTATTAACTCAAACCACATCCTTTGTCGCCTTAGGTACATTAGATTCAAATATTCGACAGTCACAAACATTTATACGTGACACAATTGACCACGAAGCCTAATAGACATTTATCAACGTGGACTGCATATAGAATTAATAGATTCAAATCACACAGAAGCGTGCAGTGTTAGGAAGAAAGCGTACCATTGTGGTGTTGGTATGTGTGGGACTAGAGAAGGCGATATCGAAAATGATTATTTTGGCGTACTTAAAGATATCATTGAAATCGAGTATGTAGTCGAACCGATTCAAAGATGTGTGCTATTCAATTGTGAGTGATTTGATCCCACATTGAATCATAAGACACGATCTCATAAACTAAGTAAACTTATTGAGGTTCATCGCACAAGAAGGTACAGAAAGTACGATCCATTCATCTTTTCAAATACTGCATCACAAGTATGCTTCATACCACATTCAGATCAGTCAAGGGATAGGATCAATTGGCTTGTTGTCATACCAACCAAACCAAGAGCCAGGGTGGATACGCAATACACTCTACCCATTGCTTACCAACAAACGGACATGACAGCACTCGTTGAACGTGTGAATGATTTTATACCTACGTTGTTAGTGGATGAAGGTGCACCACCAGAAGAAGTTAATAATAACATGGGATTTTCATTTATTGAAGTAATTAATGATAATGTAGATGAGGCAAAAGAGGATGAGGGTGATGAAGAGCGTGAGTGGGATGATGAGAATGAAACATATGAAGAATAGAGAGATTTACATTTATATGATGATGATGACGACAATGATGATGAGAATGATGACGAGGTTGGGGATGGGGAAGATGATGCAAACAATTAAATAATTATGAATTGTTGTATATTTCAATACTTATCATCATTCTAATACAAATGTGTACAAAAGTACTTTTATTATATGTGTCAATTTTAAAACTTGATGTTCTAACTATTATGCTGTATGACTAAATTGTTGATCTGTACAATCATTATTTATACTTGTATTTGTTGTTAACTATTTCAGATATAGATTCCACCCCCCGTCGAGGTAAGTCCTCGACTCAAGGTTGAGGAAGAGGGAACAGGAGCTCCAATGCCCAGGTCAGTACAATGAACGTGGATTCAACTTCCTTCCTAAACAGCTCACACGACATGTACTGTAGGAACAATCCCCACTCAATTTGGGGTAGTTCCTATGGGGTCTTTCACTCCTCATACGCCATACATCCTTCACCAGACAATCATTTCCCAACAATATGTATATAACATTGCAACCAATTCTCATGTCCAACCAAACTAACCCTAATCCCTTACCTGTCCACCCTAGCTCTAACGACTCCCAGCAAGCACATTGGAACTGGAGATTGTGAAGCATAGTTCAATCATGGGAGCAGTCAACCAAAGACATGTATTGTGCCAGATGGTAACGGGTAAGTGGTAAACTGGTTATGTGTTTGCTATTGAAAGTATTTTACGTAATGTCGCGTTAATTGGATGTTTTTTGTTGAAATAGGTTTCTCCCAAATGAAGGTGCTGTTGGAAGGATTTCTCAAATCTTCCAAAGCAAATATGATGCCCATTGGCCTTGTTGGGGTAAAGTGCCAAGACAAGTTAGAGATTTGTGGTTTGAAGTGTTCAAGGTAACTACAATTATTATATATTAACACTTTGCGTGAAATTGATTCATTATTATGATATTATTTGCAGTATTTGTTGTTTTCTTTTGTGCACAAGTGGTTTACTTGGGATCCTATCCATGAGGATTGCATAAAGAAAAATTTTGAAAATAGAGGTAATGCATGTTTGAGGGACTTCTTTAACAAGCCAAGGAAGCACTACAAGCAACTCGCATGGCTTGGTGATGAGCAATGAAAAGGACTCCAACAACATTGGGTGAACGAATCGTACAAGAAATTATGTGAAAAAAGCCCCAAAAAAACCTGCTTTGTGACCCAGCTAGTTTTGGACCATCTCTTCACACCTGTAGCTCGATCTCTATGCATGAGCATAGAGGGTGACTGGTAACTAATTGTACACTTTATAATTTCTTCTAGTTATTTGGTTGATTGTGGTGGTTAACATGATTTTCTAAATTTGTTTGACACATAGAGGGAGCAACTTGGGATAGAGTCAGCAATTGTTGAGTTAATCGCCCGCACTCTCAAACTTCATGGCAGCGAGGATGAACATTGGGTTGATAAGAAATCACAACAAACATATATAAGTTATTCTCGATGGTCAAACTTAATTAGTAGTTCACACACTTTTATTAAGTATGATATATTTGAATTTTTGCAAATATATTGATATCTTAAGAATCCTTTGAGAAAGAATTTCAAAACATCATCAACTTTCAAGGGACGCGGACTCTAGTTCCCAAGATCCATCTCAATCTTTTCCAAATTCAAACGAGTTGTGCGTGAAGGCCTATACGAACAAAAAGGGTCGTATTTATGGCATTGGAGATGAGGCCGTCAACATTAGGGAGTCCTCCTACTTTAGTCCCTCTCAGCGAGTCGGTATAGTAAATTTAAACACTATTTGTATTTCAGTCATTAATAGAAAAGTTGTGCACAACGTCACTTTCGGTTGAGTTAAGTCATTGTCACTAATATATACTTCATATATATACATGGTTTTCTGCAGGCACAGGTTAAATGCTATACCAGAAGGAGTTGAACGACTTAAGGGGCATGGCGACCAACTTGGGGGGTGAGCTTACCACACAAGCTGAAATGTATCGGATGCTTGAGGAGAGATATAAGCAATTAGAGGAGTCCACCCAAAAGATGAGCCAACAAATGATGAGTATGATGAGTATGAATCAGTAAATTGTGACCTTTTTTCAAATGCAATAAGTTTTCAGTTCGAGCTCCCAACCTCCTTTCACTAACCCCCACAACATGATGAAAAGAACGAGGATGAGGATGAAGAAGAAGAGCATGATGACACTCATCTCAATGATTGACCTCTCATGACTTACTTGCTTCTTCCCTCTCTGTACCTTACTTATATATACATTTATGTGCATTGCCATCTCTGTTTCTCTCTTTATCATGATTTGTTAAGTACACTTATATTTTCAAGCATATATTGTATGAATTTGTGATGAATTGTGATGAGACAGTTGAAAGTATTTGGTTTGTATGTGATGGTTGGCTTTGTTATTGGTTGACATTTGTTGAATGCGCTTCCAGTGAAGCATTGGCATCGAGAAGGTTGTACTCGATGTATTTTCTTGCAGGAAATGATTTGTATTTGTAACTTGGGACAATTGCGTAAACAAAAATTTATTTTTAAAAAAGGCAAAACTAACAACGGATAAGCGACGGAATAGCGACATGGGCCATTTTTTTTTCCAAAAATACACTAATTTGGTGACGGAATAGTCATTCCATCGCTATCAGTGATGGAAATTCTGTCTCTAATTCTGTCGCTGATGGCGACGGAATGAATATTCCGTCGTCCAGCTGCGCGCCTTTCTTTCCCGCCATCCCAATTTATCCGTCGCCAGTTGCATTGCCAGCCGGCGACAGAATTACAGAATTCCATTGCTGAGGAGACAACGATGACCAAATATGCGACAGACAAATTCCGTTGTCAATTTCGTCGCCGGGTTCGAATTTTCATCGCTAAAATGCATTTTTCCGTCGCTGAACAACCTTTTTTTTTGTAGTGTCTTCAGATTTCAACAATGGAGATTTCACCTTCCTCTTCCCTTTACGGTGTGTTGTAGCAAACATTGAAAGAGAGAGAACGACGAAAAAGTGTGATAGAGAAAAGAACAAGAAAGAGAAAAATCAGGCCAGAGATAGAAAATAAGAAAACAATCAGGTTTGAATTTTTGGGTCTTTTGGTAGTGCGAGAGGAGACAGATTGAATAAATTTATATTATTTTTTATCTCAATTTAATGCCTTGTACAACTGTGGTCAACAATTTTTATGAAAGACGAAAATTTTAAGATGTCGGGATTGGTACTTGGGCTTACTAGTAGCATGATGCAAAGGTGTCCAATGTCTTTTGGATCTTTTTTAAGGGTGTCTATTTGTGCTGTTTCCAACCCATTCAACATACCTCATTAGAATTTTTTTGGGGTTAGGGGGTCTATGGGCTAAGCTAAACTAAGATCCACTCCTGGAAGAGGATGAGGTTTCAGTGACAGGAATAGTGAAGCAGTCATTGCCTCATTGGAGAGAGAGAAGAGTGAGAGTTTGAGGGGCAGTGAGGAAGCTACTAGAAGGGATGGTGACGGGGCATTTGGATATTTTATTTTTTGGTATTTTAAAATTAAAATTTCTTATGATAAATTAATTATTTAATTCTGCAAAAAAAATTATAAAATAATTTTTGTAACTTATAAAATAGATAATAGCACAAAATAAAACATTAAACATAATTAAATTTGCATAGTGGTGGGCTCTACTAAAAGTATTTTATTTCTTAATCCAAACTGGAGTTCCATAGATTAGACAAGTGAACAAATGTAAGTTTCAAAATATGAAACTTTTGTTAGTATTGTGTTTTTATCTTCATAAAGTAGCACAAGTTCATTCAAATCCTAGTATTGTATTTTTTTATATTGTTATGAATTTCATATTATATTGTTTTTTAATGTCGGACCTTCATATTGTATTGATTTTTAATTAAGTTGTACTTTCTATTCTATCTTCATTCGCTCGTGCACCCAAAAAAAATAAATACTATTTAACATGTTCAAGCCAAAAAAAATTAAATGATTAATTTTTTGGATGTTTTAAATAAAATAATATATTTTTTCAGTCAAAAAAATTATTCCTTTATTTGGAAAATAAAAACTATTTATACAAGTTATAAACATAAAATACAAACACATAATTAAAAGGATAAAAGTAATAAAATATACTTAATGATGTACTCACAACAAATATCTAATTTAATTATCCAAAAATAAATTTTATTGGTTAGAAAAATAATAAAATGTAAGTTTTAGAAAAGTTATAAATTTTATTGATGAGGATATTAGCCAGCGGATAAGAGTGGGTTGGCAAAAGTGGAAGTTAGCGTCAGGGGTACTGTGTGACAAGAGAGTGCCTCTAGGATTGAAAGACAAAGTTTATCGGATGGTAGTTAGACCGGCTGTTCTCTATGGATCGGAATGTTGGCCTTTAAAGAAGACGCAGGCGCAAAGGTTGATGGTAGCTAAGATGAGAATGATCAGGTAGATGTGTGGTTTTACGAGATTAGACAGAATTAGGAATGGAGTAATCAGGAGCTTAACTCAAGTGGCCCCCATAGAGGAGAAGATGAAGGAATCGAGGCTCAGATGTTTCGGCCACGTAAAGAGGAGAAGTGTGGCCGCCCCAGTGCAGAGGTGCGAGATGATCGTCCCCCCGGTGGAAAGAGAGGGAGGGGTAGACCGAAGAAGAACCTAGAGGAAGTGGTTAGAGAGGACCTGAGAGTTGCCGATCTGACGGAGGACATGCCTCAGGATAGGAGGTTGTGGCGGGATAGGATTAAGGTCTCTGATTGTAGGGGACTGGCCGCGTAGGTGGTAGTAGCTTCGGTGGGGTGAGGCGGGTAGGGTTTTGGTGTGCTTGTCTGCAGGTCGTGCTTTTTTGGAATATGACGGCATCTAGCGCTCCTGGTTGGATGAGGTATATCTCTGCTCCTTGTTTATTTTTGCTCTCCGATCCATTTTCTCCTCCTTGGTTTTTGGTTTGCAATCGTTTTCTCTATAAACCTTTTTCAAAAAACTGTTTTATGGGTCTTAAGGAATCAACCTCTCTATGGGTAGGAATACCGGTTGGGGTAAGATTGCCTACAACTGAATCTTCTTGACCCTGTGATAGCGGGACTCACACTGAGAGGAGTTGTTGTTGTTGTGGAAAAGTTATAAGCGTGTCATTTTGCTTATTGCATTACATGGCAGACAAGAGTACTGAAGGGTTGCTGTAGTCCTTAAAATAAACCTGATTCAAAGACAGCCAGCCTCCATCCTCTCCTTCCCCTGCTTCTCGCAATCGCTGTGTCTCGCCTCCATTTTCTCTCGCTGCTCCTTCCATGGCTTCCTCTTCCAAGTTCGGTAAGGAGCTTCTCTCTCCTCCTCCTCCTTCTGACCCTCACCAACTGCCGACTTCCACCACCACCACCACCACCAAACCCCTCATCAAACGCACCGACGCCATTGCCAGACCTCAAGCTTCTCTCTCTACAAACACCCATGGCGTCGATATTCTCTCTCCATCTCAAGAAGACACCTCTCTTTCCAAGTCCTCCGTCCTCACCAAACAAGAGCTCCTCCGCCGGCGACTCCACCGTCTGCGGCAGCTTTCCAAGGTGTATAAGGACCATTATTGGGCTTTAATGGAGGATCTTAGGGCTCAGTACCGGGAGTACTACTGGAAGTACGGTGTTAGTCCCTACAAGGAGGAGGATGAGAGAGAAAGTGGCGGTGGCGCTGGTGAGAGAGAATTGGCTGCAGGATTCAATGTTGAAGGCTGCGGGGAGACTAATAACAATGGTGTGAGTGTTGTTGGTGGAAATGGCGGCGGCAATGGTGGTGGGAAATTAGGGTTAGGGTTTGGGGAGAGCATGAGCTTGCCGGAGGTGAGATTGAGCGGGAATAATCGGTGTGCTTTTGTTGGGTGTAAGTTGAAGGCTATGGCTTTGACCAGTTTTTGCCATTTGCATATTCTATCTGATCCTGAGCAGAAGCTTTACAAAGCTTGCAACTTTGTTATCAAGAGGTTTTTGTTTTTCATTCTTTACTTTTTTTCCCCCTCTGAATTTAAGTTTGCTGCTTCTGTAGCCTTAATTCAGTGACTTTGATGTGAGATTTTCGTAATGTATTGTGGTACCTTGAACAATTACTGGTAAATTGCTTGTGCATTCAACGTATATTTGGTTTATAGGGGGGAGGGGTGGTTTTGTTTTAGAAGAACTTGTTGAATTTGTAATGTTGGCATGGTTATGTGTCTATATCTTAGTTGGACAGATATGTAAATTGGATTGTCATTATAGAAGTAGATAATCCTAGCTTTTTCCCCAACTTATCAGTTTTGCATTAAACACGTACTGATCTTGCATTTCACATTCAAGATTATTGCATCATTAATGGGCTGTCAGTTGTGAGATGCACTGAATAGAAGTCCATTAGAAATTTAAATGCCTATCAATTCTAAAACATAGGGCTCAATTATACACCCCTTTCCTCAGTCTAAAATCATGGGATTTTGAAAAGAACTGTGACCTTGGAATTATTGTACACATAAACTGGTTTATTATGTGTGCTTTTGCTTATTTCCTACAGCATGATGATAAAGCTGTTATATGTGGAGAATGTAATACCTAACTAATTGAATATAAGGCGGTGATGGGCTGAATGCATGTCAATTCTCGCTGTCTATTCTTTACAAGGGAATAAGGGGATCGAGGAGCTTGAATGAGGTGTAGACCGTACTACCGGAGTAATGAAAGTATTGATTTACGCTTTAACTAACTGCAGAGTCCTCACTCAGCTTGCAGTTATCCCCCCCCCCCCCAAGTTAGGGGAGTTCATGGTCAAAGGTAAGGTGTTTGACTGTAAATCATAAGTTGGGAGATCATTGAAAATCTTGTTAACTTTGATGCTAATCCTTTGAAATAGAATGGAGGGGATTGATGAGCTCCACATTAGGTCGAAGATATCTTACCGGGGCTTCACATTATGGATTTAAGCTCCCTAAGTGACTACGGTGTCTTTATTCTCAGCATATGCTGTTTTTCCTGGTTAAGGAAGTTTAATCAAGATAGCATTTAAGGATAAGTGATATGTGCTAAAACAAACTGGTGGATAGACTTAGTTAAAAGCTGAGATGTTACTTTTCTTGTGTTAAAACGCCATCCTCTTTATGGTTGGTTTTTGCTGATATGGAATGATAGTCCAGTGCCCTAGCATGCTACAGCCAATAAAATCACAATCAGGTTTTTGCTTGCAAGCATTTAGCTTTTCACCAAAAAAACCCTTTTAGCATATTGTGAATAGTGAATAGCATATGCTGTGCTGTCTCTTCCTTTTTTTTTGGCTTGCAGGCTTCCCCCCCCCCCAAAAAAAAAAACCTTTTTTAAAATCAAGAAACGAGATATCTTTCATTATTTCCCAAATATTTGTTGAAAGTATAGTGAGGTTTGAAGGCTTGCGTTCTAATGGGAATTTTATTTATGCCTAAGAAAACATGTTGTTGCTATAACCATTCAGATATTCAGGTTATCATGAAAAGAAAACAAATAGCTTCATTTTCTCTGCTAAAAAGAAGTATTTATATGTCATTTCCCACTGTTAGTGGCATGATTCTCCGCCATGGATGAGGTGGATAATGAGGATTGGTGGGAAGAAGCTTATGTTTGTTTAATGTGAATGCTTGGAATTACAAAATGCAACTTGGGGGCATACTGTAAGCTTTGTTTTAATTGGTTTGCTTGATGCTAGCCAATTGCCTTACTAAACCCTTGGCCAAGAAAACCGTTTTGGCTTACAAGGGCATGTGTGTCGACTTGCCTCTTGCTGGGGCATGTTGCATGCATGCTGGGAGAGCTATATGGTTTCAGCCTCATCTTGCATGGAATAAGAAAAATAACCCCAATAAAGTAAGCCCTCGAAATTTCGAATCTCAGCCCTTTCCCCATCTGAAAACCAGCGAAGAACCTCCACTCGCCTGAGTCAAACGTACAGGATCTAAACAGTGTGTGTGGAGCTTATGCACTTAGTTACCGATAATAATTTGGAAAAAAAAAGGAAACATGATTTGTTTATCAATACACAAGGAAGTTCTGGCCTTTATTATTATATGAAAAGTTTCTGCTTGTGTCGATCCTTCTTCCCTCCCTGCCCCCCCCCCCCAACAAAAGAAAAGAAGAGGCGTTAGAACTCTTTTGGGCATAGTATAAACTATTGACAAATACTACAAATCTATAAATGGATACCAATTTTCTAACAATGACATTATGAAAGACTAGTACTCCCTCGGCCCCTCGAAGTTCTTAAATGGAGAAAACTTATAAAATAAGGCTGCAGGATGTTGTCCAATAGCTGTCTACTTTAGTGGAGAAGGTCAATACACTTGCGTAGCAATGCATTTAGTGAATACTACAGTTAACTTGGGACAAAAACAGTTCATTGACTAGGAAGGAAAAAAGTGAGATGGAGGGTGCAGTGGATGTTTCATCTGCAGTGCTTATAAACTTCTTGTATTGGTATTTGGAAGGAGACTCTTCAGGTGTCCCTGAAATAATGAGAAGTCAGAGTGGCATTTTGTTCTAGTCTTCCAGATCATTTCGTATTCATTTCTAGGCTGTTGAATTGTTGGAGAAAAAGGGATTTTGGGGGGGGGGGGAATAAATGTGAAGATTCCAATGATGGCATGCTTGGAATGAGGATGTTCCAAATGAGGAAATATCAATTGTTTATTGAAATGACTCTATGATGTTTGCGGCATGCCAACTCCGTATCAACGATTTGTTTCTTTCTATACAGTGCACAAGCAGGACCTATACTATGCGGGAAACCAATACTAAGATCTACCATTCCGTCTCTATGTAACATCCACTTTCAAAAGGCTCAGAAACATGCCACTCGTGCCTTGAAGAAAGCAGGTCTTAATGTCTCTTCATCAAGCAAGCTTGCGCCAAAGTTCCATGTTGTAATTGCAGAGTATGTTAACCAAATACAGTCCAAGAGAAGAGCTGCTCGGAAGGCTAATGGCGAGAACGTTGTTAAGGAAGAATCAACTAGCTGAGAGCTTGTATTCAGGAAGCAATTTCTGTATATAATTACACAGCCGCTTGTCGAAGATCCTAAAAGACACTTATACAGCGGCAATACACAGCCACTGATCTAAAGATCCTACTGCACAAGTGGTAAAATCTCCTGATGCGGACTTGTCGCCACTCACTGTGACATATATGGTACATTGATACAGACTTGAGGTACTTTAGTGCACTTGTGTTTTGCAAGATACAAGATATCTGTTATCTGGTTCCCTGTAATTGCTGCCGCTACTTATTACATGTGCAATTAATGCTTCTGACAACTTAAGAAGTTGATCTCAAGGCTAGCCTTTATAGCCCTTGTGTGCTGGTTTTTTCTTTTTGGGGGGGGGGGGGGGGGGGGGGGGGGGGGGGGACATAGTTGGCCCTCCGTGCGCAGGGCCAACTGGTAACAGGTTGTTACCATGCACTCCGCGGGGGGTTGGGGGGGTGTTAAGTGTTTTACCAGGCCACAGGGCCCATTGGTTTGCCTCCTAGAGACCAAGATTAGAGACTGGGATTAGAACCCAAGATTGGCTGTAGCCCTTTGTGCTTGATTTGCCAATGCATGTGTTAATTGTATATGATGCGATGTATTTTTTTACGAGCTATGTTGATGGATATAAATGTGCGTGGCGAATGGAGTAAACTTCGGTGGACATGAAGTTTAGTCGTGTATTAAATATGGCGGACTCTTAGCAAGAGTTCATTATTTGAGGTTAGGTGCACTCCTTTTCTAGCACTCTGTCATCAACACTCCATTCGTGGACATGAAGTTTAGTTGTTTATTACATACAATAAAGATGGCAGACTCTTAGCAAGAGTGCATTATTTGGGGTTAGGTGCACTCCTTTTCTGGCACTCTATTATCAATGTAACACAATGTTGATGAACTTTTGGTAGTTTATTCTAGTTCTTAACCCAAATCTGTGATTTCTATTCAGCGGTTTCTAGTTGTGGAGATCAGTAAAAGTGGAAGAAGAGCAGTGGAGTGGAGAATTAGATGAATGTAGATAGAACTGGGAGTTAACTTCCTGGACAGTTGATTACATTGGGCTAACTTTTGAACTTTGGATCATGGTAGACTTTTAGTGAAACTGTCTCATGGGTCTTGCTTGGAAAATAGCAAAGCAACCAACACCTTATACACCTAGGTGACCAACGCCAATAGTCTCTTTTAAAGGACCCCTACTCTGCCTGAGCTTTGTTAGATGCTTAAGGATCATGGTGTGGTATTATACCTGGAAAAAATTTACCCGACCTGATAACTTGACCGAACCCCCTCGAAAAAGTTAGGGTCTTTGATAAGATTTTAGAACTTGAACCCATTTGGGTCAAGCCCGTTAGGGTTAGCATCTACCTGTTTAATATTAGGTTGATTTTTTAATATATATGTTTTTATGCAAAAATTCTATTTACCTATATATGTGCTGACTTTTTACCTGTTAATGAGCGTACATAGCCATTAAAGTCTTAGTTAAAAAGAACAAAATTCCTATCCTTCCTCTATCTTTGAAATTCTTCATATCCTTCTTCCGTATTCTTTACTCCGGTCTATTACTATAACATCTTCAATGTGGTATTGTTGTTAAAATTATTTGGTCTTTTTCTTAAAACAACTACCTTTTTATCATCTAGCCAAATCACTGTGTTATGTGTAGAGCAGTATCTTTGGGCCAAAAAGGACTTGCCCGTGATAGATCATCTATTCATCTTCTTCAAGCGAATGATGCTGGCATCTATAAGTGTACTTCGTAGATATTTTAGATAAATGCGTATGCAATTTTCTTTTCTTTTTTCTTTATTCTCTTGTGGAGAAAATATGATTTAAAAAGTAAATGAGTCTTGGTTCAGTAGAATGATACCTAAAAAGGAGCTTAAAAATTAAAGTTTGAAGTTTTGGAGCTAGATGCTTTTTTTTTTGGGGGGGGGGGGACATTATATTAATTCTTATAATATTTGTAGGAAAAAATAAAAATAAAAAACGCTTCACACTCGTTGGGTTTATCCTGAACTCGAGATTTAGGAGTAGGGTTTGATATTTACAAACCCGTACCCCAAATAGACCAACAACATTTAACCTGCTCGCTCGAATTGACATGTTTAGTGGTATATTTTAAATTTGTTGAGGTTAGCCCTTGGTAATATGCTTCATTTAAGTAAGATGATAGGGAAAATTCGGATTAGCTTACTATTTCTGCATTAAGAAGCATGATGCTTTTGCACTAGGATGGAGAAATAAGCATTTCTAAAGATTCGGAATAGGTGTTCTAGTAAATAGTAAGTAGCTATATGTGATACCTGAAGTATGATTTCTGCAGGATTAATGTTGAATCAATTAGTGCATATGGGAGACAAAAAGAAGTGAAAGAGATAACTGTAAAAGGCAAAGGAGCGTTGATATAATAGGCCACTGGCTAGGAATATTTATTTGGGGTTGCATAAGACTGTGAGAGCAGTTTATTAGTACCTTGAACCTGAAGTAGAAGAAGATTATTTGTTTAGATTACTTGTTTTGTCAGATAGTGTGGCCTTTTATCTGAAATCTATTGGTTGCACTGATCACAGCTAGGGAATTTGTGTGGTACTTTTCTTTTGTTTTCTTTTTTCTTTTTTTTCTTTGAACACATGGCACTAGTGGGTGATAGAGAAAAGAAGGGGGGATGTTAGGGAATTGAAATGGCGTTATTGAACTAACCTAAACCTTGGAAAGTAATCTATGCCTGATTATGTATTATCTGATGCTCTGAGCGGAACTAGTGGAATGAGAGTACCAGCTCCCACTCAGACTGAATGTAAGGCAACCATCTAAATTGACTTGACCTAAGCTAAACAGTTGAAATTGGCTCGACTAGTGTTTTGTACTTGGATTGCATTTCTTGACATCCTTAGTATGACCCCAATCTGAACTTCCATGACCTGAATCTCCAATTACGCGATCCAAGTATTCTACCAACCCATTCTAAGATGCTACCCTCTAACTTGTCCTATAGAACTTATTTGCTTGGTGTTATTACCCCCCCCCCAAAAAAAAAAAACCAAAAAAAAGCGTGTTTTATGTGAACTCTCACTAGGCAGCTAGCTTTTCATCTGAGTATGAACAGTCATCATTTGAATGTCGCCTTGTGCCCTGGGGCTCTTTCTTTCCTTTCATTATGCGCGCACACAAGCACATATGTATAGGGTTGAGGCTTACAGAGAACCTTGTTTTTTATCTGCATGGAAGAGAACAATAGATGATGAAATTGCTAGTTTAGGTTGCCGGTGAAGCGCCCCCTCCCCCTGTGCGCGGCAGGAGTCTGGGATTTCAGTTTGCTTGACGTTACATTCTGGTTAGATTGTTAATCCAGTGGACATGTAGATCATTCCTGAGGTTTCTTGTTCTTTTCGTGCATGTTTGATCGCTTTGACTCGTCCATACTTGTCTTGACAGGTGGTGACATGAACACACAGTTTAGACACAGCAGTACCTGCTCACCGAGGTGCTGCAAGATGGAAACTCAAAACGCTGACAAAATTTGTGGTGTTCTTGAAATGATGCTTTGATGACAAATCGCACAATCTAAGCAGTACAATTTGATACAGTTTTCAGCAGCACTAAACTTCCCGACCTCTATCTTTGCTCTCAATTCCTGAAAATGTTGTGGATACAGTTTTAAGCTGATTTGGGAAGCCTTTGTAACTTTGTGTAAACAGTCCCTGCAGATTAGCAGTTGGCTTTGTTTATTTCGCATCACTGGTGTTCACCCCCCCCCCCAAAAAAATCCTTTTCCCTTTTTCGTATAAATGAGAAGAAATTGTTTGTAACCTTGGTTTTCTGTCGTAGTCCTTTTCCTGCCTTCCGAACGAACACTTCTGCTGCTGAGTTTGGAGATCACATATTTGGTCCGTAAGATTTGGCCGATATATGAGTTTGCATCCAATTTATATTTGAACCCCCCCCCCCCCCAAAGGGGAAAACAAGAAAAAGAAATGTTTTGAGAGAGTATTTTCTGGAGCATCGTATTGTCTCAAACATTGTTGCACAATTACAAAGTATATCTAGGTGCTGCTGAGAATTAGCAAAGTAGTTAAGATTGAAGTATTGAATATATTAAGTCTAGGATTCGATTCCTCCTTCCATCGTGTTGGAGTGTTGTACTATCCTTGCGACTCATTTGAACCAAAAGAAAAAAAAAACATGTTTATATCTAGGTCATGAGGCCATTATGAATTGTTTACTTCAATTGGTTCCCTCTGTGTGGGCGTGGCTTTATTGGAATACCTTTGTTCTCCCCTCCCCCCGGTCCCATGCGGACTTGGGATTTGGGAAATAAATCGGCTAGCAGGAGACAGAAGGGGGTTGGAGATTGGTCTTTTAAGAACTAGATGGCCTTGTCAATGGTAGAATGTATCTAATACGACATATACTAGGGATATAAATGTAAATTTATTTTGTACAGGTAATTATAAAACTAAGGCATAGTTTCTCCGATTGGGTGAGCCATTATTCCATTTATTCACACATGGTATCAGAGTCAAAGCTCCTAACTTAAATTTTTAAAAAACTTTTTAGTTTTTTTTCTTCCTTCTTCCTCAGGAAACCCCAGCAGCAGCTTCCCGGCACCCTAACTGCGTGGGCTTGAATCTCGCTGAAACCTGAGCGACGTCCTCAGTCTCTCTCGCCGACCTCCTCGGAACCCTCGTGGGTTTCCATTCGTCGTTCGGTCCCTCGTTTTCGGGTGGTTCATGTCGTAATCCATCTGCTTCTCTCTCTCTTTTCACTGTGTTGCTTCCTCTTCTTCTCATGGCTGGCTTCGCCATTGTCGCCGCCTCTTCGCCGTCTATTCCTCTAGCGGTGACGATGCTTACTCCTCCAACGTTCTCTCTTCCCCCGTCTGCGAGCAGCCCTGTTCTATATCATGGTTGATCAGGCAGGTGCTTCCGGCATCTTGGGCTCTCACATGTGTCCACCACCGGCTCTGCTGCCTGTTCCATCGCTACAGCTGCCCTCAGTCAGTTTTCCACCTCATTCTGTCCCAGGTGTGACTGTCGGCTTCTCACCGTGGGCTTCCACTGTGCCCACCGTTCCCATATCACTCTTTGGTGTGTCTTTAGGTGCCTTGCCGTACACCCCTTTGGATTCGGTTCCCACATCTAGCTTCGGCTTTGACTTGAGCTTTTTGTCTCCTCATCTTGTGGTTGGCCGCTTCTACCGTCCAATATTTAGACAATCAATATCACTACTTACGTTGCAGTTGTTCTCACCGCTAGTAATGATTACTTATCTTGGCGCACTCAGTTATCATCCTTCGTTATTATGCATCAGATCAGTGGCTTTCTTGATGGTACAATTCCTTCTCCTTCTCCGGTTTTGTTGTATACTAATGGTTTGCAGCAAGCTAATCCTGGATATCATTATTAGGTGCGTGTGGGCAATTAGTTCGTTCATGGATTTTTGCTACTATCTTTAAGGACTTATTGTGTGAGGTGCATGATTTGATTCACGCTTTTGATATTTGGAAGTGTCTAGATCATTGGTTTAATACTGCTAGTCTTGCTCGTGTTCTTGATATGAAACGCATGCTTACCAATTTGTCCAAAGATGACCACCAATCCATGGATGATTACTTAGAGACTGTTAAAACCATTGTTAATTCCTTAGCTGTTATTCAATCCCCTTGTCTCTGATTCAGAGTTGATAAGCATACTACTGCGGGGTTGTAACTTTTCCTAAGTATGATGGGTTTCTCATTGCTTATTCTATGCTACCTGGTGCTCTTTGCTCTGTCCAAATTGATCTTTGAGCACCGCATCAATTTCACCAAAGAGAGTGATGCACCCAGTTATCAAGCCTTTGCTGTTACTATTGGTTCAGTTGCATTAGAGTCAAGGGCACTAACAAGCCACCTAATTCCACATCTAAAGGCAAGAACAATGGAGGTTGTCACTTAAATAAAGAGGGAAAGGGATGTTCTAATAAGACCTACAACCGAAACAACAATCGTCAAACTCAGCACCACTCTGGAACTCCCAAAAGCATGCCTGCAGGTTTTGTTTTATGCAATTTGGTTGTTTCATTGTCTCATACTTACTGCCTTGTCACCTCTTGTGCTCACTCTCTATCTGCAGTTAGTAATCAGTATGAAGGGATTTTAGGGTCTCATCCTAACCTTATTTGTCAGATTTGTCATTCCCCAGGGTATGCTGCTGACACGTGCCCTAATTGCTACCAGCCCCGTCAGCCATTTATGCTTCTCACCTATGCTGCATTCAATTCTGTTGATGTTAGTGAACAAGTCTGGTGCCCTGATTCTACTGCGACCTCCCACATGACACTTGATGGAGGTAATTTACTCTTTAAATCCTCTTATTCGGGCTCAAGTCTTGTTAAGATTGGCAATGGTAACCTCCTGCCTATTTCTGGAGTTGGCAATCTCCAGCTTCGTACTCCGGCCCGCCTTCTCGATCTTACCTCTATCTTGCATGTCCTTCAACTTCATCATAATCTCATGCCTATCATGTAAGTGTGTCTGGATAATAATTGTATTGTCATTTTTAATAATTCTTGTGTTCGTCTTAAGGACAAAACTACGGGTAAAGTCCTTTTGCAGGCACCTACTGTGGGCAATGTCTATCCCATTCAGGTTGCGTACGACCACATTCCTGCCCATATTGCTGTTAGGGAGTCTGGGGATCTTTGGCATCAACGTCTTGGACATTGTGGCACTTCTGTGCTTTCCTCTCTTCGTAGAATTAATCTCATTCCATTTAACGCTAAATTTGAGAATAATTGTAGGACTACTTGTTTGAACACCAAAAGTGTCAAATTAAGTACTTCTAATCACTTAATTTTTGTTCGTAATCGAGATTATTTTTGAATTTTATTTGTTTATTATTTGATTTTTGTAGGAAATAATGTTGTGATGAAAATATGATTGGGCCAAAATAAAAGAAGAAGAAGAAATAGAAAAAAAAAAAATAGAAGAACCCATCCCAGAAGAGAAGCCCATTGCTATCTCTTGTCCGATTGGGTCTGTTCTTCACCAGCCTAGCCTGCACAATCCAGCTGGCCCAGTTGCAGCCTCCCAGCTTCCCAACCCTCTACTTGCCTTTTCTCAGCAGCCACAAATTAGAAATTGAGGGGAAAATTAGGATTTTTGGTGAAAATTAGAATATGGGCATTATTGGGAATGTAGAAAATTTGATTTTTATTTAGGCAATCTCTATAATTAGGAAATTAGCATTAGTATAGAAAGGGGCTTTAGGAGACTCTTGTAAATCATCTCATCATCTCATCATCAATTCTTCTTCTCTTCTTCTCTTATAGTATTGGTATAGTACTTGAGAATTCTTGTAATTTTTAGTTGAGATTTGATTTCAAGTTCTTTTTCAATTTAAATTTTAAGTTTTAGTTGCCATTCAAGTTATTAGTTCAAATATTACTTCTCTAGTTTTGTTTCAATTCGAGCCTTCTACTTTTAAATTGGAATTTCTCTACAAGAGTTTTCTTTCAAGATTTAAGTTCAAAGGTAACTCTCAAAGATTCAATCTTTATTCATGGATTTCTTGATTATAACTCATAATTTCTCCTCTTGAGATAAGTTCTTTCTCCCTTCTTCCTTTGTGGTAGCTTTAGTTTAAATTTCATGTATCTTGTTTGGGTTATATTAATTCTAGCTTATTTCCTTCTTGTTAATTTTAGTTTCATTAGTCTTAGTCAAATTCTAAGTGACTCATCTTATTTTAAAGTCTTAATTATTATTTAAAATTAGTTTTAGTTTGTGCTGATTAGTTTAATAATTAGATTCTAGTAATTAAATCCAATCCATCTCTATGAACGACCCGTAAAGTGCTACAACCACGACTGTACACTTGTGACTTTATTTCACAGCTTTGAAACACAAACAAGTTTTTGGCGCCGTTGCCGGGGTTGGTATTGAAATTGATTATTAGTTTTAAGTGTTAAATCACTTCAAATAATTGTTTGAGTCTAGTCCTTATTTGTTTGCTTGATTTAGTAGGTTAAATTTATAATAGTTGCTGGAATTGCTTACATGGTTCGCTTTTAGTAATTTAAGTTAGTTGTGTTTTTTTTTTTTTAAATTTCATTCATCATCTTAAAATTTGAACTTTATTTCTTTCCCCAAAAAAAAGAAAAAAATTGAAAAAAAATAAAAAAACAAAAAAAAACAAAGAGAGTTTTGATTGCATGAGTGGTTGGATTAGCGATCCTAATAGCAAATGCTTAAATAAAGTGAAAACTAACCTAAACAACAGTGAATCAGAACGTGAAATTGAGGATAAAATGATGGGTGAAGCAAGACCAATAACACTTAATGACATCTTTTGTCCACCTAGGACCAGTGCACCATCTTATTTTAATATATCAGCCCTAGAAAATGTTACTCTCGAACTTAAACCCCAGTATGCCCATATGATTCCTAAGTTTACGGGCGTAGATGATGCTTACCTCTTTCTACAAGAGTTTGAAGAGGTTTGTTCTATGATATGTTACCTGCGAACTCCATTACAAACTAGGATGAGCTTGTGTGTGTCTTTTTGCGAAAATACTTCCCTAATAGCAAAACTGTTAAGGTAAGGAATAAAATTAATCAATTCGTGCAAACTGATAGGGAATCATTTTGGAAATACCTTGATAGGTTCAAAAACCTCTTAGCTCAATGTCCTCACCATGGTTTAGACCAAGCCCGTTTATATCAAATCATTTATGAAGATCTTGACCAACAAAATAGGACAATGGTAGAATCAATGTGTCAAGGGAGTTTTATTTCTAAAAGCCCTGCTAATGCTTGGGAATTCCTAGAGAATCTACCTGAAAAAACCATGCAGGGGAAACCACTAGAGACAACAGCCTGAACTCTAGGTATAATGGGATAAGCGTGGGCATACATGCTGTGTCTGAATTGTGTCACCTGGAATCTCGATTTGATTCCCTTATAAATATGATGAAAGGATTAGTTCTACAACAATCCCAACCTTTCTAGACTCCTCCAGTGTGCTTTCAAGATCATGCGTTGGATTATACTTTGAGCACATGCCTCTATTTTGCTCAGCACCTGGCCTCAGGCCAAGAACAGGTGAACATGGCCTACCAAAGATCAAAGAATGACCTATATGCTTCTACCTTCAATCCAAGGTGGCGTAATCACCCTAACTTCTCTTGGAGTAATGGACCAAATGCGGTAGTGCTTAATTAATACGGAGGGTTGCCTATAAACCTCTCCCAAACCATGCCAAGGCCCAATTACCAAGATTTTTCAAATGGGCCTAGGCAACCAGTTCTTCCTTCTATAGCATCTAATGCCCAGTCTCAGCCTCCTCCTGGTTATAGTGAACTTGATAAATATGAAAGGAGAATTAGAAGTGACATGGAAAAAGAATGTTAAAAGAAACTAATGAAAGAATTCTTAGAGCAACAACTGAACAATTCTCCTAGTCTGTTATGGAAAACAGGGAGAAAAGAACCTTTCCTAGTCAGCCTGAGACCAACCCTACAGGTGGAACCTCCTCTGACTCCGCTCCTGACACTTCTGGGATGATTAATGCTACATAACTTTGAGATCAGGAAAAGAGATTGATAATCATGTAGGGAATAATTTGAATGAGAAATCTGCTACACCCCATGCTATTATTACTTATGATTCTGGGGAGTCTAAAGAGGATAAGCCTGCTGTTATAGTGACCACACCTCCTCCTAAGACTACTTCTACCCCTCCCATATAGGTTCAGAAATCTATAACTCCTTTCCCCAACCAACTAAAAAAGTAAAAGGACCAAGCTCATATTGATAAGATCAAGGAGACGTTCTCCCAAGTTAAAATTAATATTTCCCTACTGGATGCTCTCCAACAGATGCCCCCATATGCTAGATTTCTAAAGGAGCTTTGCATTACTAAGAAGGCAACTGTTATGCCCAAGAGAGCTTTCTTAGCCTCTAATGCTAACTCCATTATCTCTAATCAGATTCTTATCAAATATAGTATTTAAAGTTACCCTACTATTTCCATAGTGCTAGGTGACTAGGTCATTCATAGAGTTTTACTGGACTTGGGAGCTAGTGTAAACTTACTTCCATTCACTATTTATGAAAGACTTGGACAAGTGAGCTGAGATCTACTAAGATTGTCCTCCAATTAGCTAACGAGTCTACTAAAATGCGAGGTGTGGTGGAGGAGGTGCTCATTAAAGTGAGGGAATTCATATTTCTTGTTAACTTTGTAATACTTGATACTGAGAGAGTACCTAATGCTGAGTCCCATATTTCTGTAATTTTGGGGCACCCTTTCTTGGCTACATCCAATACTCTAATTAGCTGTAGGAAGGGGATAATGAAATTGTCTTTTGGCAACATGACTCTTGATTTGAATATCTTTAACTTGAAAAGACAGCTTGATGGTTTTGATGATATGGATCATTCTATCCTTAATTGGGTGAGTGACTTTTCTTATGATGTGTTAGAATTTAAGTACGTGGATGAGTTTGTTGTTGAGTATGAGTCCTTTTTTTATAGATGATGAGCATGAGTATGATGTGTTTGACTTTGATACATGCTCCGTGGACTTCACAACTGAGATTGCTTCTGCCTATGATACTTCTGTTGTGTCACTTGATCTAAAACCCCTGCCTGACTCCCTAAAGTATGCTTTTCTGGAAATGAGTCTTTACCTGTGACTATTGCTTCTAATTTGGATCAAGATCAAGAGGGAAAATTGCTAGACTTAGGGAAAATAAAGAGGCCTTCGAATGGACCTTAGAAGACATCAAAGGTATTATCCCTACAGTTGTGCAGCATAGGATCTATTCAGAGGACGGTGTTAGACCTTACCGAGACTAACAGAGAAAGTTAAACCCAACTCTGTAGGAGGTGGTTAGGAAGGAAGTATTGAAGTGGTTGGACCATGAGATCATACACCCTATTTCTGATGGGGAGTGGGTTAGTCCCGTTCAAGTCGTTCCTCAAAAGATCGGCATCATCGTGATTAAGAATGATAAGAATGAGCTGATTCTAACTTGAGTCTAGTCTGGGTGGAGGATTTGTATTGACTATAGGAAATTAAATGCAGACACTCGTGAAGACCATTTGTCACTCCCTTGCATGGACCAGATGTTAGAAAGGTTAGCTGGACATTCATATTACCGCTTCTTTGATGGGCACTCCGATTACACCCAGATCTCTATTGCTCCCGAGGATCAGGAGAAAACTACATTTACCTGTCCCTTTGACACATATGCTTTTAGAAAGATGCATTTCGATCTATGTAATGCCCCTGCTACTTTCCAGAGATGCATGATTTCCATATTCTCTGATATGGTTGAACAATGCATGGAGATTTTCATGGACAATCTTCCTGTATTTGGGTGTTCTTTGGATAATTATTTAACCAATTTAGAAAAAGTTTTGAAAAGATGCAAGGAGAAAAATTTGACTCAAACTGGGAAAAGTGTCATTTTATGGTGAATAAGGGGATAGTCTTAGGCCATGTGATTTCTAGTGATGGTATTAAGGTTGATAAGGTCAAAACTGATTTAATTGCTAATCTTCCGCATGCCACATGTGTGAAAGATGTTAAATCATTTCTTGGACATACTGAATTTTATCGTAAATTTATTCAGGATTTTAGTAAATTTGCTAAGCCCTTGTCCAGTCTTCTAGCTAAGGATGTGCCCTTCCACGTCTTTGAAGAGTGTGTAGAGGCATTCACTAAGCTAGAGGAAGCCTTAACCACTGCCCCTATTCTATATCCTCCTATCTAGGGTGACCCTTTTGAATTTATGTGTGATGCTTCTGACTATACTGTTGGGGTTGTTCTAGGACAACGCATTGATAAGAAACCCCATGCGATCTACTATGTTAGCCACACATTAAATGATGCCCAGATGAATTATACTGTGACAGAGGAGTTTTTAGCTGTGATCTTTACTATTGAGAAGTTTAGACCTTACTTGATTGGTTTTCATGTCATTATTTTTACTGATCATGATGCACCTAAGCACTTTCTTTCAAAAAAGGATGCTGAGCCCAGACTTGTAAGATGAATGCTCCTATTGCAGGAGTTTGACTGTAAGATTAGAGACAGGAAGGATCCTGAAAATCCTATTGTTGACCACCTGTATTGTCTGTACTAGGGGTACTAAGGCCCCTATTCTGAGTGCATCCCTGATAAGCAATTATTCGTGATCCATTCTGACCCTTGGTATGTTGATATTGTAAACTGTCTTGTGACTGGTAAACTGCCTGCGGGTTGGAATAAGCATGATAAGGATAAGTTTTTACACTTGGTAAAATTTTACATCTGGGATGATCCTTACCTGTTTAAATATTATTCTGATCAAATTGTGAGGAGATGTGTCCCAGACCATGAGATTAGGAGCATTTTGTCTTTTTTCCATGAGCTGGCTTGTGGAGGGCACTTTAGTGGAAAAATGACTGCGGCTAAAGTACTTCAACGTATATTTCATTGGCCCACTTTGTTCAAAGATGCCAATGAATACTGTAGGAGATGCCCTAAATATCAGTAGTTTAGCCATATCACTAGGGGGGATATGACGCCTCTCAACCCCATTATTATTGTGGAGATTTTTTATGTATGGGGTATTGATTTTATGGGACCATTTCTAATTTCTCTTGGGAATGTGTATATTCTACTAGCTGTTGACTATGTGTCTAAGTGGGTTGAGGCTATCCCCACTAGGACTAATGAGGCTAAGGTTGTGGTGAAGTTTTTGAGGGAGAACATATTTCCTAGGTATGACATGCCTCGTGCGATCACTATTGACCAGGGTACCCACTTCAACAACCGATTCTTCGATTTGTTATCGAGACGGTACTCTATTATCCATAGGCTGGCCACTCCTTATCATCCCCAAATCAGTGGACAGGTGGAAGTGTCCAATAGGCAAATAAAATAGATTTTAGAGAAAACAATCAACAGGAATAGAAATGATTTAGGCGACAAGCTTATTGATGCCTTATGGGCTTATAGGACGACCTTCAATACATCCTTAGGTATGTCGCCTTATAAGGTAGTATATGAGAAGTCTTGTCATCTTCTAGTTGAGCTTGAGCATAGAGCTTGGTGGGCTATTAGGACCCTTAACTATGATCTTACTACAGCAAGTGAAGAGAGGCGACTGAAGTTGAGTGAGTTATAGGAGATCCGATCCGAGGCTTATGAGAGTGCTAGATTGTCTAAGGAAAGGGCGAAGTTGGTTCATGACAGGATGATTCTTAGGAAGGATTTTGCCCTAGGTACAAAAGTGCTCCTATATGATTCGAGACTGCACCTCTTTCTAGGTAAGCTTAGGTCCTGCTGGATGGGTCCTTTTGTTGTTACTCATGCATTTCGTTATAGTGCAGTTGAGATACAGGATCCTCCTACTGGAGCTAAATAGAAGGTGAATGGTCAACGATTGAAGCAATTCCTAGAACTCCCTATAGAGGAGGACATGGACTGTCTGATGCTCCACGAACCACCCAGTAATTACTGATGGGTGGTGAGGTAGTTCAAGTACATTCAGTATCCAACCTAGTAGTATTGTTCTATCCCTTGTACATGGTATATATGGTATACTTTATTTTCTTATTTTTGCTTAATACTCCCTTTTCCCACAATACGGACATTGTGTGATCTTGGCATGGGCGAGGGGAAGCTATGCTTCAAAATTTTGAGAAAGAAAAAAATTTTCAAAAAAAAACCCAAAAAGATTTTCTATTTTATATGTAATGTTGGGAGTTGTATTATCTTGATTAATTTTGACCCCTTGAACTTAATGTCAGGCTGTACATACTACACCTTGACCCCAAGAGTGTCATTTCACATCCCAATTCTAACCCTGACAGTTCATTATAGCTTGAATCCAATCCTAATTCACACAGCACCATTGTCTTATGAATTTGGGCAACCATGGTTTAAGCCCTCACTTGTCATTTATTTGTTTCATTCAAAAAAAAGGCAAGAAAAATTAAAAATAAAAAATCTTAGAATTAGGTATAACAAGTATCCCTTTGAGGTACGTACTACTGGGTGGTATCCTTTGAAGCAATATTGCTAGTGGGAAAACTTACAACCAAAATAATTGGGTCGATAAAGTTGTCAAGTGGGACTAATCATGGTTAGCCGAACCCCTGAGATAATGGTACACTAGCACATTGAGTACTAGGATGGATTAACTATTGTAAGGGCTTATGGGGTGAAAAGTTGGTGTACAGATGTCATCTTTGGTGGCGAAGAGTGTGAGATGTACATTGTGCTTATGTATGGTTTGATACTTAGGTTACAGGGGTGATTTGTTGATCGAGTGTGTACAGTTTTTCCTAGTGTAAATGTATGTATGTTTGGAAAAAAAAAAATCAAAAAGATTTTCTATTTTCTTTCTATTTCTCTTTTTCTTTTTCAAAGATTTTGTGGGTATATCTTTTACAAACTATCACGAGATCACACTCATCCACTAGGGGAGACCTAAGGGTTTAAAGGGTTTGTTGTACATGCTAAGTGCAACAGTGATTCCTATGAGTTAGGTGTCATACTTAGATTTTTTTTTTTTCCATTTTACTCGAGGACGAGCAAAATTTAGGTGTGGAGGTGTTTGTTTGAGCACCAAAAGTGTCAAATTAAGTTCTTCTAATCACTTAGTTTTTGTTCGTGATCGAGATTATTTTTGAATTTTATTTGTTTATTATTTGATTTTGTAGGAAATAATGTTGTCATGAAAATAGGATTGGACCAAAATAAAAGAAGAAAAAGAAATAGAAAAAAAAGAGAAGAACCCCAGCCCAGAAGAGAAGCCCATCGCTAACTCTTGCCTAATTGGGCCTGTTCTTCACTAGCCTAGCCTGCACAGTCTAATCGGCCCAGTTGCAGCTTCCTAGCTCTCTGCTTCCCTTTTCTCTACAGCCACAAATTAGAAATCGAGGGGAAGATGGGGATTTTGGGTGTAAAATTAGAATATGGGCATTATTAAGAAGGTAGAAAATTTGATTTTTATTTGGGCAATCTTTATAATTAGGAAATTAGCATTAGTATAAATAGGGGCTTTAGGAGACTCTTGTAAATCATCTCATTATTAATTCATCAATTTTTCTTCTCTTCTTCTCTTATAGTATTGGTGTAGTTCTTAAGAATTCTTGTAATTTTTAGTTGAGATTTGATTTCAAGTTCTTGTTTCAATTTAAATTTCGAGTTTTAGTTGCCGTTCAAGTCAGTAGTTCAAATATTACTTCTCTAGTTTTATTTCAATTCGAGCCTTCTACTTTTAAGTTGGAATTTCTCTATAAGAGTTCTCTTTCAAGATTCAAGTTCAAAGGTAACTCTCAAAGATTCAATCTTTGTTCATGGATTTCTTGTTTATAACTCATAATTTCTCCTCTTGAGGTAAGTTCTTTCTCCCTTCTTCCTTTGTGCTAGCTTTAGTTTAAATTTCATGTTTCTTGTTTGGCTTATATTAACTCTAACTTATTTCTTTGTTGTTAATTTAATTTTCAATTAGTTTTGGTTAAATTCTAAGTGATTCATCTTATTTTAAAGTCTTGATCATTATTTGGAATTAATTTTAATTTGTTTTGATTAGTTTAATAATTAGATTCTGGTAATTAAATTCAACCCATCTTTGTAGACGACCCGTAAAGTGCTAAAATCGTAGTTGTACACTTGCGGCTTTATTTCATAGTTTTGAAATGCAAACACTTGTCATTTAGCCAAGTCACATAGACTTCCTTTTGAGTTAGTTGAGCATAGTACTATTTCACCTTTGGAAGTAATTCATTCTGATGTTTGGCAATCACCTGTTTTATCATATCAACAATTCAGGTACTATGTCTCTTTTATTAATGACTTTTCTCGCTTTACTGTGATTTATCCTATGAAATAAAAATCGAAAGTCTTTACTCACTTTTGTAATTTTCAAGCTTTGGTTGAAAATTTGTTCAACTGTAAGATTAAAATGTTTCACAGTGATGGGGTTTTAGAATTTGATAACTCGCCTATGAAAACTCACTTTTAAAATAAGGCATTTATTTTCGAAAATCTTACCCTGATACAGAACGGCAAAATGGGGTTGCTGAACGTAAAAACCAACATTTTTAGGAATGACATGTGCTTTCCTCATGGGCGCATCTATTCCTACATCTTATTGGGTTAATAGAGTCTATGCTGCTATTTATACCATAAACCAGTTACCTACACCTATTTTGCACAACAAATCTCCCTTTGAGGTCTTATTGAAGAAGCTGAACGACTATAATTTTCTCAAACCCTTGGGTGTGCTTGTTTTCCAAATTTTGTAGCTTCTTCTTCAAATAAGTTAAAACTAAGATCTGTTGAATGTGTTTTCTTAGGGTATACCTCTGATTATAGAGGTTATTGTTGTCTGGATCATAAAACTGGTTGTGTCTGCATTAGTTGTGACGTTCAACTTCATAAGGCGTCTTTTCCTTATCCTACATTGTGCCAGTCACTTCCTTATGTGTCCAAGACTTCTATCTTTGATCCTACAGACATTCTGAGTTTCACTTTTACCTCCAGTACTTCACATCCCACTTTTAGTGTGTCTCAGAATAATCCTCCTCCCCCTATTGGGTCCTCCCCACCTCTTGTCTCGGAGGCTTCCAATCCTTCTTTGCCCTTAGAGTCTTCTTCTTCTAAGGTTCCTCCATCCACTAGTCCTTCGAATCCTACACTCGCTGATCATGATAGTTTTCCCTCACCTCTGGTTCATGGTTATAGTCCTCCTAGTGTGTCCTCTTGTGCACTTTCCTCTAAGTCCTCTCCACTTGTGTCTCCCTCCTTGACTTCTCCTATGTCCGCCCCTACGTCATCTGGCCTTCCTCACACCAACATTCATCCTATGCAAACCCGGTCCAAGTCGGGCATTGTTAAGCCCAAACGTTTCATATCCTTGTCTGCTAGCCTTGCTGGGATTGAACCGACCACATTCAAGCAAGCTTCCCAAAATTCCAAATGGCAGGAGGTTATGTCCGAGGAGTACAATGCTTTGATTGCTAACGTCACATGGGAATTAGTACCATCCCAATCGATGCAAAACTTAGTCAGTAGTAAGGGGCTTTATAGGGTTAAGCACAAATCTGACAGTAATGTGGAGAGATACAAAACACAATTGATTGCTTAAGGTATTCACCAACAAGCAGGTATTGATTACCATGAGACATTCAACCAGTTATTAAACCTACTACAGTTTGTCTTATTCTTTCTCTTGTTGTTTCTTTTAATTGGCCTCTTCATCAGTTAGATGTTAAACATGCCTTTTCACATGATCATCTAACTGAGGAAGTTTGTATGAAACAACCACCTGGTTTTGTTCATGCTAATAAGCCTCACTATGTTTGTTGTCTTAAAAAGGCTATTTATGGATTGGAACAAGCTCCTTGTGCTTGGTTTCACCGTTTCAGGTGTTTATTACTATCTTATGGTTTCGCCTGTAGCATGGTTGACCCTTCCAGGTTTGTTTATCGCTTTGATAGTCACACTTTGATTCTTCTTCTTTATGTCATTGACATCATTCTCACTGGTGGCACTATTTCTATGTTGCATTGCTTCATTGACATTCTATCTTGCCAGTTTGCAATGAAGGATCTTGGTGATCTTCATTACTTCTAGGGTCTTCAGGTGGTTCGTTCCTCTTCTAGCATTTTTTTAACGCAGCAAAAGTATGTTCATGATTTACTTCATAAATTTCAACTTCAAACTATTCAACCTATTAAAACACCATCTGCTGCTCGAACCACCCTATCCCTTCGTGATGGTGACCTCCTTGCAGATTCCTCCCAGTACATGAGTATGGTAGGTGCTCTATGATATTTAACCATGACTTGACCTGACATTTCATACTCAATTCATGCTGTCTCTTAGTTTATGCATGCTCCTCGTACCATTCATATGCTTGTCATCAAGCATATTTTCAGGTACTTACAGGGTATTATGGATCATGGTCTCCTCCTTCGCCCTTCTGCTGATGCCTCTATCATCATTGCCTACTCTAATGTAGATTGGGCTGGCTTTAAGGACACTTGCCGATTGACTACTAGTTATATGGTATAATTTGGACCCAACCTAATTGCCTGGCGCTCCAAGAAGCAATCCACAGTGTCCAAGTCCTCCGCCTAAGTTGTGTATCATGCTCTTGGATACATTGTTGCTAAAACGATTTGGTTACGTAAGCTTTTGTTGGATGTTGGCATCTCCATTACAACACCTACTCGTCTATGTTGTGATAATGTGAGTGCTACATATATGACTATCAATCCTGTTCATCATGATCGGAGCATATGGTTGTGGACCATCATTTTGTTCGTGCACTAATTGCTGATGGAGATCTTATCATTCGTTACATCCCTACTGATTTTCAGATTGCTGGTATTTTCAAAGGGTTTGTCTTCCTAGCAATTTCTGTATTTAAAATCCAAGCTATCCATGCATCCCCAGATCAGCTTGAGGGGACGTAATAGGACATATATTCATCAATTTATTTTGCACATGTAATTATAAATACAAGGCATAGGCTTTGGGGTTGGGTGAGCCATTATTCCGTCTATTCACACCGTATCTTTTAACTATAGTTGACAATTTTGCAAGATGCTACACAACATTAATTTTATTGGAATGATTGAGATGCTACACAACATGAATCTTATTGGAATTATTGAGAAGATGTTACACTGCGTGAATCTTATCAAAATTACTGAGAAACACAAATTCAATTGCACCTAATCAGAGATGAACAAGAAATCAACATGCTTTGACTTTTAGTTTCCTAGCAGAAAGACAACTAAGTATGCATCTACTTTGTTTTGAGTAAATTTAAATTGTTTTGAAAGTAAAGACAAAAATGACATGTTTATTAAACAAGTAATCAGTACAGAAAATCAATTGCCAACTCAATTACTAATCTCTTTGTAGAAGGATAATGTTAAGAGAATTTACTCAGTGATTAAGTCAGTCGAAAGAGTGAGACAATGGATCAACCAATTCGAACCAATTAGATCGATTTACATACATTGGCATTTCTATTACGACACTGGCAAACACCACACCTCCTTCCATTTACATACACTATCGCTTAAAAATTAACTCACCACACCTACTAACATGGCTTCATACATATCAATTAATTGTTGCCGCACTAATATTACCAGACTATATGGTCGCACGGGGTTGCATAGCCTTCTTTGCGACATCATTTGCATAACTGTTGTACTATATGTGAGAAACTGGGTTGCATAGCCTTCTCTGCAAATCATCCAAGGAATGAACCATAAATCGCCACACGGCTTCGTCCCACAATAACGACTCATCCCTTGCACATCATTTGCATAGCATGGAAACTCCCATGCGGCTCCATATATAGAACGAGGGAACAACAATCCACTAATACCAACCATGTGTACAACTTTAGGCACAATTCGAGCTGCTCTTCCCCCTCATTCTTTTCACATAGATACACCATCGTGCCGATGAAGTCCTTATGTACACGATTATCTTTGCTCCCATTTCCAACCTTTTTTCTCCTTAACTCCTCTTCTTTCTTATGCACTCTATGCCTTACCATGGTGCCGAACTTTGTCATCAACTCATCATTATTAAAATCGACCCTTTCCCCAGTTGTAGGCAAATTTGTCAGCAGCACAACAGCAAAGACGGAGAATGGAATCAACCTGTCCGCCAGCCTAAACGCCTTGTTACGCGACACCCAAGACTTCGCAAGCGCCAGTGCTAAGTTTCATTCTATGCCAAACGAACGATACTCTAGGATAGGTCTCAAAACAGTGCCCATCACTGCTTCCTTTCAAAAATCACTCATCATCTCATTCAAACTCACCATGCGTTCTAGGGTGTACCCACCCCTAATACTTACACCTCTGTATTTTCACCTTTTAATGGGTGCTCTCCAACAACTACGCCATCACCTGTTACCTTCCTCCTCCCCCTCCTCCTCCTTTGTTGCCCGGGAATAGCCTTCTTATTCGTATCGGCCTTTTGTGATTGAAGATTTGACACATTCTTCAACTCCGACTCAGACACTAATGACACATTAGGACTATTCTCAACACAATAATCAGCTCCACCCATAAAGTCACTTCCAGAAGAGTTCATTATATTTGCTTCCTCATAAGACGTCCACAGAACCTCAAGCTTTGGAACATAACTCAATCGCTTACTCTGCCTTCTACTCGCCACCTCTCGATCATTATTATTACTTCCCGACATATCTTCCGCAAACTCAGACTCTACCTCGAGCGACACGTTGTCACCACTACTAACCTTACTCCCAGAAGAAACGGCCATATCCTCACCCTCATCCACCACATCTAGCCTGTGTGATTTCCTGCCTATTGTATATGAATGCTCCCCCTTCCTCTGCTGTGACATTCTGTACCGTTTCAATGATATCATCCCCTTATCGCCATCTATAATACAACGTCGTTTACTTCGAGTACGTTGTTCCATTGGCACCTTTACATAAACAAAACAAAAATGATTACAATAGCTACGACACATTATCCTCGGATCATATTTAACATCATTCATCGTAATAACAACCAAAGAATGAATAAGAATAACCCTACATATATACCCTAACCGCTGCTACACACAAATCAAAATACCAAATCAAAATTGCTCCCTACACTTAATTCATCAATATCATAAACATTCTATTTTACCATATATTTATCCCTGGTTTGCATTCACATTTGAAAGGGATATCAGTTATGACATGGAAGAAAAACATATAAAATCATAACAACCAACTACCATTGACATCTCCCCCACAATGATCCATATTAACTTCCTCCTGCACTTCACACACAATCACTAACATCCCTGTCTCACCTAATACATAACTTGAGTTGCCTACATATGGAAATTGGGCTCACATTCCTGTACAGTCGTCTATACTAATAACACCACCACCATAATTGACATACATGAAATCCATGTCCTCATTTCACAAACATATCCACGTACATTGTCCACAACTACTGACATCATTGCTACTCTTAGCATTCAATTCATTTAGCAAACACACATTATATGAGGCCCCTAACCCAGGATAACTATTTCACACTTCCGGGGTAATTACATCCTCATACAAACACACCATACAACCCAAAAATTACAAAATCGAAAATAAAATGTACTATGTCCCCTCCCACATTCAACCTATGCTCGCAGAACAAGCAACACAACAAAACCTAATATGTTGCCCAAACCCTAACTTGACACTATCAAATTTCACTTTGACCAAATTCGTTTATTCACCTCGTTTGACTTGCAACATACGTTCTCTATCCTTTGGTTGTAAACCAAATGTGTGTGGTACAACGTAAATGAAGATGTTTACCTTTGTTCCAAAAAAAGAAAAATTGCAATATGCGAAAACATATGTACATATATTACACCAAAAAAAAAAAAAAGAAACACCAACAATCATGTAGGAGTGATATGAACTAGCTGTTCCCAACTGTAAGGATTTCATTAACTAAAAGATGAGACGCCTCCGAAAAGCCAAACAATTAAGGGTGTGTTTGGTAGGGTAGAAAACCATTTTCCTAGAAAATTATTTTTTATGTAAAATGATTTTTCATATGAAATGATTTTCAGCTCATATTTTCAGTTATTTAGCAAAAAGGGAAACGAGGGTTTTGAAAAATGAGTTTGATTAGCAAAAATATGAACAAAAAGTTAAAAAGAGGCACATTAGTAAAAAAACAAAAATAATTAAGATATTTAGAAAAATGGGAATCTATATTTTGTTCTTTAGGGAATTATATTACACCAGTGGTGTTATACATATCAAAGTTGTGAGTTATGACAATATGTATTTTTTAAATTTTTTTAAACTTACTGCCAACAATTTGATGCTAGCAACGCTTTATCGATTTCCCACCTTCGAGTAGGAATCCAAATAAAGAAGAGAAAAGACCTAGTGAGTTTCTATATCTTCTTAACCCTGACGATAAATTGCAGAGTGTTTTGAATTTCGATGAAATCATGGTTTTCAAATTCATGTCATCGGGATCGATATTTGGCATCGGGATGATTCACTAATCTTTAATATGCTGTCTTAATTTTCGAACTATATATCACTGTCTTAATTTTCGAACCATATATCGAAAAAATAGATACAGAAGAGAGAAAGAATCTGATATCATGTAAGCCGCAAAGAAATGTAAGTTCAACTTACGCTCTATTCAAAGTGAATATTTTCCTTCATTTAAGGGAGAATGATTTTCTCCTAAAAACAAATTTACCCTACTTGTTTTACCAAACACCGTGAAATGAGAATTTCACTACTACCAAACACACTCTTAAGTGAAAAATCACAACACTAATCTACAACACCCCCCCTTCCCCGGCTGCCAACCCAAAAAAAAAAAAAAACACCAAAAAAAAGAAGGAAATCAGCTTCTCTGGTTTCACCCCTCCTGGCTCCTGCTACTCAACTTCGCAAACCTAGCTGCGTCTGTAAGGGGTTTTGTTTGCTGGTGTGCATTCCCACTTTGATAATTGATCAAGCGTACAATTTCCCCAAGATGAAAAATAGAAAAGTAAAGGCTTCCTCTTACACAAACACTTTTTAAAAAAAAAAAATTCCAACGCCTTACTTTTGTCCATCCATAACAGCTAGCTACCACTTTCAGTCATTACGCCTTTCAGAAAGCATTCTTCTTCTACGGTAAAACCATCATCCCTCAGCATAAAATAACTCCTAGCCTATAATGACAAAATAGCCAAAAAAAGCCTTCTTTCAGCCAGAATCAGACAACTGATCATGACTCCTAGACCTCCTTTCATGTTGATGCGAGTGTTGTCTATGCTTGTGATGCCGGTGTGAATATGAATGTTTATCCCTTCTCGTTTCTCTCTCTTGGGGGCTTCTATCCCTCCTAGCTCTAGGGGACGACATTTTTCTTTCTTCAGAGTTTCTTCTCCTCCGACTTCTATGTGGAGATCGATCTCTCTCTTCAGAATTCCTTTTCCTCTTACTTTCAAGTGGGGATGTTTCCCTCTCTTCCGAGTCCCTTTTCCTCCTGGGTGGTGATGGTACCTAGCAGCATTCACAAAGGGAACATAAAACCAGCCTTATTCATCTAATCATTGATCATATGACAAGACACAGGATATATAGAACATAGGGACAAACATTGAAGCAAAAGCATGGGCATATTTTCTCTCCTCTATCCACTCGCATACTGCTTTGTTTTCTGAAAGTCATTTCTTCTTTAGGTTTTCCTCTTCATGCCCTTTTCATAAGAGGTTTGAATAGAACTTTGCTCCCTTGCCTCTTATGCTGCTCCCAGACCCATTATCAGATTTTCTCAATTCAAGACATCACATCATCAACAGGAGATCTTGACAAAGGAGTGCAACTCAACGGATAACTCCCCCCTCCCCCTTCTCTTCCTCCTTTGGGAGGGAGGGGAGGCGGGAGGGTTAAGCACTTAAGCCTGTGATAACATGAGGCTGTAGGTCCAAATGTAGGGTTGCTACATAAGCAAATGCCACATGAGATGGGTCTTCGATATGGCAAGCCCTAGTAAGCTGTGATGCACCTGGCAATTTCAAACAAGAATTTTTAAAACTAGCCAAGCCAAACTTGGCTGGCAAAATGACAGGTGTCCTGACAAACTCCAAGAAACTGAACAAACGCATTTCAAATCATTAGACTCTCCCCCCTTCTTTTTTTCCTTCTTTCCTCTCAACAAAAGGCTCCAAAGTTTGGGCATCTACCTTTGAACAGATAAGCAAGTCCCAAATATAATAGTAAAGCTTATTACAGCTTGCCAACTACTATACATATGGTATTATTGTATTAAGCAGGAAAATTGGACAAACTAGGAAGGGGAACAAAATTTTTAAGAAAGAGTGAAAAAGGAGAATACACACCTGGAAACGCGACATATATCTTCCTTCTAGTGGAGGTGGAATGCCAAGCCGTTTCAAATCATCATAGGGGATAGGACGTCTGGGTTCCAAGTAAAAGAAGTTAGACAGTTTGGATGGATGCCAGGGAAGAGGGCAGACAATGCCAACTGGAGTCTCCTTTTCCCCCATTTAAAAAAGAATGCTACTGGGGTCTCCTTCTCCCCCATTTATACAAGAATGCTGGTCATGGTCATGGGTGCTCAGCACAAAGCAGATTAAGAAATTTGTTTTTCAAACTACCGGTTACAGTGTTGCATATAGGAGGCATTAACATCAGATAGCAGTTCTGCAAATTTTAATACAAGTGCAGATAAGGCACATGCCTAGGAGTTACAGATTTGCAAATGTGCAAATAAAATTATGGTGTTCTCATTTAGTGAATGAATTAGATAACATCATTATCTTCAACAAAAGGTCTTTTGCGTTGAGACTGCAATAGTACATATTACAATGGACTAAGGCAAGTATCAACCCTACTGGTTGTTTTCCTTCTAAAACATTAAAGTGAAATACTTTGGCAGTCCCATTTTATTGGCATAATTCAACAGAATACACACATTAACCATCAAATAAAACACCCAAAAAAAGAAAGAAAGAAAGAAAGAAAACACTTGTCCACGGTACACTTAAATAGTGGGCCAATTAATGGCATTAGAATAGTTAAAATAAGTTATACCAGTTGCATTTTCAGTTATTCCTAAATTTGAACATAATAACTAATACATACAATAGTGAAGGGTATAAATAAAAATAGTAAAACTAGTCCATGGCGTGAGCAAGTAGCCATGAAAATAATTGATGCAATCAAAAAAAGGAATAACTAGTTATGAAAAATGGTGATCAAGGGAGTATAAGAATAGCATCAAGGGAGAGGCCTCCACACCCCTGAAGAAACACAGGAAGAGAACGAATATTAAAGAGCCAGCTGAAAGCGAATTCCAACATATTACAACCCATGAGAATCAACAGCAAACAAAGAAAGAGGGGAAGGGGGACAACACATAAATTTGAACATTTTCTCTAACTGTGAAGTCATGTGAGAGGCGAAAGTAGAGGTAACATACAAGGGAGCACGAAATGGTCTTTCGCGTCCTCCAAAACGAAGCTGCCCAGATTCCTTCTTACCACCAAGGCCCCCTCCTAGAACAGAAGTAACACTATGAGAGTCAAGTGACAACAGAAATGCACATTCAGATCTTGGTGCAGAGGAATCAACTAACCTAACCTTCTAGGGATCCATCCTGGCATCAACTGTTGTCTGTTGTAATCAACAATGATTTCAGAATCATCAATGAAGGAGTGATGTGCATCCTACATGCAATAAAAAGTGTCCTATTAAGTGACCCTTGATCCTTGAGAGATCGAAATGCAAAGTTTGGTTGCTTCTATATCTAACAAATGAATGACAATAGAATTTCATGTCTTACTAAATCAGCGATAATAGGGGGGTAAATTAGAAAAGAATCCGAAAACATAAAACCAGTTCATAAACTTTAAGCAAAGGCGATCAGCAATTGAAAGACCTATCTGACTACAGATCATGTCCACTAGAAGATGGACCCAAGAAGATAACAGTGATCTAGCAGACAACTGGAAAGCATTCAGTTGCACAAGACACTATGCATACAGAAACTAAATAGATCTAGGACGTACAAGATGCTGCATCAATCATTGAAAGGATGATGCATTATGCATCAGAAGCCCGCTTGAATATGGTAGTCGTAAAAGATCTTTTGGTCAATGCTTTGAATGCACATATTGCAAAGAAATGGAGGCTTCTGCATATGCGTCAAGATAAGGAAAGGAACAACATGAGGTAGTTAGACGCCTATAAATAATCATAATGATCCATTTATAGCCTTCAATGTGACCCAGTCTTTTTTGCTTTTTTTAAAAAAGAAACTGTCTTTAAACAATGGAAAACTACCGTTGTATCGTTACAATTCGTTCCACTCCTTCCTGTACTGTTTCTTCTACATGAGCAGGGCTAACAGAAGCACAAGATTTTAGAACAACATGATCAGAGGAAGCCTGTCAAGGTTTATCTACATAGTTGAATCAACTATATTAACTGAATTCAGTTATTCAAACTTAAAAAAGGCAAAACAGATTCTCTGGCGATTAGCGAAGTGCCCCGCGCCTCACCCCCTCCCCGATACGACCGCTCACTGCCACCGGCCACCACAGTCAGGCCTAGCCTCCGTCGCCGTCGATCCCATCTTCGAAGTTCACCGGCGGGCTATTTGGAAGCTTCATTGAACGGTCATCTCCAGTCTCTCTCTATCTCTGTTAAGGGGTCTCGAACCCAGCTGCTGGCCGGTGAAGGTTGGGTGCTTGGAGTGGCCATCGGAGGTTTACCTGAAGTCCGGTGGACTTTGGGTCTCCGGGAGTCGCCGGGTGCTCCCTCGCCGGTCGCCGGTTGGTGGGATTTCGAAGGGATATTTGTGCTTTTCTCGGTTCTGTGTGCAAGGGGAGGTTTCTGGACTTCGCCACTCAGGTGGTCGGGCTCGCCGGGACTTTCTGTCGTCGCCGGACTGTGACTCCGGTCGGCGGCGAATCTTCCGGTCGCCGGAGCCTCGCCGGAAATCTGCTGCTTATTTTTTCCGCCTTTTTCTCCCCTTTTCTGTCCTTTGGCATTGTGGGGATCTCCAGCCAGCCTCGGTTTTGTTGCATAAGCTGGGGCAGCACTTGTGCTTGAGTTTGTGCTTGCTTCTCTAGCTTCTGTTGATCATGCGAAGGGGATACAAGAAGCTTTTGGCTATTGAAAGCAAGCCTTTTGTTTTGAGTGTGGTGGGTTCTAATGAGGATATTTTGAAAATATCTGAGAATGGTAGGGGAAGGAGGTACTCCATCTTGTTACCTAGAGATGTTGTTTTATGGCTGTTAAGAGTCTGGATGAGGTTTTGAACTTCTCAGTCTGCTAATTGGTGCAACCAAATGAGAAAAGGCTCGAGAGTTTTTAGGCTGGAGTTTCGAAGTAATCGAGCTGGAAAGTACCTTCAACTTTCAATGAATTCTGAGGGGAAACGCTCCTTTGTAATTCTCCCTGCAGGATGGAAGGAATGGGGGTGGTCCAAAATGCTCGGTATTATTGTGGAACTAGTTGGCCAGGTTCCATTAGCTCCTCCAGTTAAGCCGAGCACTTCGGCCCCCCCTCCATCATCCTCCTTAGTTACGATTCCCCCTCCCCCTCCCCTGACTGAGTGCTGCCCCAAGTGTGGTTTCAAGGGAAAGCCAGCTTCATTTCGCCGGTCTTATGCGGAGGTGGTTTCTTCTTCAGCTGTGAGGAGAGGTAAAGAGGTGAGTGATGAGGGTTTTTCTCTTGATCAGGTCGAGCCGTTGGCGGTGCAAAGGAGGGGTTTATCTTCTGGGACTGTTAGGTTGAACCAGCAAAGCCTAAATTGCGATTCGGAGCCCAAGAGGGCTAAGGTTTATTCTTGTCGGAATCGATCCCTTGGCTTTAAGTGGAGGATCAAGGGGGGAATCCTCTCAGAGAAGGTAGACTCGGGTGGAGTTGATGCTTCTGCAAATGCTCTCCTTGCTTCTATCCTTGATTCCCAGTTGGACTCCTTGTCCTCAGCTGGAACTTCTTTGTATGACCCTGCTAGGTTTGAGGCGGTAATCTATGGTCAGCTTTCCAAGGATATGGGTTTTGCTCGGACTAAGAACCTCTCATTTGTGGTCTCAGACGCATCGAAGGATCTTGACATGGGTTTACACCCGAATGTTGTCCCCCCCGCTTCTCCCCCGACCCTGACCATTCTTCCTAGGTTCAAGAGTCTTGGCGATCCTCTTATCTCATCTCCTCTTTCTATGGAGGGGAGTCCTTTTCATTTTGGGGGGGGGGCCTTGGATGTTAGTGCTCCCCGTGAGGTTTTAAGTGATGCACTTGCCCTGTGTGCAGTACCGTCGAATTTGGAAGGTTGTTCAGGAGATGATGGTGCAAGGGGGGAGCTTGAAATGCACGACCCCTCGTTCGCGGGGGGGCCCCAGTCAGGGTCGGAACTTTTGGAAGCCCCTCTTGCAGTCGATTTCTCTTTCATTCAAAACTCCAATGAGAATTTTTCTGTTGAAGATGTATGGGACGGTCATCATGTGAATTCTGATAAGGTCTCTAAATGGGTAGCCTCCAAAATCCAAGGTATAGCTTCTTGTATTGGTGTGGCCGTTTCAGGGTATGAGACCGAGGTGATTCAACTTCTGTCTAGAATTGAAAGGAACAACCGTGTGCCTAAGCATAGTGTGGTTAGAACACCCCTGACTACTAGAAAACAAAGAGAACTTCGAAGGCTTGAATTCGGAGTGAACTATGACAGAGATAATGCCTCTTCAAGTGGGCTTCTAGTACCTTATGTTTAGACTGATTTCCTGGAATGTGAGGGGCATTAATGACCGCGACAAGAGAACTTTGCTTAAAAGTTTTTTGAAAGACTGGAAATGCGACCTTGTGTGCCTTCAAGAGACAAAAATGGAGGTTGTTTCTCTCCTAGATGTTCGAGCTTTATGGGGAAATCAATATGTTGATTTTGTAGCTCTTAGTGCAGTGGGCTTGTCAGGGGGTGTCCTTGTAATGTGGGACAAGAGTGTGTACCGCTTGGTGTCAACTTTTTTGTGGTGACTTCTCGATCACGTGCATTCTTCATTCGGTCGAGAGTGGTTTAGAATGGGCTTTTACAGGTGTGTATGACCCTCAATCTAGGAGTGACAAATTGACATTTTGGGAAGAGCTCTGTTCTATTAAGGACAAGTGGTCCGGGCCTTGGTGTGTAGGTGGGGATTTCAACGAGATCTTATACGCTCACGAAAAGAGCTCCGGTTTTAGTCCCTCTAATTCTATGGAGGAATTCCATAACTTTATTAATAGTTGCGCTCTTGTTGATTTGCCTTTACAAGGAGGGGACTTTACTTGGTCTAGAGGTGGCGAGGTTCCAGCCCGCTCAAGACTTGACCGTTTCCTCATCTCCTTAGATTGGGAGGATCATTTTTCTGATGCTATTCAAAAAAGGCTGCCTAGGCCTCTTTCAGATCATTTCCTAATTTGTTTAGAAAAAGGATCTTTTCAGAGGGGGAGAATCCCCTTTAAATTTGAGAATATGTGGCTTCAAGTTGAGGGTTTTGGGGATCTTATTAAGAGATGGTGGGAAGAGGCTCGTGTTGAGGGTTATGCGAGTTTCGTGGTTGCGAAAAAATTGAAGGTGATCAAAGCGGAAATCAAGAAATGGAACAGAGAGGTCTTTGGGGATATCAAGGTTCGGAAGTACAACCTCATGGATTCTATTAACCAACTGGACTTTAAAGAAGAAACGTCTGGTCTTTCTAATAAGGAATTGGAGCAAAGAAAAGCCGACAAAGATGAGCTAGCGAGAGTCATTCTTATGCATGAGATTTCCTGGAGACAAAAGTCGAGGGCTTTATGGCTTAAAGTTGGAGATCGGAATACCAGATATTTTCATAAAGTAGCTACTCTTCGTAGGAAATTCAACTCTATGTCTGTTGTGGATGTGGATGGGAACCGGTATGAGGACAGGGATGAAATGATATCTTCCATCCATGGGTTCTACAAAACCCTCTTCACTGAGTCAGAAGTGTGGAGACCAAAGGTTGACAACTTGAGAATGCCCTCCTTGACTATTTCTGCTAGAGAGGGACTTCAGTCGGAGTTCTCGGAGGAGGAAATTTTGAAAGCTCTTCATGATTGCTGTGGTCAGGCCCAGATGGTTTGACTATGGCTTTCCTCCAGGCGAATTGGGACACTCTTAGGAGTGATGCTCTAAGGATGTTTTTAGAGTTTTACCACACGGGAAAATTTGTGACAAGCCTCAATGCTACTTTCATTGGTTTGATACCTAAGAAAGCCAATGCCGAGGATATTAGAGATTACCGACCAATCAGTCTGATCAGATGCATTTACAAGCTTCTTTCTAAAGTTTTGGCCCAAAGATTGAGAGGGGTAATTGGGTCTCTTATTTCAGAGAATCAGAACGCCTTCGTAGGAGATCATCAGATTTTGGATGTCGTTCTCATTGCAAATGAAATCATTGACTCGAGAATCAAGTCCGGAATTCCGGGAGTTGTTTGCAAGCTGGACATCGAAAAGGCCTATGACCATGTTAACTGGGAATTTCCGTTGTATGTCTCGAGCAGTATGGGGTTCGGGGAGAGGTGGATCACTTGGATTCAACATTATGTATCTTCGGCCTCCTTTACAATTCTTGTCAATGGCTCTCCTACAGAGTTTTTTTCAGCTTCTAGAGGACTTCGCCAAGGGGATCCTATCTCTCCTCTCCTATTTTTGTTGGTCATGGAGGTTTTCACGAGAATGCTTTTCGCAACCACTTCAGCTGGTCTCCTTTCGGAGTTTTCAGTGGGCCGAAGGAACGCAACTATCATTAATGTATCCCATCTTCTCTTTGCCGATGATACAATCATTTTTTGTGACAATGATTGTAAACAGATGGTGAATTTGCGTTGTATCCTCATATGGTTTGAGGCAGTGTCGGGGCTACACTCTATTTTGCCGGTGGGTCAGGCGGACAATATCCATTTGCTAGCGGGTGTGTTAGGGTGCCGAGTGGATTCTTTTCCTACCTACTATCTAGGTCTTCCTCTAGGAGCAAAATTCAAAGATAAATCTATTTGGGAGCCAGTAGTGGAAAGATTTGAGAAAAAGCTCTCTGGATGGAGAGCCAACTATCTTTCCAAAGGTGGGAGACTCACACTCACCCGTAGCGTCCTCTCTAGCATCCCTACTTACTACCTGTCTCTTTTTCCAATTCCGGCTTCTGTAGCGGCCAAGTTGGAAGCCATTCAGAGGAAGTTTCTTTGGGGATCTTTTGGTGAAGTTTTCAAGTATCACCTGGTGAGATGGGACATTGTTAAGCTTTCCTTGTCAGAAGGAGGGTTGGCAGTCAGAGACCTGAAACTCTTTAATGAGGCTTTGGTGGGTAAGTGGCTATGGAGGTTCATGAATGAGAAGTCTAACCTTTGGAGGAGGGTGATATGTTCAAAGTATGGGGAGGAGAGACTTGGGTGGTTCCGTCTAGACCAAACGGTCCCTATGGGGTTAGCCTTTGGAGATTTATTTGTAAAGGATGGGATACATTTGTCTCTCATCTATCTTTTGAGGTGGGTATTGGCTCTACCATTTTGTTTTGGCATGACCGCTGGTGTGAAGGTGCCCCTCTGAGGGACCTTTTCCCTTCTCTTTTTGCGCTAGCGTGGCTGATTATTGCGATAATGTGTCGGGTTCAAGCATTTGGTCACCTATTTTTATTCGAGATGCCTTAGTGGATGCTGCCTCCCTTTTAAGCTTGCTGAGGAAGCTGAATGGGATGCTCATCAGGCAATCCCCTCTTGATTTAGTCAAATAGGATCTCAATCCCAAAGAGAGCTTCACGGTGAAGTCTTACTATTTGAGACTTGCCTCTGTGCCTTCCGCTTCTTCGCATTTTACGGGAAAGGCCTTTTCCATGGAAGCTCATTTGGAGATCTCTGGCTCCTTTTAGAGTGTCCTTTTTTGTTAGGGAGGCTACCCATGACAGTATTTTGACTTTTGATAATTTGCAAAAGAGAGATAAGATCTTGGTGAATTGGTGCCCATTATGCAAGGCCACAGCAGAATCGGCGGAACACTTATTGCTTCATTGTCCGTTTGCAAGAGCTCTTTGGGATCTAGCTTTCAGTTGCCTGAGAGTTTCTTGGGTCTTGTCCAAATCTATTTTGGAACATCTCCATGCATGGGAGGGCTCTTTTGGTAGAAAACGAAGATGAAGATTGCTAGATTATTTCCTCATGCAATTTTTTGGAGCATTTGGCGTGAGAGGAATCGAAGAGTCTTTGAGGATGAGGAGATGCCACTTCAATATTTTAAAGATTATTTTATCAAGGCTCTCTATTTTTGGGACAAAGGGAACTTTTGTAACTCTCCTCTTGATCTCTTAGATTTTGTGGATATGCTGCATTTGGGCTGTACATAGCTGTTGTACGATGCTATCTTTGCATCCATTCTTTTGTTAATATAATTTTTTTTATTTTCCTGATCAAAAAAATATATATATTAACTGAATTCAGTTGCTGAGAAAAGATGATCATGCAACAACAAAGTCAGCTCATGTGCACAGGAGTGAATCTCAGAGAGTTCACAGCTCATTACGCTTGATGCCCTTGTCATCTATTATTTCAATCAAATCCTACAGATCAGCATTACTGCAGAAAGGTGTATCTAATATCTAACCAGACTTTTTAACAAGGTCAACCTGACTCAGAATCTGGGACAAGACCCACCTGAAAGTGTGGATCAGAGGGTCCCAACTATTTTCAAAGATTGCTGATCCCCGCCCCCCCCCCCCCCCCCCCCCCCCAACCAAAAAAAAAAAAAGAGAAGTTAATTCCTGGATTTCTTAATGTAATTTTTAAATGTTCAGGTGTCACTTTTGTCCAATATCCAAGGCACATACTGGAACTACTGTTGAAGTGAAGAATCCAATTATATATCCAAGGGTCTTTGTGGGAGAAAGGTCATTAACTAGCAGACTGTATGGACCAAGAGGTGCCAGCACGTGAAGTATGAACCAGATAACTTTGATTTCAAATCATAAGAGTATAGGAAGATGTGAAAGCATAGAGACATAGATCAATGGATGAAGGAATTTGCTATTATAAATTTTGGAAAGCAAATAAATACCTCATATGCACGTCTCATTTCTCTTTCCGTTTCGAACTCAACAAATGCGTAACCACGTGAAGCACCTGTAACTGCAAACATGGAGTAGGGCAGTTAGCCATATATGCTTTTAGAAGTCACTCTATGCAAAAGGTACAAACCACATTTGCATTGCTCTTAGGATGCAAAAGGGTTTCAGAGCGAGGTTGTCGTTGATTAAAATTCCGAACGCAAGCTCAGGGAGCTTTAATTAGTATGCTATTAACACTGGAGATTGAGACTACAGTGACTAAATGCTAACAAGTAAATGGGAATTTCCATACGGACAACCCTAAATTTAGAGGATTACATCCGCAGGGTCAAAAGGATCAGCACAAGCTGGGCTTGTATTCAATGGGTCACAATAGAATCTGGCATGGATTTTGCATCACTGGCTGGAAACAGATACTTCGACACTTGTGCAGCTGTTGGCATAATTTGAAGAGTTCTACTTTCAAAATCTATGCTGTGGCGTCCTTGTTCTAGATAACACCTCCTGGATGATGCCGTGACTCCTAACAAAATATCAGCTCCAGCAGCAATCTACATCACTGTCAAGGAAATAAGGATCTTGACTGTTTCACAGTGGATGCTCAAGAAAACAACTTCACCCGTGAAGCATTTCTTTCCTATCAAGGCTCAAGATAAAGCACTTGCTCATCACTAGTCTATCTTCGAATTTCAAAGCCATAAAGATTTCTAATTAAATAAGAAATATAGTCTGCACATACCATAAGAATCACTGCCAAGCAACACCAATAGTTTCAGGAATGATAATAATCCACACAAATGATGCCCATCGCATCTTAATTCTAGTTCCACTATCAAGACAATTGCCGCTGCTTTCTCAATCCCCCTCATCAAAAGAGCTTCAGGCAACTTATTAAGCCTACTCTTTCACTGTTTGTTCCTTTCTGTCAGAATACAATGTCCTCAAATCTTCTATAGAGATTGAAACATAGACCACAAAGGCATATGATAAAGCAACCCTCTTTTTGGTATTTGAATTCAATCTTTGCCAAGTAACATCAGGAATGAGCGTGCCACCAATTATAAATCCACACAAATGATGCCCATGGCATCTGAAATACTCGTTCCAATATACTCGTCACTGATTTCTCAATCCCCCTCATGAGCTTCATGCAACTCATTAAGCCTAACTCTTTCACTATTTGTTTCTTTCTGTCCAAATACAATGTCCTCGAATCTTCTGTAGAGATTGAAGCATAGACCATGTAGGCATATGATAAACCAACCCTCTTTTTGGTATTTCACTTCAATCCTTTTTGAGTACCCATCAGCGCCCCCGGGTTTTGGGGGGGGGGGGGGGGAGGTGCTAACTCCACAAAATGGGGTTGCTTGAAATAGATCGCTTCCTAGAAAATCATGTCTTAAACCCATATAAGTAGCTCAAAAGAAGATCAAATTTCCAAATACCAGAAAGGAGGGCAGAGGAATAAAAAGTTCTTACCGATGTCCCTGACCAAGCGGAGATTCTTCACCCTACCATACCTGCTCATATCCTGCAATTGCAAAAACCCAACCACTCAACATAACAACTGGGCAAAACCAAAAACCCTAAAATTTTCAGCAATCGACAACAAGTAATTGCCACAGAAAAGAACCAAACCAAGAAGAAGGATAACCTGGTGGAGAGTATCTTCAGTGGTGGCGTGCGAAAGATGACCCACAAACAACGTGCAATAAGGGTCGCCAATAACTTTGGGATCGCCAAATGGGTCATCTGAACTTGCCCCCAAAATCACAACAAACACAGAGATTGTTACCCAAACGAAGAGATAGAACTTCAGAGAGAGAGAGAGAGAGAGAGAGAGAGAAAGAGAGAGAGTACAGAGGCCAGCAGAAGAGCAGAGATGAGCTCTGTAAATGGCGTTGTCGTGAGGAAGAATGTCAGTGCCATCGATGCTACCAGCTTGAATGGGATGGTATGCGTCTGCGTAGAACACTGCATTCAGTTTGCCGCTGCTGCTACTGCTCATATTCGCATACTCGACTCGACTCGACTCGACTCGGCTCGTCTCAATTGGGTGTGGCTGCTACCATGTCACATGATCTGCACAGCGGTTGGCAGTTGGGGTCACGGAAATTCAGTTTCCAACTGAACTGTTCAAAGCCTTTTTTTGAAAGAGAAAAATAAGCAGGACATAAAAGTACAATAAATAACTCTAAGATACCCTAAATTTTTGGTTATGCAGGTTCCTAATTTTTCGAACAAAAGATTTTTAGATCTATTTTTCTATTATTTTCGTCCTTAAATTTTTAGAAATTACAGAAAGTTCCTGAAATAGGAAAACTATGGAAATAAGCTGTCAGGAAATATACTTATTTTAGCTAATTAAACTTCTTATAATAACTTTACTGGTACTAATTGTCATAATCTACTACTTATATCTTAGATATTATACTTTTTGTAGTTATAGGTTCACCATACTTAGCAAGATAATTAAAGTGTAATTAAAAAGTTTCGACCGTTACCTGAACTTAGCCAACGCTGAACTCCGATATTCCTCTAACTTCCGGTTTACAGAGATTACTAATCTCAACCATACCTCCTTTAGATCAGGTACAGTACAGATCTGTTTCGCTTCCTACCTCAGACCTTAGTCACTAATCAAGTTTTAAGTACTTTTAAAGGATAGTGAGACTTTAATCAAGAAATTATAATATTTAAGACATAAGGTTCAATTGAATAACGTTCCTTATCGAAAAACTTCTTTTATTGAAAGTTGGAAAGTGGAAATATTATAATAGAAAGTTTTAAAATAGGACTTCAAGTAAGATCATTAGATATGCTTGTTTATAGAGAAATGGAGAATCCTGACTTCTCTTTTGCTCAAGAATGCTCAAATGACCATGTCCTTTCTCAACACTCGACCTCTTCTTTTATAGAAGGTTGAGGGTACATAGGATGCCCTAACGGCTATAGTACATACTGACGGCTGCAGTACACTGCTTTATTTTACAGACCAGACACTTGTCAAAATAGTACAATAATAAGGCAATCACTTTTCAAAGCTTTTAAGGATGATAAGACTAGTCGTCATTATTGAGATTCTACATGCCTTCATCTCCAATTATATCTTTTAGACTATCATTATCTGGAGATTCATCAAAATCTTCATCTAATTGAAGATATTCCGAATCCCATTTCTCAAATAATTTCAGAAGATATTTTTTTCTTTCTCTAATAAGAATTTTCTAGCTCCAACATCAAAAAGATAATCAGAGATATCTTCTGAGACTGCTCCTTCCACCTTCATATGTTCTTTAAACTCCTTATCGTAGACGAAAGTAGTATTTCCACAATGCGTTATCGTTTTTCCTTATTCAATTAATATCCAAGTTTGATGATAAATATTGTAAAAACTAATGGCTCTTGCTAAAGTGGGATCAGTAACAATTCCTCCTTGTTTTGGAAACCAGTCTTGTCATTGATCATATGGTCGTCGTAATCAATGATCTGGACAAGTTAATGGGCTGGTTTGGCCTTTTCATTTTATATTCAATTAGTGTACAATGTACCTCCAAATATAGAGGTCTACTGCATGGAATTTTTGTTGGACCATCAGAAGATGTAAGAATCCAACGGATCTTCTTGAACATGCATTGTTGGAATTTGGTTAGTGTTGAGAAAAATGGTAACTTTGGATTTGGAATTTTCATAAAGTAAACTATCATCTCGTATTCTCAGACTTTAATGAGAGGGTCATTTGCAGAGATTGAGTTGGCTGGGAAACTAACACCATCAACTCCAAACTTATCAGAAAAATAGATCATTGTACTCAAAGACTCCCAAATATCATAAGAATAGTTATGATAATAATCGATGCAGACTGCATACCACTCATTAAACCATTTTTCTTGAACATGAGACTTATTTTTTCTTAGATATCATAGGGACCTCTAAGGTGCTTAACTTGTAATTCTAAAAGGAAAAATCTTTGGGCTATTAGGTAGGCTGTAGATAGTAGACCAAAATATGATTTACTTTTTATATCGAATTTCAAGTTATCAATAAGGACTCTATTAGAAGGAGAAAACCGTTCTAATAGAAATGGCATTTCATTATGAATCTCCTCCTTTTCTAGCAGGAGGTCAGCTTTGATGGTCACCATCGGCGAATTCTCGAATTAAACTATCTGCCAGAGAATTCTTTGATCCCTGTATATATTCAATAGAGAAGGAAGACTGGTTAAGCCACAATTGCCAACACAGCACTCGCCATTGCGCTTGCATATTTGATAAATTCTTTTTCACAAAACCAAGTATTCATTTGCAATCAGTTCAAATAAGAAAAGGTTTTGGGGCTAAAAATATTAAAAACTTTTCAATTCCCCTTATGACTGCAAGTATTTTTTTTTTCATCGTGGGATAATTTCATTCTACCTTATTGAAGCTTCCACTGTAATATTTACAGAGTTTTTCTCCTTCTTTGATTTTGAGTACCGCACTGCAGTACTCATTGCTAGCATTTGTCTCAAGAACTAAATCATCTCCTTGATTAGGCAAATTAATAGCAAGAAGATTTTTACACATCTTTTTGAAATTTTGAGCAATCTTTGTATCAGTAGTGATTCATGTCCAACTTACTTCTTTCTGGAGTGTCCGCTGCAATGGCTTGCTTAGTCTAACTAAATCTTTAATAAAATCTGAAGCATATGTAAGGCATCCGAGAAAGCTCTCTAGTTGTTTTCTATCTTCAATTTTTTTAGGAAAATTCTTTATTTTTTCCAGAATATGTTTTTGTAGGATGATTTATCCAACTTTTATCTCTAGACCTAAGAATTCAAATTTTTGTTCCCGATAAATGTACTTGTTCTTTCCAAGTATTATACCATGATCAATGCATCTTTGGGTAATAGCTAAGACATCACCTTTGTGTTGTTCTATGGTTTTGGAAAAGACAAGGATATCATCGATATAAACTAAACAACAGTGATTAAGGTCTTTGAAAATGTCATCTATTCTTCTTTGGAATATTTGAGGTGCATTTTTAAGACCAAATGGCATTACTATCTATTCATAATGTCCTAGAGGGGCACTAAATGCAGTTAAAGGAATACTTTCTCCATCCATTTTTATCTACCAGTATCCACTTTCGCAATTCATTTTCGAGAACCAAGAGGCTCTTCGAATTTTGTTGAAAATGACTGTTTTGTTAGGAATGTAATAATCATCAAAGACAGTATTATCATTAAACTTTTTGTAATTGATTACCATTCTTGCTTTTCATCTCTTTTCTTCTGCATGATTTCTTACCATGAAAGCGGGACTGGTATGATGACTCTTGCTATTCCTGATTGATCCTTTATCCAGAAGTTCTTTAATTTATTTATCAAATTCTTGAATACCCTGGTGCGTATATACCATTTATTTGACTCAGATAATAGTGTTAGGATTTAATAAAGTGATTTTAGCAAATTTTTTATCTTTATCTCAAAACTTTAAAAGATTATCAGAGTAGAGTTCTTTGCATAATTTTTCTTACTGTTCGACGATTTACTCTTTAATAGATAACTCAAATAGTGAGATTGTTAATGCTACCTGTCTTTGTGCAGGCATGACCTTCTCACCACGCTGGCTGCACGTAAATCAATTTTCTGATGAGTGTAAACTTTACTTAATTTTTCAATAGGAACTAAGTGACCATTAATTGTGAATATTATCTGGTTTAGGTCTAGGTGCAGGGGTAATATAATCTTTGAAAATTATTTTCAATAATTATATCATGAAAGAGTTGATTAGTAGCTCATAGAACTGATATAATGCATTAAACTCCTCCTGATTTTATGGATAACTATTCTATAGCTTCACTATTGCTCATAATACTACTGTCAACTATCCTTACTTGTAAAGCATTCTTGGCTTTTCTCCATATAAATTCTGAAAATAATGTTCTCTTTCTAAAACATACAGAATAACCACTATCTATGTAAGCACACAGTTCATATTTGTTATATCCCTCTAAACATACCTTTTATTGGAATACAGATGCTATTAGAATTTGTATTGGTAGCTTTATAACAAATCTCCATAGTCATATTTTTGACTAATTTATCCTCATAAATTGGCTCACTAACAGTTCTTGTTTTGTGCCCAATGACCTTTCTAGTTAGACTCATACTTCAGTCTACACTAGGTCTTGCAGATTCAAAACACATTCTACTTATTTCACTAGTCATACTAATTGTATCATCTTCTTTAAATTCTTCTTTAGCCGATGAAGATCCTTCTCCCCATTCTAATCTAGTATTCATGCTTCCTAATAATTGGGGTTTAATGGTGATTCACCCTCCTCATCAAATTTTATTACATTTTTCTTGTTGATCTTTGTAGGGTTGGCAAAGTTAGATATCCATGAACGCTATATTTTTATCTCCTGATGATTGGATTTAATCCCCTGGATCGTTTGCATAAGGGTAGGACTTTCAAAATTTTCTGCCTCTATCATTATTACCCTAGTCTTAGGATCTATAGTATTATCTAATTTGTAAATAATTTTCTAAAATATTCTTAGTGAATATCCTCCTTTTTCATATCCATCCCAACTGTTTTTATCTTAAGAGATAAGAAGTTTTTAATAAATTCATCTTTTAGGCTTACATAATATCTAGGTTAGCAATTGAATCCTACCAATCCATTACATAAATTGGTCTTAATTTCTATAATAATTTGATTATTAAATTTGGTATGCCTAATATCACAGAGTAAAGCATATAAATTAATATCTTTGCCAAAATATTGTAATAGAGTAATTTGAACTTGGACACTTCCGACATGGATATACCGATATTTTTTATCTTTATTATGTTTAAGGATGTTTTCTCAATTAATGAGATAAACTTCTCCAATGTCATGCTTACAATCCTTTGTCTCTAGATCTCCTTCCATAATTTCAGATACGTATTTGATTTTTAATTGAAAAATGGACTTTTTATAGATCATGTCTTTTTGGATTATGGGAAAGACTCAATCTCCTTTGACATTTTCGTTTTCATTGTCTATAATAAACTCTTCTCCTTGTAGATCACTAAGACTAATTGAGCTATTTCCATCATATAACTTGTTTTTTCATAATCACTTTCTTCATATTCATTGTCCAAGATAATTTCAACAATTCCTTTGTTGTTATTTAGGGCTAGGTCTAGTGCATCTTCCCTTAGCTCAACATAATCTAGGCTTCTCAAGGTTTTAATAAGTTTGTTATTCTTTCTATTTTTGCACTCATTAGCATAATATCCCACTTCTTTGCATGCACAGCATTTGCAGTTATTTTTCCTTACAGGACAATAAGCAGCTTCCCTAAAAAATCTACGTTTTTTAGGACTTGGTTTGTTATAATATTTTCTTCTATATTTCTCTTCCCTTTACTTATTAAAGCTCTTTTTCTTATAGAATTTTCTTTCTTCTCCTTTTAGGTTCTTTTCACCATTGGTGAGGTAAATTCCAGCAAGTTAGGAACTGCTTCTTAATTTTCCTCTACTTTAGGAGATCAAGACATTGATCATTAACCCATTTTCTTATATAAGAGATTCAAGAATCAATCGTATCAATGACATCTGTTCTTTCAAGCCAAACCATGTATTTTTCATTAATTATGAAATTTAAAGGATATGAAAATTTGTCATAGAACATTTCAAGATTAGTTTCATTATGTCCAATTTTGTAATAATATTGATTGAATTTAGTAATATAATTTTTTAGGTATCTCATGTCCCATAATTCAATGTTGTTAATCTTTCTTTGCCATTCTCTTACTTTTTCTTCAAAATCAAGTTTAACTCCAATAAACTCAGTTTCGATTTCCTTGCATAAATTTTTGAACATAGCAGCTACTGTTTCCATCATTCTTAATGTATTCTTACCATCTTCTACAGTGCCAGAAAAGCTATGTTCGATATAGTTTAGAAAATTTGCAACGGTCCATGTAGTATTTAAGTTTAAGATACTATTCATTCCTCCTTTCTAGTGTTCAAATATTTCTTCTCTATTACGGGTTCCATTAATGTTTATGATATATCCTATTTGACTGATTACGGTAAGGCAAATTTTTTCAAAAGTTGTAGTTTTCCTTGGGACAAACCCGAATGAAAAATTAGTTGTACATCCTGTTGGAATGTACCTAGGTCTTAGAAAATGAGTATTTCGTCTCGAAGATTCATCAAATTCTTCAGATTTAGGAACGACATTTTTAACTAGATTGATTTCTATTTTACCTAAGTCGAGTTCTTTTTCAATCTCACTGATCTCATTTTCAACAGCCATTTTACCTTATTTCTTATCCAGTTTTCTTTTAATTTCTTCTAAAGGTAATACATCGAGATCTTCTGATTTAATCAGATTCATCTGTTAATATATTTCCTCTTCTAATTGAACATTATTAGTCTGTTCATTATCATTAGATAACATGTTATGTTTATCACTAATTGCTACCATGATCTTGTTTAATTCTTCTAGATTTTTCCTTTCTCGAACATTTTCTGTAGCTCTTCAAGAGTATACTACTTATACTCCTTTTTTTTTTTTTAACTTTTTCAGTTGATTTTGCACCAGATTTTTCTTCTACTTTTTTTTGGATTTTTATTCTTGTAAAGGAATGAATTTTTATTTTTTGAGTTCTAGAAAGGATATTTATGCTGAAATGGAATACTAATACTTAGAGTAGATTCTCTGCTATGCTTAACTTCGTTAATGAGAGAAAAAATGAACTATGGTTAACTAATTCTTAAGCTCCTTGACTTCAATCTTAATTTTAGCTAATTCTGCTTTTATTTCTAAAACTATACCAGTGATATAATTTAACTGAGATGCTAATGAGGCAAGTCCATCTGGAGAGTTAACAATATGCATATCATTAAGACCGGGGCCAAGCAGGTAATGATTCAAGCATTCATCACAGGTAATTAGCTTAATTAATTATTAATTAGCTTAATTACCTTAATTATTTTTTTATCATGTGGCTCTAATACCAGTTTAAAGAGGACTTCGAGTACTATTAGTGAGCAAAATATCACAAACATAATTTTAGATTTTTTGAAAGTAAATTTTTAAGGGTAGATTTGCAAATATGAAAAGTTTAAGGCGTTCATGCAAATAAGATAAATAGTAACTACGGTCCTTTCAGTTGGTTTTCTCAAAAGTCGAGATACCCTGCAGTTATTTTTAAAAACTGAGGGGCCTTTTTGATGTTTATACAAAACTTAAGGTACCTTTATATCTTTTATCCTATAAAAGTAGATATAAGGAAACCTTTCTTCATGGCTTTAATAGTTTGATACTAAATAACTCTTAAAAATTCTGTGAATACAACAACAATGGCTTCTTTCTATATGGGTTCTATTTTTGTAGAGTTTGAGAAGATTCAAATATAGTCAGTCTTACCTCAATATACACGACTGTCTGTAAAAATTCAATTTAGATATACGCACATAAAGAGTTTTCAAAAACATTTCAGAAGTTGAAAATGTTTTATCGACAAAGGCAATAAATATAAGGCATAGTTATTTTTAATAACATTAATTATGACGAATAACAAAGAATGGACAGAAATTGTACGCATCTTAAACAACAAGTAATGATATAATATTAATTTGACCAAGAGCAATCTACAACTTAAACAATTGGAGGTAGGGCAATAATCATGCAATCGCAACGAGGGTACTACCAGCATGTAAAATACGGCAAAAGCAAGATAGGCTAATAGCTAATACAACACCATATATTTTTCCTACCATTTAAATGTCAAATGAGTGCCAAGAAAGTAGCTATCTAATTGTCCAAAACCTTCATCCTAGACCTCCACAAATTCCTATCTTGAGTTATGTCCTTCTTTAGTTGTAAAATTTCAAATCATGTCTAATCACCTCGTCCAAACTTTTTTAGATCATCCCTTGCCTCATCTTACATCTCTCATAGGTGCTTCAGCCCTCATCCTCTTCACATGACCAAACCATCTAAGTCTGGTTTCACTCATCTTATCTTTTATAGGTTCCACTTTTACTTTATTTCTAATCACCTCTGTTGAAGGAGATAGTTGTAGCTAATGTAGTTGGTTACAAAATGGTTTGTTATGAGAGGTGGTTATGAGAGTTTGTTATGCAAGGTTCATTGCTAGGTTCATTGTTAAATACTTTACCAGATTCAGACGATCATTACTGGAAGCTTGCTATATGAAGCAAGTGTATGTACTCTGGTAAAGAATAATGAGAATAATTGACATCATGCCTATCATTTCTCTCTTATTCTCTCTTATTCTCCCTTCCTTAAGCTCATGATTACTCATCCATGTCTGCCACTCAACATGGTATCAGAGCATCAATGGTAGACTTCATCAAAAAGGTACTACGAGCACTAGTAAAGGTCTGAATCTAAATCCAGAATTTCCAAATTTCTTATATTCGATCGTTGATTTGGATCATCAACTGATCTAGCTAGCAGACTGTTACATATTTTTAGTTCTATCTCAATTGATTGACTTGTTCCTCAATCAATCAAGCTTAGCATGATCTTAATGGATTTAGATATTTCTCTCTGGAAATCTCTTCCTGTTCTATTTATGAGCATCTTGTATGAAATGTCAGCCAAGAGGAATAGATCACCCAATTTCACATATAGTGATCTTCAAAATCCGCTACTCATAAATCCATCAGATGGTCGACCCTGCTTCCCTTGCCATTGGAGAAAAGCTTGTAGGAACCAAAAATTACAGAACATGGAGAAGGTCACTAGAGATTGGATTTTCAGCCAAAAGAAACTGGCATTTGTTTAAGGAACTCTTCCAAGGCCAACTGATGATGCAGCTAAGACAGATCAATGGGACACCTGCATCAATCTAGTAATTGCTTGGCTTGTGAATGTCATTTTTGATACAATTGCAAGATCTATTGAAATCTGCTAGAGAAGTTTGAATACAATTGAGGGAAAGGATATGTCTAAGCAATGGCTCTAGAAAATATAGTTTGAATAAGGAAGTGTATTCTATGAAACAAGATAGAATATCAATATCTGAATATTATACAAAGATTAAGTGTGTTTGGGAGGAGTTCGATTCAGGTTGACTCAGACCACTGATGAAATCAAGAATTTCTTGAGAGCTTGGACTAGACAACAAGAAGAGTGGAAACTGTTTCAATTTTTTAAATGGATTAGATGATAACTCTGGTATTCAGAGGAGTCAGATACTGCTCATGACACCTCTGCCTAGTGTAGAAACAGTTTGTGCTATGCTACAGTAAGAAGAAATGCAAAGAGAGGTGCTAGATGACATCAAAATTTATCATGAGTAATATGCACTATTCAGCAAAGGACAGGAAGAAAAATGTGGACAGTGTGGAAATAAACGTCATGACAAGGATAAATACTGGCAAGTAATTGGATATCCAAGATAGCATCCTAGGTCAAGGAAATTTCCATAAAAGAAGGTGATCAAGGATGGATCAAGGAACCAGAGGTTTAATAGACCTAAGGGAGGACCTGAGAAGAGGACCACAGCTCATGTAGAAAGTGTGGACTCCAAGAATGGAGGAGGAGCAGTCACATTATTACAGCAACAGATAGAACAACTGCTAAAGCTACTGCCTCAACCAAGCAAGCAAGGGGAAGCAAGTGAAGATGAATATGAGGATTTTGCAGGTAATGCATTATGTTCCTATGTAGCAAAAAAAATTGAAACCAAAAAACTGAACAGAAAAATCGAAAAACCAAACCGAAAAACCGGTTTGATTTTTTAAAAAAATTTGGTTTGGTTAACCGAACTGAAAAAATTTTGTGATTTTGGTTTTCGTTTCGGTTTTAGTTGGGCCGTTTGAGATTTGGTTAACCGCACGGTTAACCAAAACCAAAACCTATACTTTTATTTTAAAAAACTAAATTTTATATTGGTCAAGTGTAGATTTTATATTTATTAAAAGATAAGACTAAATACACAATAATGTGTAAATTAATATTTGATGTCTTAAATAGTTAAATTAATTAAAAAAGGAGCAAAAATTGAAAATTAACATTTTAAATTATCGGTTAACCAGTAATCCAACCGAAAATCCGATTAACCAAACCGAAAATCCGATTAACCGAGTTTTTCGGTTCGGTTACGGTTCATATTTTTGCCAAACCGAAAAATTCGATTAACCGATTTTCGGTTAACCGAGAGTTTCAGTTCAGTTTTCGGTTCACAATTTTTGCGAACCGACTTTCTGATTAACCGATTTTCCGAATTTCCGGTTAACCAGTTTTGATCACCCCTATTCCTATGTATCAGTTAGGACAGATGCGTGGATTCTTGATATGAATGCAATAGGTCACATGTCACCAGTCTATAAGAATTTTATAAATATCAAAACACCACAGTAACAACCTCATAGAAGTATGCCATATGGCAGTATAGTACCTATGACTTGCATAGGAGATATTATACTTGCTAGTGGACTTCAATTATAGCAAGTATTGTGTATACCTGATTTCAAATTCAATTTGTTATCAGGGTCTATTCTTTTCGTTGATCTTTTCTAATCAATTTACTAACTTCAACCTATTTCAACCCACTTCAACCAATTTCAATCCACTTTAATAAAAATACCAACTTCAACTCACTTCAACCCACCTCCTTTAAAATTTTATTCTCACCATTTTGACCAACTTCAACAAATATACCAACTTCAATTCACTTCAACCAACTTCAACTAACTTTAACCAACTTCAATCCACTTTAACAAAAAATACCAACTTCAACCCACTGTAACCTACCTCAAGCAACTTCACTCTTTTACCAACCCCAATTTACCAACGAAAAGAACATGCCACTATCCAAGTTGGCACCGGAAGCAGATTGCTTTGTGGTATTCCATACTAATTCCTGTTTGATACAGGATTGTGCCACAAGAGCTCTTAAGGGTACTGGAAAGCAACAAGGAGGTCTCTATTATCTTGTCAATGAAAAACTGAATCAACAAAAGGTAGCCTTTATGAACAAGCCTATAAATGTCAGTGGCAAGCCATGTGCCGTAACTAGTCTTCTTGATCATTTGTCTAGACATAAATTGCTGACAAATTAGTGTATTTCTAAAGCTAGTAGTATGTCTAAGGAAGTTGTATGGCATTTAAGACTAGGACATGCACTCATGTCAAAAATAAAGTCTATTATTGGAAGTAATAAGACATCCTTTAAAGAAGTTTGTCTTACTTGTCCAATATCCAAGTTCTTTAAATTGCCATTTACATTGAGACATACCAAGACACATAATACATTTGAAATTATATGGATATATGGGGCCAATATAGAGTACTTGCACATAAGAGCTGCAGGTATTTCATGACTCTTGTAGATGACAAGAGTAGAGCAACCTGGACCTCTTTGATGCAACAAAAATCTCAACCTTCAAATATATTGGAAAGATTTTCAAACTATGTGCAGAATCATTTTAAACATCTATTAAAGTCCTTAGAATAGAGAATGCTCTGGAATTCCTATCACAAGCCTGTCAAGATTTCTTTAGCAAACTTGGCATTATACACCAAACTACATACACGGATAAACCATAGCAAAATGATATAGCTAAGAGAAAACATAAGCATTTACTAGAAATGGCAAGAGCTTTGAGATTGCAAGCTGCTCTTCCTGTTTCTCTATGGGGTCATTGTGTTCTCACAGCCACTCACTTGATCAATAAACTTCAAACACCTATTCTTGGTAATCTAATATCTTATGAAGTGCTCCTGGGAAAGAAGCCAGATTACAGCATGCTTAGAGTCTTTGGCTATCTTGCCTTTGCAGTTAACCCTGATAAGGTCAGAGATAAAATGGGACCAAAGGGTATATCATGTATTTTTCTTGGTCATCCACAGTCACAAAAGGGATATAAGTTACGTAATCTTCTCAATCACCAAGTGTTTGTATCTAGAGATGTGACCTTTGTTGAGCATGTTTTTCCCTATAATCCTACTAGTTCTGCACAATGTATGGAACCAATCCCATCAGTTCAGTCTGGAGTTCCACCATCCTATGGTGATCTTGACATGTATACTCACTCATTTGATTCTAATGAACCCTTGCACAGTTCACTTGAGTCACATCATAACTCTAGTGTTACTGAAGATATTTTCCCCGTAAGGGATCTAACACAACCTCCAAGTCAGCATGATGATACACCTAATGTTACTGCACCTCCACAGCCTGATACACCTGATCCAAGAAGGTCCACAAGATCTTCTAAACCACTATCATAGATGTAGGATTAGGTTGCTTTAGCAGTCACCACTTCAGCGATTCATTATGCTATGACAACTTATGTTAAACCCAAGTTTTCTTCTTTTTTGTCTGCACTTACTACTGCAACTGACCCCATTCACTTTCAAGAGGCTGCCAAGGAACAAAACTGGTGCACAGCTATGAATGAGGAGTTAGAGGCACTAGAAAGCAACCAAACTTGGGAAATCACTTCTTTACCAGAAGGGAGAAAAGTTATTGGCTGTAAATGACTTTACAAAACTAAGTTCAACTTAGATGGTAGTGTGAACAAGTATAAAGTCAGGCTTGTTATACAAGGTTGTAGACAAGAGTATGGTGTGGACTATCAAGAGACCTTTGCTCCAGTTGCTAAAATGACCACTGTTAGAGCACTGTCAAATGAATGTCTCTAATGCTTTTCTACATAGGAATCTTTATGAAGAAGTTTATATGCAGTTGCCATAGTGGTATAGTAAGCATGGCAACAGAATTTCTCTTCACGCTAAGCCTGTTTCAATCAGGAGGAGTACTCTAAAAGTTTGCAAGTTGCTCAAGTCCTTGTATAAACTAAAACAAGCTCCTAGGTAGTGGTTTGCAAAGCTATCTATAGCACTTATCAACTTTGGATATGGCCAATCAAGAGCAGACTATTCTCTATTTACAAACCAAACTGCATCTAGTTTTGTTACAAGTTTGGTTTATGTTGATGACATGGTGATCACTGGTGATGATCAGTAGGAGATATTGAAACTTAAACAACACCTGAGATCTCAGTTTCATATAAAGGATTTGAGAGATCTAAGATATTTCCTTGGTTTGGAGATAGTTAGGACAGCACAAGACATTTTCGTGTCTCAAAAGAAATATGTGTTGGATTTGATCAAAGAGACATATCAAGGGTGTGCCAAAGCTCTAAAATTTCCAATGGATCCTTATTTAAAGCTTACACGAGATCAAGGATGTGCCTTGACAGATAGAGATAAGTATAGAAGGTTGGCAGGAAAGCTGATATATCTAACAATTACATGGCCTGATATAAGCTATGCAGTTCAGGTTCTTAGCTAGTTTATGATAGCACCAACTTCAGAGCATATGAAAGTAGCCATGAATGTGGTTAGGTATTTGAAGAGTGCACCAGATGAAGGTATTCTTATGGCTAATAGTTCAACAGCTTAACCAACAGCATTCTATGACTCAGATTGGGCAAGCGGTCTCACTGCCAAAAAATCCACTATACATTATTATATATTGCTCAATAAATCACCAATTTCATGGAAAACTAAGAAGCAATTTGTTATTGCTCATTCATCAGCTGAGGCATAGTAGAGGGCAATGGTTGGAACCTACTGTGAAGTTCTATGGCTGCTGCAACTCTTCAGATACTTAGGACTTAAGAGGTTGTTGCCTTTGTGTCATTGAAATGTGACAATCAAGCTGCTTTACATATTGCAGCAAATCATGTGTTTCATGAGAGAACAAAACACATAGAGGTGGATTGTCATTTTGTCAGAGATCAAGGGAAGGCAAGGACCATTAAGACTAGCTCTGTGCTTTCGCATCAGCAATTGGTAGATATAATGACCAAGGTTGTTCCAGTGCAGCAGCATCAAAAACTTTTGTCCAAAAACTTTGGTCTAAGTTGGGAGTTTCATGTTTGTTTCAACCCCTAACTTGAGAGGGAATGTTGAAGGAGACAGCTATAGCTGACTCAGGGTAGTTAGTTACAAAATGGTTTGTTATGAGAGTTGGTTATGAGAGTTTGTTATGCAAGGTTCAATGCTAGGTTCGTTGCTAGATACTTTACCAGATTCAGATGATCATTTCTGGAAGCTTGCTAGATAAAGCAAGTGCATGTACTCTGGTAAACAATAATGAGAATGATTGATATCATGCATATCTTTTCTCTCTCCTTCTCTCTGATTCTCCCTTCCTTGAGTTCTTGGTATTCATCCATGTCTGCCACTCAACAACCTCATTCCTTATATATCTAATCTCGTATGGTTGCACATCAGCCAAATCTATCCCTATCTCTACTACCATCAACCTGTAGACTTTGATCTTTTTCATGGGCTAACATTCTAAGTCATGCAACACTGCTGGTCTAACTACATTTGATGATTCTGCCTTTTAATCTCACAAGTATAAGGTGTCAACGAAACCCATACCCATTTAAAACACGCAAAATCCGCCCCATTTAAAACCCAAATGGGTGGTGAAAATGAGTTTTAAATGGATATGAGGCGGATATTGGAAAATTGGTATTAGTATGGGTATGGGTATGAGTACGGGTATGAGTATAGCACTCACCCACCCCACACCCGTTTCCGACCCATACCCTTTTTTATAATAAGATAAAAAAATTATTTTGGCTTAACGTTTTCTCGGTTTAAGTCCAATCCAAACCATTCTAACAAAAAATTGGTTAATAATTTATTTGATTTCACATTTCTAAACAATATATTTTCAAAATATCACAATTTTGGAATCTTACAATGACAACGATATATAACATATTTAGATATTGATTGCATATTGGTGTTAATTTTCATTCTCTATGTGAACCTGAATAAAACCCGCAAAACCTGGTGGGTGTGGGTAAAAGGTTCATTTTTCAAAACCCGATAGGTGTAGGTGCGGATATGTGCACGACTTTTGAAAATGGGTATGGGTGTGGTTACAATTCAACCCACCCTGTATCTACTCCATTGTCATCCCTACATAACAATCCCCTTATCACATAACATCACTAAAGCATTCTTCCATTTTTATCATCCCATTTTAATACGTTGTTTAATGTCTTCGCCAATATTTCCCTTCTCTTAAAGAAATGAACTCAAATATTTAAACTTCTCCACCCTGGGTTTTGCTATCCCATCGATGGTCACTTCGCCACTGCCCTCTTCCCCTCTACTGAAACTACACCTCAAATATTCAGTTTTCAATCTACTTAATTTAAAACTCATAGACTCTAAGGTATATCTCTATCGTTTCCACTTATTGTTAACTCCATTCCTATTAGAGTGAATTGAGCTAATTGAATCCATGAATCAAGCTTTCAAAAAAAATATTGTCTGAATAGAGTTAATTGATTCCACAATTAGTACAATGAAGAGAGGGAACTTCAAACCTTGGAATCTAATATGCTGATGCTTGATAAAGAGTGTGAGTTAGACTATGGTTGTATTCAGCAACAGTATTTTGGGTAGCGTTTAGTATTTTGACCAGATCAATACACTAATTAGTTAATTTTTAGTATTTGGTAAACTAGTATTTTGACTATCATTTCAAGTAGCATTTAGCTTTTTAAGAAGTGTTTTTGAAAAGCTAATAGTATTAACATTTGACATTTAAAAGTAGCATTTCATATTTTTTTGGCCAAAAAATATCCTTTAAAAATTTTATCTTTAGAAATTATTTATATCCTTTTATGTCAATTTATATTAATCAGTTAGTATAACAGCTAAATTTACCGAACACATTAGTTTCAACTGCTCATCTAAACAACAATCTGTTAACAGCTAAAGGCGTGTTCGCCAACAGCGTTTTAGGTAGCATTTGGCGTTTTGACTAAGTCAATACACTCATCAGGTAATTTTTAGTGTTCGGTAACGTAGTGTTTTCACTAACATTTCAAGTAGCGTTTAGCGTTTTAATCAGCGTTTCTGAAAAGCTAATAGTATTAACGTTTTGCATTCAACAGTAGCGTTGCATTTTTTTTGGCCAAAAAATATTCTTTGGAAATTTTATCTTTGGAAATTATCTATATTCTGTTATGTCAATTTACATTAATCAGCTAACCCAATAGCTAAATTTACCGAACACATTTATTTCAACTACTCATCTAAATAGCTATCCACTAACAGCTAAAAACTCTATCCGCTACTTAAACCGCTATCCCCTACTTGAACCGCTAATTTTTCTGAACATGGTCTAAATTGGAAACACTATCCGCTATCTAAATAGCTATTCGCTATGTGAACCGCTATCCGCTTCCTAAACAGCTAATTTTATCGAACAAAGCCTATATGTAAACTTTACAGTGAGAAATAAAATTTAAAAAAGTTTAGCCACATACAATCCAATTTGACGATTACGTAATCTTAAGAGTACATCACATATATGAGCTTTTGCAAATAGCATTAAGCAACCTTAACCCAAGGGATGAGATATCGATTTAAAGTTGAGATGCTAAATAAAAGGAAAAAAAAGTACTACGTCAATTGAATCATACATTAGTATATAGGCCGTTAAATAGAGGTGCCAGAAGTTGACCCAACCGATGAACTCGACTTAAAAGACCTACGACCTGACCCAACTTTGACCGAAAATTGAATCAAAATTTTGAACATGATCCAAGTTGACCCAATTCAATTTAGACCCGACCCGACTGTGATCCGTTCTCTAATAGTGACCCGACATGAGATCTTATTAACCCGAATTATATTGATTCAAATTGACCTACTATTGAATAAGATGGTAAGAAAACATGAAATATTGAACAAAATGAGTAAATTAATAATATTTAGGTGCGCTTAAAAGAAGGAATTCATAGTTCATGAACTTGAGAAAAATCTATATGTCGAAGGGTCATAGATTGTAAGGTTTGAAAACAAAGTAATTAAGAATTGATAACTAATCAACATTCTACCTAAACTCAAAATGACCTAACCCTAACCTATGATGATATGATAATATCCAATACCCAAGAATGACTCGACCCTAACGGATTAATCCGAACCGAACTTGTTCCGATACTTAAAATAATCCATAATAATCTAAATTCATATAAATAATCTGAACCCGTGCTGATTAACCCGATTGTTATTAGGGCCGGTAAAAAAAACTTGTACCCGCTTAAAACCCATAAAACCCACCCCAACGGGTACGGCTATGGGTAGTGAAAATGATAAAAATGGGTATGGAGCGGACATTGCTAAACGGGTATGAGTATGGGTATTACTCTCACTCACCCCATGCTCGCCTCATACCAATTTTATCAATATCCTCCTCGTACCAACCCCATATCATCTCACATAAAACTCGTACCCGTCTATTCAAAGTTCTAGTTTGTTGCTTGAATTTAGATATTTTACGAGTTGCTTTAAGTTGTACTATATTCAAAGCTCCGATGGGACATTTTGTTAGAAATTATAACTTTCGTATGTTAATTTTTTGCTTGAATTTGGAAACTTTTAGTTGGATTTGGTAGATATGATATTTTGTTGAAAACTTGATATTTATGTGATATATTGATTATTTGATGTTGAATATGGTATGAAATGAATTTAATTCATTTTGTTTCATATGTACTCGAATAAAATCCAATATACTCGCTATACCCAACAGATATGGGTATAAGTATGGATAAAGGTATAATTTCACAATACTCGATAAATATAGGTACGGATATAGGTATCAATTTTGAAAATAAATATGGATGAGAGCGTGGCTAAACCCGCTCTGTGTCTGCTACATTGCCACCCATAATTGTCACCTGTACTATTAAATTAACACAAGATGGGTGCGGAATTACGGAAACAGCCTTTGGAGTTCGGGCCCTACCTGTTGCACGCCCAGCTAAAAGAAATGGTTCAAATTCTCGCTTTACAAAAACACTTGCCTTGGGCCTGAAGTTGGGCCTAAAAATGGTCCACTCTATGCAGCTAGTTGGATTACTTTTAACTTTTACATTTTGCTTTGTCCCTTAAAGAGACTATATCTAGACCTTTTGTTGTTAACTAAACCTAGCCTTTTTGTCAGGAGGATGATGATAACTTTTTACTAAAGGTTTACGGTTTAATTTTTTTGGCAGAAAGAGTTTCCACTCTATGAACGTAATTAAATTTTTAAACGGGTGAAATGTGCTATAAATGAACATCTCGAATGATAGCTTGATTGTAGCCTAGTTTGGCAAAAATACGACCTTGATTTAGATCTGATGGTTGAAAGTTCAGGAATAGTTTTATCCTCTAACATACCCCCTCATGCGAATTCCCTTTGTGCTTGAAGCGTGGATACTGCAAATGCTCCCCCTACCTTGTACAATAAATCAATATATAAGGGTTGCTTTGATTCAAACTTGAGACCTCTCGCTCAGAAAGGCTCTGATACCATGTTCAATAACCAATTCAACCAAAAGCTCAAACTGATGATTGAAAGCGTAAGAATAGGTTTATTCTCTAATAAGATCCTTTCATGACGCTTCAAGCTTGTCAAGGATATGCATATACCATGTAATTTACCACCACCAATCGTAGTTACACGTGTAATTATTATTGTGATGAAATATTCTTATCACTCCAAATGAAACTCTTCAAATATCAATATAGGTTGATCCAAAGTGGATCGATATTTTTTTCCTCTCAAGTAAGGTCACATATTTGAGTAAGAGAATCTATAATAGAAGAACTTTATCCCTAATAGAAAGATAACAGTTTGATTTCTATGAATAAAGGATCATAGGTAAATAAAACTCTTCAAACACTAGCCGTAGAATGGCATAGATAGTTGAATATATTCTACCTTACAATCTCTAGGCAGGATTTAAGGCTCGGCCTTCTTCTAAATTCCAAAATCCCATAAAAACTTCCAAGCTTATAATTCTACATCAAACTATATGGGTGTCACCATTAAGAACAACGAGAGTGAGAGACAAAGCAAGGGGGAAAAAAAAGTTTGCTCACGTATTTGAATCTGCATTTTTATTTTGACAAAGAGTTTAATAAATAATTGTATACTGTACATTGTGTACTAGTAGGATTTAAAAAACGAAGTGTGGCGGAAGAGAAATTGGAGGAATTTTCAACAGAAGCAACGAAGTTACGAGAAGTTGTTTAAGCAAATTCAGTACATTGAATATACTAGAACCAGTAAATCTCCATTCTAATGGAATCGAATTACTATTGGTCCTATAAGGGGTAGAGCTCTCTCACCGTATATTTTCGAATTGTTGTTTGTCTAATAAAAGGTAGAGCTCTCCCATCATATATTTTCTTCGTTTACGAAACTCGAACTAGAAATCATGCTTAAAAAAAACAAATGTCAAACCACTTGAGCCAACCTATGTTGGTTAGTAGTCTCATTATTGATTGGCAAGCTTTCACTCTCGTAGGTTGATGTAACTACTACTCTTTGTACTTATGGGAAAATTACAATGATATTTATTTACCTTTTTCAGAAGAAATAAGTATAAAATATAAATTATGAAATAAAATGGTTATAATTCAGGATAAGTAGGGCCAGGTATTCAGTTCAAAAAACTGAAACCGGTCCCGATCCCAATTGGAACCAACTCTAGAATTTTTGGAATCGGGGCCCAGAATAGAGTACCAGATCTTAATTTTTTCCTATTTTATTTTATTTCATTTAAATTTTAGACTTGCAGTTGTGATCTTGTGAGAGAACCAATACACCTATCAAGTTAGCTAATAGATCGTTCAAAATCAAATTTAATATAGTAGCAACTAATCATTTACCATGCATTAAACTCAATTAGTTAGCTAATAAATAATATTTCATTTCATCGAAGCGTCAAAAAAATTGTCATGTTCTCATTATACAACAACAAAAAGATTTAGTCATATCAATATATAGCCAAAAATCATGGCGACATTGAGAGAAAACACCTGATATCAACGGGTAACTAGGTAACTTAGAGTTTTTTTTAAAAAAAAATTATTTGGGCCAGATAACCGGTCCGGTTTCGGTTCCAAGTTTTTCAGGACACGGCTCCGGATCCAATTGCAATCGATTCCAAGATTTTGAAACCAATCCTGGACCCAGTTCAACTTGGTCCGAATAAAAACCCAATGGGTCCGAATCGGATCCTAGTCTAAAACTGAATATCTGATTTTTTTGCTCAGCCCTCGTTATGATGTGACAACTCAGTCCTTGAACAACAACTAACACTTCACACCGAGGAACTAAATTTTCAAATTTCTCACTAAGGTTGGCCCAAACACAATATATTATTTAAAGGCAAGGAAATCACTTAATGACTACTTGCAAAAATGGAACATTCCTCCACCCCCCCCCCCCCCCCCCCCAAAAAAAAGAAAGAAAAAAAGAAGAAAAAAATGAATACATCCCAACTGCAAACGTAAGCAATGATCCCATATCTGAGAAACTTGGAACCCTTCCTCCTCTTGATTACTCATATTACCAGATAAGCAGACATCACTACTATAGTACTATTGTCTTGATGATCGAGAGGTTTCGCTGACTCGTGATCTGATCTGTTTAAATTACGCTATAATTCTGACTTTAAGTGCAGCATTAAGTATAATATAATTACTTAACTAAATGGATTAGTGTTTTAATTCATCCGAGTTTGAGTTAATGGTCAAACCTCATTCATAATTCTTTATTACTATATATTCATCCATCTTGCAACGTGGGGTTCCAGTTTGAACATCTGATATTCTATTTCGCACACATTTGACTATATATCAAAATTCAAATCCCAATCACTCATCAGCTAAGAGTTTGGATTCAACTTCAAATTTTGTTGTATGTTTATAAAGTGGAAGTCTGATCGAAATCCATCAGTTTGACAAAAAGTTTAATTAGAAACTTGTGTTTAAAATTTAAATTTTGAACAAATTTCTTATATATCATTGTAGGTTTCTTTTAAATTTTCTATTTTCTATTAATTAATTGGACAAAATTGCACAGGCGCTGCAATTTTTTTTTTGGGGGTACCACCATGCTAGTTATGCAATTATAAATCACTATATATTAGAGGAGTTTTTAATGCTATTAATATGAAGTTTAGAGAGTTTTGAACACACTAATTTTATCTTGAAAAGTGCACTCTCAATATCGTACCGCTCATCGTATCGTTTTTTCACTGAAACGAGGCATATTGGATTTTTGTACCGTTGTACTGGGCTCGTACTATTTTGAATTTCAAAAAATTAAAAAATTAAAGGAAAAAAGTTTGAAATTTTAATGTACTGGATGGTATTTGACCGAAAATACAGGTATCATCAGATATTTGACGGTACAGAGTAGTATTGACTGGTACAATACCGGACAATAACATATGCCATTTCTTAACCGGTCCGGTACATTTCAGTCGATACCGGACAGTATAGTATGGTGTTTATAACACTGCTCAACATATCCAATTGTCGGTGTATATATTTTTTCTTAAAAAAAAAATCTCTCTAAAAACGGCCATAGTATGAAAAGAGTAATATCCCTATAATTTAATATTCAGAGTGCTGTCATTAATGGTCAGATTAATACTATCCAAATTTTTAATTTATTGTAATTTGTCAGTTTCTTGTAGTGTCCTTGATTAACTTATAGGCTGCGCATTTGGATGCACTTTTGACTCTTAAAGGACTTAGGTGCTCCCGTGACAATAGGCCATGTCACTTGCGTTGATTTCACCCCTGATACTTATATGTTCATTTAATTATATCAATGTAATTTGATTCAAGTGATTTGACACTTATTCTCCTCAAATAAGGTCTCGAGTTTGAATCTTATGAATGAAGAAAATCTGTAATAGGAGAGCTCTACCTCTTATTGGACCAATATTAACTCGACTCCAGTGAAATCTTTGATCCAAGACTTAAAAAAAAAAATTTACCGAACTAATTAGACTTTAAATAATACAAGGGAACACGCTTGGATTAAGCCATGCATGCCATCTAGAATGGTGGAAAACGGTTTGGCCACTAATTTGACGTTAATCATATCATACATTATATAAACATGCTATGTGTATTACTATTTGATGAATAACTTAATTTGCGGCAAGGTCAAATGCATGAGAGCTTCAAAAAGTTGCTCAAGTGTGTCTATAAGGGTGGCAACTTTTTTTCTTTTTGGATGGGTTGTTGGTGGTCCTCGATTTTACCAAAATCGTGCACTCATGCTACTATGGGCATGTAAAGGTTTAAAATTCTTCTATTATAGACTTTTCTCTATACATAAAGCTCAAACTTTAGACCTTGCTTAAGGAAAACAAGTAATGGACTACTTAAATTAGCCTATGTACGTTAAATGGAATAATAGCGTACGTATGTTAAAGATGTAAGGTACCAACGTGCGCTCAGCTTGACTAGCTAGACACTACCGTTCCCATATATATTTCCTATGCAGACTCCATAAGTTTTGTTGTTGGCTTGGTCCTAGGCTTTTGCACCCCTCACCCTCAAGGTTATTCTGGCCCATTAGATATCACTAAAGTAGGAGCCCTGCGGGCTGGGCTCACTTACGGGGAAAAAAAAGTTAAAGATTTACGGTGAAGTGCGGACATGCAATTACAAATTAAGTAAACATTACGAGTATGTATTTCATGAGTAGACTGAAAAAATATTGAAACGTACATACTTCATTTTATGGTAACTATGCAATCCAATGATTGGTCTTCAAGTAATTGAAAAATTACAAACATAGACACACAAATGTGCACGTCAATAGATATCAATTTAACTTCCTTTTCACCTTAGAAAGAAATATTTCCTACGATCAAAATTAATTAGGAAATCTTATCTTAACTAATGATGGAAAATTACAAGTCCAGATGCATATCATGAATCCTAACGAATTCCACATGTTAATTAGCAAAGTGATGATTCTGTTGATTTTGTAGCTTGTCATGTACATACTGCCAATAATGTATACATCAAGCAAATTTCAGAAGGCTTTTGCAAGTTTAAATCGATATTTGATTTGATTTCTTCCATAAGGAACTCTGGGACACATGCTTATCTACCGTTTGGAGCTTACAATCTTAACTTTGTACCCAATAATACGTAATTTTACATATCTTTTTATTGCCTATTTCCTTATAAATTTAATTAACACATTAAAGATGAAGCAAAAGACGACTACATATATATAATCCCAGGTTTTAAGTTGTTGGAGTATGAAAGTGGGTATTGTCCCACATTAATAATATTCAAAGAATATGATAGTGGATGTTGTCCTACATTGATAAAATTGAAGGGTTTGAGCATGTATATAAGCTTGTGAGTTACTCCACCTATAGCCAATTGGTTTTGGGATGGAACCTCTCATGACTTGTGTGCAATGCTCGGTGGATTAAGGCTTGATTTATGAAAAATTTAGCATAAGTTAATTAATTTTGAACTCTAGCTAGAGTTTTAATTTTCATCATTTTCATTTACGTTATCCTCCTTTCTATAATTACGCCTACATTCAAATTGAGTCTATGATGTATGAATTATGGTTATAAATTCGAATTGGATTAAATTACTGTAAGGGAAACACAAAAATAAATCAGTAATTATTAGCTGGATCTTATAAGCTACTTTGAATAACACCATCTATTTTGTTTTTATTAAACTCTCTAATATAATCTAGTGACATTGTTCCTTTATCTAATCATCCTTTTTTTTACAATTAATGACATTGTTCGTTTATCTAATCGTCTTTTTTTTTTCAATTTTTGGCAAGCACTGAGGTAGAAGAAGCAAATCTTATGGAATTACATTAAAAAGGGGGAGATAGAATCTAGTTAATTCATAAAAATCTTGAAACCAATACCATAACAACCGAACATTTAATGTAATGGTCCAATTCTTTAGTCACAAACATTTATTAAAATAACGTTTAGAATTCATTGATTAGTCATCTTACAGATCACTAAAAATATTTCAAGATACTTGAATTTGTCTACATCCATCTAATTATTTTAAAAAAAATCTTTATAAGGACAAGTATCTTAAAATACTCTAAGTCTAGTACGCTAAACTCTAGAATTTTTTTAAGAATAAGTTTCTTAATAAGAAAGATTCATATTTGACAACAAGAATAACTATTTCAAATCATCGCATATGTGATGATATAAATAATCATTTCCAATCGCTTAAAACCTTTTTATTTCAAATTTTCTTGAAAATAGAAGAAGAGTCGATATTAGTACAGATGGCTTTTGATTGGACAACATAAAAGATCACACTTACGTGGACCACTTAGGGCCCGGCCATCAAAGATAAGACTTTTGAATGAAGCTCTTTTAACTTAGGAGTTTCCAAAGCTGACTTGTTCATCTGAGGCAGTGAATAACATGCTGCCAAATGTCAATATCAAACAAGACTTCTCATTTTTCTTGCAACATTATTAAACCAGGAAAAAGGGTCTTCTTTTAGTCCTGGTTCAGTCCCCATAGCCTATGTTCTGAATAATTAAAATTCCATATCTTTATTAAAATAATACTACATAGCTAGCTAGCTGTTTTCTTCAGTTTAATAATGACATTACTATAAGAAAAAGATAGATGATGGGTGGAACCAATTATACCTTATACTTGTTAATCAAAGTACTCTACTTAAAAATTGACTTCAATCCTAGCTAGCTTCTACCATCATCCAATCAATGTCTTCTTGTGTGTGAAAATGCTACTAGAAAAGCAACTCTACTCACCCAACCCATTCTCTAGAAGCATTCATTAGAGTTTCATATCTGTAGATTACCTTTGTTTAAAAAATAGTTTAATTAATATATAGCATAGTATATTTTGAAAAATAACTGTTAATCTTAAAATTTATATTCGCATCACGATTTATGGTTAATTGTCTCTTTTTTGATCGAGAGTACGTATCAATCTAAATAAGTAAAACAGAAAGACATATTACATCTTCTCTAATAAAGGGGAATTCATAAAATGATACAAAATGATCAATTTAAAGAATTTAGATTGAAAGTCATCACCTATTACAAACATCTTAAAAAAAAAAAAAAAAACAGATGAAAGGATAAATGAAAAATACGACCTCCTTAATACACAATTAGTCTTGCCCTTTTCCACACTACCCAATATAATGTATCCTAAGATGACATGATGCATGCTGTTTATATATAATCATGAGTTAAGACACGATTTTGTGTTCGATAATCCAACGTACTTAATTCCTAATTAATTGACTCACAACGGGGCGAATAACATCTATATAGCTCACAAATTGTTGTTAAATTGTTGTTGTAGGAAATAAATGTCCTCAGCATTCCACCAAATGTCGTTTGTGTCACCATTGCTGACGGACCATTGTTGTTGGGCATTAAGGCTGGTGGTGTTAGGAACCTGATGATGATGATAATCCATCCCTTGGTTATGAAAGTTCCCACAATTAGGGCTAGTTAATGAGTTATCCACCCCATAATTAACTTGATGGATTTGGGGATGATAATCTTGATTAGCACTCGGATTATTACCTGAGAGGCCGTAATAATCAGTGAGGTCTGAGACTTGAGTGCCGAAGGAGTCCGAGGAATTAGCCGAATTCTCGGGTGTAAAATTGGAATTGATGGGTGCATGGGTAAAATTGTTGGTAGCACTAGCACCTATTGAGGGATTTATGAGATCGGAGTAGACGGCGGTGGTAGTGGTGGTGGTTCCGACAGAAGGGGTGGTGGTGCCATTGGCGGCGGCGGCAGCTTGAATCCTTTCAACAAGCCTGGGCATCCAAAGGTACCTCATGGTGTCCTTGAATTGCTTGCTGTTCACGTCACATTTGAGTTGCTTGGCATGCTTTTGTACCCTAGTCCTCCAATAGTTTTTGATCTCGTTATCAGTTCTTCCTGGCAAATATTGGGCTATTTTTGACCACCTATAATTTTGAAAACCAATTCGAAATTGAGGTTAGGAAATCTCAAATTTTAACACATGATTGGTTTAAGAGTACGATGATATTATGCTTCAAAGAGATCGTAATAATAATCTCTATAATATGATGCGAATCATAAGGACATTTAAAATGTAATAATGTCTCACCGATTGCCCCAACGGGAATGGAGTTCAAGGATCAAAAGTTGTTCTTCAAGGGTGATGTTTCCTCTTCGAACATCAGGTCGCAAATAGTTTAGCCATCTCAGCCTGCAACTTTTTCCAGTTCGCTTAAGCCCTGAAGTGTTCACATAGGGGTTAATATTTAAAATTGAGAATTCAGTACAACAAGTAGATTGATAAAGTCGGTGCATATAATAACATAAGCATATATAAGCAAGCACTCATAATTGAGATCACCACTATCTATAGTTATATGCCATCAATACGACAAGTGCACTGAAAAGAGAGAAGTTCACACAAAGTAGAGATGTGTTTGTACTACTTTTCTCTTAAGGATGTGGGGTTGTGATGCAGTGTATCAAGGGATCACTATACAAAAAGGGATTTGAGTACCTTGATATTGTTTACATAAATTATGCCTTTTTGCAAGAAGAACAACTCAGCTAATCTTCACAAAATCTAGGAAAAGAAACCCTACCAATAATGCATGGTGGCTAAACTAACTCATCGCATTCATTTATTGATGTGAGTAGTGCATGTCAATTAGGAGAAGGTTAGCTTATTAGTACTAAGCCAAACGTCCCTATCCTCTCACCCGATTGGACACTTTATATTTATTTAAAAACATCACAATTCAAATACAAATACGAATAAATTTTATGAACTCCAGATACATACTTAATATTACAAAAAAAGTATACTCATTAAATCGGATGCATATGTAAAAATAGGAAGCAAGTTTTTTATTTTTTTTTTTTGGAGGTCCAAAAAGAATTATAAGACATATAAAAATGATCGTTTGATATCACCTTCAAAAATTTTATCAGTTGATGGTTATACTTGGAAAAAGACTATGAAGAGATACAAAGACGCTAAGTGCGACCAATAAAGCAAAGTTTTTTTTTTGGGGGGGGGGGGCCCAATTTTCTAACCCAAAATGGGGGCAATAATAATGAAGCAGAAGAAAGAGAAAAAAAAGGTCACGTAATGAATGTTGAAGAATAGTAAGTTACCAGCGCAACGAGCGAGGGAGTTCCAGCGGCCTTCGCCATGAGCAGCAATGTAATTGATGAGAGTAAGGTCTTCTTCGACAGTCCATGGACCCCTTCTTAGCTCCATCTGATCATCATCACTCACATCACTGCTACTACTGCTGTGATTATGATGATGATGATGATGATGATCATGTAGATTGTTGACCGTTGATTTCATCATCACTGCTTTCTGGTTCGTGTTTCCTGATTTCTTGTCCATGATCACCAATGTTCCAATTTGATCAAAGGAGAGTAGATCGATCTAGAGAGAGAGAGAGAGGATTGAGAGGGGGGTAGAGAGAGAGAGAAAGGGAGTGCAGATGGGAGACAGGGAAGGGTGAAGGGGGGTTTTATAGAGGAGCAGGGGAAAAACAAAAACAAAAAGGAGAAAAAGGAGAAAAGAAAAAAGGAGGAGAAAAGAAAGAAGTGTTGAGGTGGTGGGGAGGCGGAGGAGTTGAAAGTGAAGACAAAGTTGAGAGAGTTGAGTTGATAAATGGGAGAAACTCGCCGCAATTTGGACTTTTCTTGTACTTGCTTCTCTTTTTTTATTTTTTATTTTTTTCAAAAAAGAAAAGAAGAAATCATTAAGTATTCTATGCCTCTTTCACCTTTAACTCGTTAGTCTTTTGCATGCTAGGTGTTTTGTTTTTCTTAATGTCTTTGATCTTCATTTTCCTATATTCGAGTTGTTATAGACACCACTGGTATAAAGCTATTCTATTACATATATTCTTCTTTCATAAGATTTTAGCTCATGCTGCGTTATTCAGATACATGTTGTAGTAGATTAAAATACTAAAAGTGAGCGCGACTGGATACACAGTTGAATTCTTAGAAACCGGAACCGAATGAGGTTGGAATCGGATCCTAGAATTTGGACCCAGTCCTGAATTCGGTTGGGATCGGGTTTGATTTTGGGTACTGGAAAACAAATACATGGTAAGCAAATACGAACAAGATTACAAAAGAAACGAGAAATTTAAAAATTATTTTAATTCACTTGATATAGAGAGAGAGAAAGCGAGTGAAGCTATCAAAATAATATAAAAATAAATGCGTAGTAAGTAACAAGACTCATGAGAAGGATAACTAAAGCTTGAAGGAAGAAATGCATGGCGATCGAGATATATAAAGAGTCACAACACCACCACCACCTCCCAGCGTGGGTCTTGCTTTTCGAGATCTGGGGAGATCCAGATATAGGTAACCTTACCTCTACTGGCATCCCTGCCCGTAGAGAGGTTGAATCCAAGATATCCACAAAACAAGATTTTGTGAAAAAATTTATAGAAGAAGGATTTTGCAAAAACATTAAATAGATACATAAAGAGTAAGTCGAGGATAAATTGAAAGCACAAGACAAATATTTAAATTTAAGTAGTTGGGAGGTGGGTCTCGATATAAAACATATGTCACTTGAGAATTAAGAGTTTACTTTTTATATTTTTTATCAAAATTCTTTAAATTTTGACCGGGTACCGAATATCGAGTCTGGGTCTGGTTCCAAAATTTCAAGCTTCAATATCAGACCCGGTTATAACCGGATCCTAAATTTTGGAGCCTGTCTAACCAGGTCCAGGTTCGTATCCATCGAGTGCAAACCGATTTTGGGTTTGGAACCAAATACCCTTTTTTTTGGGGCTCACTTCTAGATTAAATAATGTTATACCTAAGTGTATTATTTTTCAGTTTCATTAAATTGGTTGTTGATTAATTTATGTGGGTGCCCTTTAAAACAAGTTTTGGGATTTTAATGAAAATTCTTTTAATAAAATGCATCAAAAACTTGTAATCGTAAAATAGATTTGCCTTAGATAAATAATCAGGTGCATGTTTTTAGGGTAATAAATGAAACTTAATTTTTAGTGGCTAAAAATTTTATTTATGAATGAATTTGTTTTGCAAGTTAAAAGTTGTTTTGAATGATTTAATAGCTATATGTGATCTAATTAAACACACCTTTTTAAATGATATGTCAGTCATTATATACGATTTTGGGTGTATTTGGTAACATAGCTGTTTGAGGAAAAAAGAGCTGTTTGGGAAGACTTTAGTTATTTTGACTTAGTCAAACACTTCAAGAGGTGTTTGGTAAACAGCTGTTTGAAAGAGGTGTTTTGCCAAACATCTCTTTTTCAAATAGCTCTTTTTCAAATAACTATTTCCATTAGCCTTTTAAAAATAGCTGTTTGTGAAAATTACAATATCACCCAAAAGTTTAACAAAATTGCATGCATGCCATTAATAAACTCTATTACTAATTTCTTACCTTGCCTAAATCTTAGACAACTTTTACCTCCAATTTCTTCTATTCGACCTCCTCACCTTCATCTCCATTCTCCCTATTGTCATTAATAAATCCTATTCCTAGTTTTCTTTTGAGTTGATGAAGATTAAATTATTTGAAATTCATACATGTTTGAATTCATGATGAAAATATAGATGCAAGTTCATATTAATTGCAATTCATAAAAAAATAAGCATCTCTAAAAATAACAAATGTTGTAAGATGGAGGCATTATATAAGTACGTAAACATTGAAAACACAAGAAAATAAGTGATGAACACAAATTATTTAAATTAATAAAAAATAAAGTTCCAATGATGAAGCTAATTTGTATATATGACATATATTAATTTTTTTAAAAACAAAGTAAGACGATCAATAAATAAAAACTTATTCAATTGAAAAGTATTTTAGAGAAAGGGCATCAATGAAATTTTATCAACTATATTTTCTAAAAATAGCTAATTTTATCAAACACTTTTTCTATGAACAACTAATTTAAACAACTAAAAATTAACAGTTAATACAAACAGCTAACAGTTGATTACCAAATAAGACATTTGTATTGGAAACTCACTTGTACTTGTTCAAACTTTTGGGATATAGACTTTTAGAATCTCTCAACATAATTAAAAAATATCTAACTCGACTTTTAATTGTTGAAAAATTAGATGCTATTAATTTAAACTTTGGAAGTTTTAATTGCAATAATTGACACCCCTCTTCCTATTTTTTTTGCCCAGAAACAAAAAAAAGAAAAACTTGGAGCAAGACCCTTTCATTTATTTATTTATTTTTTTGATGGAATCTTCGCAGTTTGGAGCAAGACTTTTGACCTTACTGTCGTTGATTTCAATCCCAAATTAGCTAATTGTAATTGATAGAAGGAACTCACACACACATGAGCACTAACAGTGCTAATTATTAACATTTTTCCTTTTTCGCTTGGAGACGGCTTTGAAACTTTGACTCTTTGAAGTTTGAACCCCACCCCACCACCCCCCCTTGTATTTTTCTGCACGATTGAAGAAACAAAAAAAAGGAAAAACAAAAACAAAAGAGGCGAACTGGTCTTCCACGTGTCTCGTACTTGAAAAAAAAAAAAATGCTCCGTGCGGCGTGCGCATGGGTGAGAATGAGATCACTCAGCCAAGGACTGTTACACTGTTTTTAACTGCAAGTGTTACACTGTTACTTTGCTTAATGCTTGCATATATAACAGTTGCGACCAGTCCATTGGGCAAACGTTCACTAGTACTGCTTTGAGGTCGCTCAACCAAGGTTTGAAAAGTTATTGATCTTCCACTCCTATATAAGTCTATCGAAAATAAATAGTTTTTTAAGATAAAATATTGAGCAGATAGTTTGATTGATAAAATATGAGGTCCATCTAGTGGTGAAAGACTTTACCTAAATTGAGGGTATAGACTATAAAGAGACATTTTCTTATGTGGTGAGATTTGTCTCTATTCGCCTTCTACTAATCCGATTATTCATTTGGACCTAGAGTTGTTTCAAATGGATGTAAAGACTACTTTCCTCAATAGTAACCTTGAGGAAGAGATTTACATAGACCAGTCTTTTAATTTTGTATCAAAGGTATAAGAGGACAAAGTGTGTCGTCTTAATTGGTTCATATATGATCTTAAGCAATCTTCCACGTCTTGATACTTTAGATCCCATGAAGCCATAATTTTGTTTAGCTCATCTATGGTTGTAGAAGTCCATTGTGTGTATGTCAAAAGATTAACGGGGAGGATTATATTTCTTACCTTATATGTTAATGACATACTATTGGTTGGGAATAACTTAAAGATGGTTGAAGCTACTAAAAACTGATTGTCCTATATCTTTGAGATGAAGGACATGAGCGAAGTTAGGCATGTCTTAGGAGTGAAAATAATCAAAAACTATTTCAATAAGCATACATCAAAAGGTCATGGAATGATTTCATATGTATAATTCCAAACCCGTAGATACTCCAATTGAAAAGTGTCTAACCTTGAGTCTTGATCAATGCTCTAAAACAGATGATGAGATAGAGACAATGAATAATGTCCCTTATGCTAATATCGTAGGACACTGAATGTAAGTCATGTTATGTACACGGCCTAACATTTGTTTTGTGGTTGGTTTGGTAAGATATTATTAAACCCACAACTTGATGATTAGCAAGCCGTTTAGAGAATCAAGTGCTGCCTTCATGGTATTGTCGACTTAGTCCTTTATTATCAAGGCAGAGACCTCGAGTTGAGATGATACCTAAATGCCGATTGGGTTTGTGACCTGGATGAGTCTAGGTTGACCTCATGATATGTCTTTACTCTGGGTGAGAGAGTCATGCCATGGTGCAGAAAGAAGCATAACTGCACAACAATATTAACTACGAAAGCAAATTGTGTTGCTTATTACCACAGGGACAAAAAATATTGCCATTAGATATATGTGCACTAACAAGGTGATTGTGTTCCCTTGAGAAAACATATTTCTAGTAAAGCGCTCAAAGCTTATTTATTGAGTCTAGGAATTCGTAAGGTTTAGTATTTAGATGTATCTTGTTATGTGATGTGTGTTCTTTTGTAAATGAGCAAAATGCTGATGATTTATTGTTACATATTAGGCATATTAAAATATCATCAGGCTTTTGATTGGCCTAGTCCCACAGGGAATCACCCTACCACTGAAGTAATGGGCATGATGAGACTTTTTATAATACCCCGACCCTTCTCGGTCGCGAGTTTTACCAATAACGGCTTCGAGAATCGTTGACTGGCCCACAAATTACCACAAGTCTTTCCGACGTGCTTCGTCCTCGCTCACATGCTGCTTAAGAAACTTCCCAGGAGGTCACCCATTCTAAGATTATTTCCCATCAAGTATGCTTAACTGTGGAGTTCTTAAGAGTGAGCTTGTTGAAAAGAAAGGTGCACATTTGGTGATAAAAGTAGTCACTTCGATCCTTTTAAGTCACACTCGGGGTGTTACAATTACCTCCACTTGAAACGCACAACGTCCTCGTTGTGCCTCACTAACCGACTGATTTATGAGTCTTCTTGACCGGCGATCCACTCTCAGTGTCTTTGCCCTCATTAGGTGACTGCACATGGGCTCTCCATCTACTTGCGCAACTCACGATCGCGGGTTGGCTCTGATACCATCTGTAACGCCCTGGCCTCTCTCACAGATCGCGAGCAGTTATCAGGAATGGCTTCAAGGATCGTTGACTAGCCCTATAAATCACCATAAGTCTTTTCGATGTGCTTCGTCGTCGCTTACACGCTGCCTGAGAAACTTTCGAGGAGGTCACCCATCCTAAGATTGCTCCTCAGTAAGCACACTTAATTGTGGAGTTCTTAAGAGTGGGTTTCCCGGAAAGAAAGGTACACCTTTGGTGATACAAGTAGTCACTTCGATCATTTTAAGCCACACTTGGGGTGTTACACTTTTTAATATTAACACTAGGTGTGTATAATGTTGAATTATCATAATACTCGTGTTGTATGAATGATAAGTTAGGTAATCACCTTAGTAAGTTTAATATGAGACTTCCAAAAGTCGAATATGAAATACAATAATTTCATATTGAAGCCTTATAGCCGAATTTTGAGTGTCAAAATTAACATTAGATATGTTGATCCAGTGGTTGAGATTGGTTTTTAGGTAAAAACCAGACTTACGATTCACATGATATAGAAGAGTGACATGCCCAACTTAATGGGAGCTATGCGATGGCACACTCTCATACTGTGTGTGCTAAATGTCGGTCTGTTTGGTGAGTGATAAGTGAATTCTCTTTTTTTTTTTTATCACTATGTGACCTCTATTTGTGATATTCCTTGACTTAGAGTTATGATATGAAGTTAAAACCTGATGTTGCTACTTTAATTTGGTTTCTAAGGGCTCATATGTATGCAATCTACCTGAACACATTAGAAAAGTAGTTAAGGTAAGACAGACTATATATCTTAATTGTCTAAGACAAAATCTATTTTTATTAGTATATCAAGCCTGAGCAATTATATTTAGTATATAATTGTTTGATATATCGATAGACATAAGGAGATAGTATATGCCACTTGTGATGTTGTGAACGATTCGAGATATCATTTTCATATGATAGTATTATGTTAGTTAGATGATGACATAATATAACGCTACTAGTTTGTTTTTGGTTGCACACCCCATTTTCAGTATGAGGCGTGAAAATATATGTTGGCAGAGAGATATGTAATTTATGGTCTATGTGATCGATTGAGAGTTATTGACCGAATGTAAGGGAGACATTCACCCACATTAGGTGGGCCGTTATAAGTTGATAAATGATGCATTAATCTTGTATTAACTGTTTGCTCAGTTTGTAATGCTTAGTGCCATTATTAATAAGAGATCAGATTAGAAGAATGAGAGTATTGGACCTAAACACAACATCTCCACAACTATATTCTGTTTGCTCTCTCATGTTAGTCCTACCATCTACTAGGATTGGATTTGGATTATGACTTTTTATGGTGACTTTAGTTGCCACGGTCAATCTTGGTTCAACAATTCGTGGGCCATCACTGATCAACGAGATTCTATGATTCCATGCTAAGGTATGTCCTCATCGTCCTACAAGCTGAATGGAACCTTGATACATCTAAAAAGATTTTAATTTTAACTCATTATTATGTATATTAGAGAGGCTTAATCATACAAAAAAAATCATTTATTCGTGAACTTATGTAGATGCATTTGCGATATACAAGGCGAAAAAACAAAGATGGACAAAATAGTTTTTTTTCCATAAAAAAAGTGTTTATTTAGCATTTTTTTTTTTTTACAATAGAATTTGTTCTCACATTTAATTGGCATTATTTTTTGAACGAGCACTATAGGAAAGGTAAAATCAATCCACCCAAAAGTGAAACATGTCTCTATTGCTTTTTACTATCAGTTAAAATCACCTCTTTTTTATGTTAGTTTATATGCCTTTCAAGTTTAAGGGGTTAGAAATATAGCACCTTGCCTAGCTCTAAGGGTTAGGCTTTCTTTTGACAAGGTTTACAAGATGGTCGTATATATGTCTATGAGGTCTCATGATCCCATATAATTTGGAAAATATTTACTATCATTTCTAGACATTCCTCTGGTTATTTCACCTTATTCTTATTTCCCCCCATTTTATTATAACTATTAAGTGTAATCTCTAATTTTAAATACCCCCATGATGTGTATTGCACGAAAGTCAATCAGAGTCATTATATGACTGGTTAATTTAAGTCATTCTAGCAATCATTTAATATTGAAAGAATTTTGCTTCACAATTAATGACACATTAAATTGACAATTCCTTGACAAGTAATTAAACCTTACAGTCATTATATGTCAACATTAGAAATTAGTCTAGAGTGACAAATTATAATAGGAGTACTCTTACTTTTATGAAAGTTATCAATTATACTACGTATGTATTTATATTTCTAGTTAAATACGTACTTAGATTTATAAGTGTGTATAAGAGTTTAGATTATTTTATGAGATGTGTTAGTATATAAGGATTATTTAACAGATATTAGATGTCATTGCTATATCTCCGATCCTTTCGAAATAAATTAACTAGTAAAAGCGGGGAAAAAAAAACCTTACCGTCACTGGATTTTCAACTCTCCTAGAACAACAACATCGGAGGTATGCCAAATGAGCAATTACATCAGACTGAGCTATGCTCTTTCGGCATATATGATTATCATAACTACTCTTTCGTACAATTACAATATATTATTAGTTTCTTTTCTTTTGTGCTCGAAATAATAAGCTAATTTAATTAGTTTAAGCTTCTACAAAGCGACATCAAAAGACCCAAAACAATAGTAGTTTCTTTAAATCCGCATTAAGGGATATATGCTCAACCATAATTCTTCACATACATCACTTTCAATAGAGAATTAATGTACAATTAATCTCCAAATAGTCATAGCCTTTCTAGGCTCAATGAATCATGAGGTCTACGTTAAGTTCCTCCAATGATTAAACTATCCAAAACAGTCCCGATTATTTGACATATCCATAATTATTAATAATAATTTTAAAAAATAATAATATGGGTATAGATTTGTGTGCTTTTTTTAGGGGGAAAAAATAAATATTTAGTGAAAATAATCCACATACGTGTGCAGCACAATAGCATCCAATTTGGGCGCACCTTGCGGAAAGAAGCTAAGGGCTAGTCTAGGAAGCTAGGCAAGGCAATTGATTGGAAGATCAAAAGAGAGAATTATTGAATTAATGTAAAATAATTTGATTAATTATCATTCATTGGGCAACAAAGTGCTATTACTATATGGGTTGGTAGTATTTTACATTCACACGCTTTGTCGTGGCAGGCATATGTTTCCCAATAGTAAGTCTCTCTTCTATAAATAAACTTTCTCTGTTTTATGGCTTTAGCTAAATTTTTATATAAAGTAATTAGTACGTGGGGGAATTTAGGATAAAGTTTCTTGGTTAAGAAGCCCTAGTGTCAATCGTTATATTCATTTGATGTAAACTTCATAAAAAAAAGACAGCTTGGTGTACAAGCATTCCGCGTTCACGCATGATCGGGGAAGTGGTGTATTTTAGGGCCCTTCTCCGGACACTTTTCAGAATCCTACGTGAACGCGGGATGCTTGTACACCAGGTTGCCCTTTTCTTAGTGAAGTTTACATCAAATGAATATAATGATTGACACTAGGGCTTTTCATTTCATAACTTAAGATTGTTTGCATATTATTGTTCATTTCATAACTTCTTTGTATGTTGTTTCTTATAATGTCTTATTACATCTTGTCATTTATTGCTAAAAGAAAGTAAGAAATGTTAAAAGAAGCACCCCTTAAAAAGTTTGTTTAGTATTTATTTATTTATTTAAATGAGTCACAAAGGGTAATATATGCAACAGTTTTTTTGGTACTTTTTTATGTGGTTTAGGATATGCAATAATGGCGAGGTGAATATTGATGAAACCTAAACCATATATATGGACACTTATGGGAGACTGGTACAATAGTAGAATATTTGGTCAAATGTTAGCTGGCGTATACTATGCATGCTAATATATAAAAAGCAACCACTCTAAATACGCTGATAAAATGACACCAAATTTACATCAACATTATAAGGCCCATTCAGAGGTAAATATCACTATGAAGATGGGGGATTTTAAAAATTAAAATTAAAAATGAACAAATCACACTGAATCGGTGTACCTTTTATATACTTTTGTTAGCACAAATATGATTTTTATACAGAAAAAGATCTACAACATACGAATATAAACTTACAGGTAAAGTTTCTCCCGATATACACTACCTTCACATATATTTTAAATAACATGAATTACTAGAATTTGATCTAAGGCAAATTATATTATTTCAAACTTGTGTGATGGCTAATTTTTAAATCATTCAAACTAACTGATTAAATTAAATACAAAAACAAGTTGCAATATCTTGAGTATGATTACCAACCCATATTTGAGATCAAAGAGATAACCATCTTATTAAAAGATAAACTAAAAAGATCGAATATATAACTGGATAACGCTAAGCCAAAAGACAAGTGCATATAAGTATGTAGAAGCAGGAATATCACGTGTTAGTGCACAATTGTTGCTATTCTGCATGTATAGTATTTATTTACTATTTGGAGATTCCCTAAAATAAAACCAAAAATAAAGGAAGAAAAGGAAAAAGAAAGAATGTGCCAGCACAGAGGTTGTCTGCAACGTTCCATACTAATTAATTACTATTTATTCAATAATAAAATAAATAAATGCTGATTAATGGCATTGCAGGCTCAGGGAATTAAGAGTTAAGTGGTGATTGGAAAGTTTTTTGATTTTAATTTCTGATAGTTTATTATTAATTAATAATCGCCCTCATTCATTAGTTGATCGAGTAGTTTGATAATGATTGTTGAATAAACTCGGATATGAGGACAATGAGATTCATAGGGTATACAAATGGGAAAAACAAAAAGGTGGCAAGAAGTTTGCCTTTAGAATTCATCAACAAATTATATATTTTGGTATCGATGCCTTTATATATATATATATATATATATATATATATATATATATATATATATATATATAAAAAATTTTATTTGAACCTATAATATATTCATTATCACTAAGATAGCTTAACTCATAGAGAATCGAAATATACAAGAATTACTCCCGTTAGCTCAACAGGTAACTTCAGAATTCAAAATAGAAAAAAAAAAAATCTAAACAATGATACTTTTAAAAACTGCTCTTAAATTTATGTACCCATTTAATATATTAAACGTAATTCTCACAATTGTACTTCCCATGATTTTTTAAGATGCTTATCTAAAAACCTATTGAAGAAGGATGCTTATTTTATATTTATAATATTTTACACAAATTAAATACATACACAATTTTTTTGGATAATTTCCACATGTCACTATTCAAAAGCATATACTTTCATATTTTGATTTCAAATTTTTTATATTGGTACTATAAATAAATGAGTAGGTGAGAAGGAATGTACCACAGCAACTACATATATAAGGAATGTGAATGAGAATAAGAAAATTTGCTTGTAAAAGGCATGTAAAGCAAGAATCCCATCTTCTAGAGTGATTCAATGTTAATATGTAAGAATTTTTTTCTTGGGATGCTAATAATATTAATATATTTTTTCCAATAGAAGGGAGGCCCTTACTTCCCTAGAGGCTAGAAAATATAGAGATTAGAGAACAGCTCAAAAGCAAAGCAAATTAATTAGAAAAGGAATAGGAATTGTGACATCCCTTTTCTTCTTTGTTTTTTTTTTTGGTGGAATCCAAATGAAGGGGAACATCATGTTGACACATACATGCTCCACCAATCAATTCCCTTTCTTCCTAGACTGAAACACCCTCTCCTCTTGTCTCTACCTCTCATTAGCCACCCTCTCTCTTAGCTCTTTTGAATGATAGTGGAGCCTACCATGTGAAGTTCAAATTTGCAAAAGTAATTCTTGTGTAGGACAGTCTAATGATATTTTTAACTATTGATAACACGATTATTTAATTGCATCTGATTCAAACATACACGTATTTAACTGATCACAAAATTTGCCAATTGCTTGGTTAATATGACTGATAAGCTGAATGATTTTCACTTATGAACTCGAGAAACATAAGCTCTAATTAAAGATTCCATGGTATAAAAGTCGCTTCTACGACAAGAAGATCGAACTTAATATATATTCCTTTTTATCTTTAATTTGCGCTATATTAGAGAGTCAGGAGAATGAGAATATATATGTATAATGTAGTACGCTAGTACATGGTCTAAGTTAAAAGAGTTGGCCCCCCTCCCCCCCCCAAAAAAAACCCATTTTAAAATAGGAGATAGAAACGGGAGGAAGACTATGTATCCTTTTAAGGCTGTTTTTGTCAAAAGTAAAGACCGGGGATTCTGGCTAACCTTGTGATTTCACTGCCCTTTTTCAATATATATTGCACCCTTTCGCTTTCTAAATAATAAGGTTCTTGTACTTATTTGTATTTGTATCTAAGGCGTGTTTGACTTGAGTTTATAGGTGTCTTTGGTCCTTGATTTTCTTTGACCCTAATTGGGTGGATAATGGAGCTCAATTGTTACCCTAAGTAGCTAGATAGGTTGTTAGTAAATTTGCACTTGAATGACAATACATACATCAATCTATGGGCTCACTGTCATAGAGGATAACGCTACAGTTACGTGTATGTTGATGTTTTGGAATTTTGGTGGAAACGGATATATTCTTATTAATTGGTCCATGGACCAGTCAAATTTATTATGCATGTGTTTGTACTTTTATGTAGATTTGTAGTTCTATGGACCGGGTCATCTTTTTTTTGGGCGCTGAAATGCATAGAGATTGTCTACTCGCTCAACAATTGGTGTGTTTACTACTGCCCTTTGTAATCGAGGTCACATGCTAGAATCTGCAACTTGCTGACTTCTGTGCTTTCATTTTTTTTTTTTTGTGTATTTTGTTCGTTTCTTGTTGCTCCAATCTATGAGGTTGAACATTTTGTTTTATATACGTGAGCAATCTATCGTATTAGGTTGAGCATTTTGTTTTACTCATTTGAATTTTTTCTGGGTCTATAGACGCAGTACCATAATATAAGTGCTATTTGGAGTGTTCTAGTAGTGTTATGCTTCCTCCTTTTGTTTTATTTTTGCAAAGTATAAGATTGATAACATGGTGTCTTTTGAAACTTCATATTTCTAGGTGGTTGGGTGTTTCTAGGAGTATTATTTTTTGAAAGGTGTCGTATGAAGGGATTGTATTTTTGTTTGGTCAAAATACTTATCTTAACAGGTTAGTTGCTAGACCATGACACCAATTATCGGAAAAAATAAATATCACTTTGATGGAAAACATAATATATTTCTATTTCTAAACGGCGACTAGCCTTATTCATAAATGAATTTCAAGTAAATTATGAACATTCCATACACATACACGCCGCTATGCAGGCGAAATTTTAGATTTAGGTGCATCTAATAATACACTCGTGGAAAAAGGTATTTTGTTTGCATACGATAAGTTATTCAAAAAACCTGAAAAATCTATCGAAGTTTTCAAAAAATATCATTCACTTTCTTTTAAATCCATGTGTGATGATGTTAACTAGTTGCATGTAGGCGTCTGCAAAAAAACCTGAAATCGAAAACCGAATCAAAAAATCGAACAATCGAATTGAAAAACCAGTTAACCGAAAAAATATTTCAAAAAAAATCAGTTCGGCTAACTGAACTGCAACAAATTTTCAATTTTCGATTCGGTTACGGTTAGCTGGCTGTTAACCAAACCGAAAATAATTTTGTTTTTAAAAAAATTATACATAAAAAATTAAAAATTTAGGTAAGAAAGTACTTTTATTATTTAAAAATGATCACCAAAGTTTAATTTTTATAAAAAAAATTGAACATTAAAAAATAAAAAATTCAGGTAAGAAAGTATACGCTTTTTATTATTTGTGAACGGTTAACCAGTAACCGAACCGAAAAAGTGGTTACTCGAATGGAAAAACCAGTTAACCAACTTTATCGGTTCGGTTATGGTTCGGGTTTTGGACGAAAAAGGGTTAGTCAAAATTTTCGGTTAACCGGAAAAAGGTTAACCAAATTTTTTAGTTCGGTTACCGTTCGGAATTTTTTTGAATCGAAAAACCGGTTACCCAATTTTCAGTTAATCGAAACTCCGGTTAACCGGTTTTGCACACCCTAGTTAAATAGGCCTAGCAAACTGTAAATAAAATATCATATAGAGAAGCCTTTTTTTTCTCCCCAATTATTGTTACCCAAGAGGCAAAAAAAAGTGTGAACAAGACTGTACAAAACTACCTCAAACATCGCATGGAGTAGCTGCAAATACATTATAGCCACTTTACAGAAAGTTTCCCATTATTTAAAAAGTCATAAGTTGGAAGTTGTACACGAGTAACACGATTGCAAATTGAAGTTTGACAGGCAGCTGTTCAAAGTAGAAGGGGATGTATATAGAAACTCGCTAGGATGAGCTAGCCATAAGTTTGAATCAACTAAGGGCTCTTGAATTGAGTTAGACCTAACTATCCTATTGGCACATTGAGCAACATGCATGTACTTATCCACCCCTCATAATCCTAGCGACTTCCCTGTATGATCTTCTCCCATTGTATAAAAATTGTAAGAGGACCGAACCATTTTGAATTGCTTTATTTGCTTTGATTTAATGGATGAAGATTTTTTTTTTCCCCCTGTTAAATGTGCCTCTTGACATATAGGATATCTAAACTTATTGAACGAATACGCATTAATTTTGTTTTTCACATTTTCCTTTTGATTAATGGATAAGACTGTATATGTTTTCATACAGCTTTATTTGGTTCAATTTCATAATCGGCATAATACTACTTCATGTTTGCTTATTTTTTTTATATAAAGCAGAGTTTATGTATATGTTTTAAAAGATAACACATCTAATAGGCGCTATAATGGAATTGTTCTAACATCTTTATCTTACAAAAATTTAAAGGCTTTTTTTCACCTTTTTAGCGTATACATGTGCTCATTTTGGTCATAGTGGACTGATTTCTCCTCGAACGCTACATGTAGTTTCTACGTACCTTCACATGGTATCCACATTAAATCTTATAGTTAATTTACTCTTTTTTTTTTTCATTTCTTAAGCAATATAGTCTTATCTATGTTCTAAATAGCAAATTCCTTACACATCATTCACTCCCAACGTAAAAGGTAGAGCATATATTTCGTTTGGTAGCTATTTAATTCTCTAATCAAGATTCACGAGTAATAATCAATTACATATACTAAAGATGGCATGAATTTATTAGAGATTGTTTATGCATTATGTGTAGTTAGCATCATTACTTTGGCACAACTTTACTTAAGATAACAAGCCACGTTAAATCATCATATGGGAGACAAAAACCAAAAGGGAACTTTCAAGGAAGCTCAAAACAAAACACCCACATTAAATTTTTTTTTTAAAAAAAAAACTCAATATCTAGTACACATTCTTTTAATTATACCAAGTGGATAGGCTTTGGAGCAACCAGCCAAAACCATCTAGAAAGAAATGTCTAAAAATGTCGCTCATTCTAATGGCACCCACAGTACACAAAGTTTTATTTAAGTCTATAATTATCACTTAATCCCATGATCTCAATATATTATGATGCATGCTTACAACAAGCAAAGTGCTCTTTAATTTAACTAACTTGTATTCCTTTCCCCATGGTCTTCCATTTTTTGTGCAAGTACACGTAATCATGTTGGTTTCAAACTATACAATTAATAGCACGGTTAGAAATTCTTAGAATTCATTATATTTTACGCGTTTAGTTGTAATTATTTTCCCATTGTATTTATCCTCTCGTTTAAAGGGATGCATTGAACGGTTTTTCAGGGTTCAGTTAGCAAAAAGGCTGGCACCTTGTAGTATTTGTAATCCATGAGGCCTGTTGGTTCAATGAGAAGCTCAGAGAAGAGAAACAAAAAGCTCTCTCAGCAAAATCAACCAAATTCTCCAAATTTTTGATACGCTATCAAAGCATCAGTATCTTTGAAATAAATTCTAAGACCTATCTATCTCAGCTTCACTACCAAACTACTCGAACAAATTCTCAGTCATGTCTGGAAAGAAGTTTATAATTGGAAACCATTCCCTTCATCATCTACATCCTTCCAACGGGCCCAATGGCCTGATTACAGCTGCGATTTTCAATGGAAAAATAATTACAACTAATGGTGTGTTTGGTTGGGTTGAAAATCATTTTTCTAGAAAATAATCTTCCATGTAAAATGATTTTTCATGTAAAATAATTTTCTGCTCATATTTTTAGTTGTTTGGTAAAAAAAAAAAAAAATGAACTTTTTGAATAATGAGGGTGTTTGGTAAATAGCTTTTTGGAGAGATTTTTGACCAAAAAGAGCTTTTTTGACTAAAATTAGCTGTTTGACCTAGTCAAAAAGCTAATTTAGGTGTTTGGTAGAATTTTTTTTGGGAAAAGCTTTTTGGGTCCAAAAAGCTAATTTGAAAAAGTTAATTTGATTAGCTTTTTAGAAGAGTTTTTTGGGAAGTTAACTTTTTATCTCATAATTTTGTTAGAAATAGATAATTTTATCAAACAGTTTTTCTACAAACAGTTAATTCAAATAGCCAATACAAATAGTTAATCACAACTAACAGCTAACATTGAATACAAACAGCTAACAGCTGTTTGTCATTTTTCTTAATCTTCGAATCATATGCCGAGGAAATAGGTACAGAATAGAGAAAGACTGTAAGACCGTATGAGAGCCCAAAAAACGTAAAATCAACTTATGCTCTATTCAAAGTGAAAATATTTTTCTTCATTCTAGCGAAAATGATTTTTCCCTAAAAATGAATTTCCTGTCCTTATTTTACTAAATACCGTAAAATGAAAAAATTATTTTCATCCTTACCAAACACACCCTAAAAGTGTGAAATGAATTCAAAGAATTTCTAATAAGCAATATAGTAAATTAATGTTGGCTTCATACGGCTCTTTTTTTTTTAGGGGGGGTATTATATTGATATGCTATGTTTCATTTCGATCAAGTACAATGTGGGTCAGTAGACTAATTAAGTACAAGGTAAATTGATTCATCATACATCATCTACGTGATGGATCAACTATTATGCATTAATTGATAGGTTTAATATGATGCATTATGTATCTTTGTATAATGGTGCACATGTTATTATGGCAAGGAATGGTTCCAAGTGGGCAAAGTGACGTCATTTTATTTACTAGGCAATGTTTTTGTCTTCTCTTCAATTGATCTTTTTTCTAAAGCACTAATTTATTTATTTTTGTCACGTATTGATTTGAATCTTTACTCTCCATTTTTTTATGAGTAATTTAAAATCATGTTTATAGATTCTTTGAAAAACAACATTAAATTTACGCGTAAGAGTACCTAACGTCACAAATTCTAAGAAAATTACTGAGAAAAACAAAGATGCACAAATATTCAAACATCATGGATTGCATATATAGGATTTATAAAACTATAACTATAATAACTTGCAATGATATATGCTTCATATAATACACAAATATACATATACGCAAAGATTAAATTAACATATCAACAGTTTAAACTCGTACATTTAATGTGAACTTACTAATATTTAACTAGTCAAAGAAAATTTGTATTATATATTAAATTAGAATAGAGATCATAATTAAAAACTTCCAATAATTAAAGTTAAGGTACATGCAAAAGCTAGGTAATAGATACTGATACATCGCAAAAGTTATGCACCAAGGATGGTGTATCTTGTAAGCATTGCATAGCTTTGAATCGTTTTGATTGGATTGTTGCAGAGCACTCCGCCACCTTTTTCACATTAAGAGTTCACATTGTACATGCGATAAGACTTGAGGTCGCACACGTGTAGTAGCTCTGGTGGTCCATATGGCTAGGATGATTTTGACACTCATACAAATCAACAATATTTAATTTAATGCATGTAAATATTTTTTATATTTGTGAAATAGAGCCCACTTATTTTGCTTTGTAAGTAAAAAAAACCCTACTTTGAGACTGGGGTTGGTGACCTTTTGGGAGGTACATCACATAAGCCATCCCATCACCTCGATCCCTATGGGAATTTGATGGGGATCGATATCGTAACAGTTTCTGACTTGGTTTTTTCAGTGTGAATAAAATTAACGCCTATTTTATTTCAATAGTTAAACCTAGTACGTAGTGGTTAGGATTAGTTAGAAACCACTAGTATTAAGGGTCAGCAATTAGACATGGTTAGTATAGATTGGTATAGAACAATTAGAAGTAGTTGTGAGTATTCAATAAATGATTTTCCACATAAAAAATGTTGAGTTTTGAGTATCATTTAATAAAAAATTCATAAATAATTTTTTGGATATATGTATTGAAAGTAATGTCAAATCTATTTCACAAAATATTTGAAATATTAATATACATTTTATGCAATCTTATTTAATTCGATATGGAGAATCCTATAAGAGAATAACTTGCATGATGGATAATAGATAGCTAGGAACTTCTAATATGTCTTTGGCTAAGAAATTAAACCCAGATAATTGATAGACAAGATGCAAGGAACTTCTAATTTAATCCATTATCATCAAATATCATAACAAATTTTGGTTGGAACCATTTAATCTACATATATTTTTTTTTTTACTATTAACAAAAGATTATAACAGATCCATACAGTTTCATGTATATATATCCTCGTATGATCAGACAAAATCAATGATTAATTTTGTGTGATCGAATTCTTAATTAATAATCATTTACATTATCTAACTATTTTTTTCTCTAACAGTTGATTAAGACAAAAATCAAATAATCTCACTCAAAATAAAGGCTCTTACATACAACCTTATTGACTTGGAGATTTAGGGCTTACATATATCCTTGTTGACTTGGAGAACGATTTAGGGCTTTTATTTCCATATGTTCCTATCATTATGTAAAATTAGGTGAGATTTTGTCCTCTTAACGAGCACTGAGCAGTAATATTTGAGAGCCAAAAGTCAAAGCCTGTGTTTGCGGACTCCCATTGGACCACCTAGCTAAGGGGGGTGAATCTTCCCCAGCCAATCACATATAAATCTGCCACCTGTATTTTTCCTTTTAGGCCATGTGGAATAATTACCAAATTTTTTGGCTAAGTATGTACATATTTTGAATTGTCCCTATTACACTACATTTCGAATTGACGTATATATGACTTTGCCAAATATAATGTCATTAGGACATGTGGATTGAGGGACCTAAAATCCACTATACATAAACTGAGTCATTATTTTTGACAAAAACCTTTTAGCCTTGCAATCATATCATTTGTTTTCGGCTGCTTTCACCTATTTACAGAGTTTGCCTTATCTCTCAATGCTCATAATGGAAACCTATTTTATTTAATCATTTATTGACATTTGGCAATTAAGAAAAGATGTCAATGCCAAAAGGTTGGAAAATGATGTGCATATATGTTAAAGATTGTGTGTGTGTCAATACATTTAACGCTTATCTCATGAGAATCATCATTCTTAAAATGGGTAATAGAGTCCTACATCTGTATAATATCTTCTGTTTCCTTAGCCTTGCATAATTCTGTACAAATTGTAATTGTTAATACAAATATACACCCAGGTACCCCACATTGGGGCATGTTGTCTAATTATCGCACAGTAGGAATGAGCAAGAGCTTGTGTCAATCCACTTTGTGAGGAAGGTAGACCTCCCAAGTGAAGATAAATGTAAGTACATAATGTCTACAATAAAAGCAAAAATAATTTGACAAAAAGTAATCATATATATAAAATATTAAATCCATGTACTTGCTCATTTGAAAAAAATGAAATTCTATATACATTCTTGATGAAGATGCCATTAAATTTTTAATTTAAGTTGCGTTTGATTATTGTGGTTCTGGAGCCTCATCATCACTGATAGCAACTTGGAAAAAACCTTTGTTACTATATTTGTTTTATGTGGTCTTAGTCTCAAACCTTGCATTATTAATTATGGCAGTTAAAGGCTCAGTTTTCCTCACGCTGTCTTTTCAAGAGATGTAATTTATATAGCCCTATTTTCCAAGAATGTGGCACATACCTTGCTGGACATTTCCTGATCTTTCAACCGATATTTACTTCATTATGATGCTTACCTATTGGTATCTCCATGAGTCACGTTTGTTAATTGCCATCTTATGTAAAACTTCAATCAACTCGCTGTGTCTTAATTTCTCAACATGCTTTGTCATAATTTACTCAAATACTATGTTAGAAACTTTTCAAAAGCCACGCATCTTAACGCTAATTTACAATAAATACGTCTTAGAATGTTTAATTGTAAACCTTTTGGCCATGGTTCCATTCATGAATTATTTTGGCCAGGTTTGGAGCGTCGACAATGTGCAGCGCATGTGAACTTCAACCGATTGGAGCGGCCGGTGTGGGTTGGTCGGAGGTCGTGGGTTCAAAAGGAGGGGCTTACAGCATATTTGTTTTCCTTCTTTAATTATATATTTGGAATTTTGGCCCTTAAGTCATTAAACCTTACAATATAATGTTCATGTCTAATAAAATCTAAAAAAAAATACTTATTTTAAACTTTTCTGTGATATTTATTTAACAACACCTTCTAGTATGAATTCCGCTTTCACGAGGTGACATTTATTTAGATTAATTAAAATGAAGTCTCATTATTGGTAGATGATAAGCCGTTTCCAAAATTTATTACAACAAGTTCTACATAGGTTTGCAATCCTTGATGCTCATAAATTTTCATCACTCTATGTATCTTTGTAAAAACTATCGTGTTGTATTTTATTGTTTAGTGTTTTGGCCTTTGACTCCCCATTTAACGTTTTATCATTATGAAATTCGGTTCAAAAATAAATCTTGGCGTAATTTTACGTTATGAATCAACAAATATTTTGCTAAATTATTCATCAAAATTACCAATTTTTGATTTTAAATGTTAAAGAGGATAGTTGCCCCCCCCCAACAAATATTTTCTAGTTTCGCCCCTGCAGACTCAGGAGTTATTACTAACAAATTTTAATATCTTGTGATATAGCTAGCAAAAGTGCAAAATATAACAAGACGACTTATATATGACCAACCAATAAATACAAGTTGGTCAGTATGGAGATTTTTCAAGGACACAGCTTGTGATCAAACCTAGGTGACAATACTCCTTTAAGGATCACAAGATATCTAATGGACCTCGTCTAGCTAGCTAGCTCGCCTATCTCCAATGAATTAGCCCATCAACATTATTCGCAACGCCAATTTCGTGGAGACTGCAACAAAAAAATATGTATTATAAATTTAATTAAATACATTTTCAGCGTACTGTATCTTAATCAAAAGCCATATTAATGTATTATTTAGTGAAAAATTGTGATGTAACTTTAATGAAATGAAAGCATACAAGTTCATATTCATTTTAGAATTAAAAAGAAATATAAATTGTTTACCCAAACATGATAGAAATTCCACAATCATCGTGCAAGATGACCAGCCACGGACAACTTCAAACCCGTCTAACATTAGACGGAGACCAACTTTTGACGAGGAAGATTGGAAGAAAACTACTACATGCATTCCTAAGTTACAGTGTAATAGAAAGCAACCAATTAGGATAGGCTAGCTAGCTAGCTAGCTAGCTATACATTTATGACAATGTGTCGAAAAAAGAGAGGGGGGGGGGGGGGGGGGGGGAATAAATAAATAAGAAAGAAGGATATGATTGTAGAAGTCCAGATTCAGTGGCTATACGCCTATACCTATCTAGCTGTTAGTCTACATGTCATCAAGTCCAGCCTTTTAAAATGGTGACACCTACTTTACACTATAGTTGTTGGATTATCTTAGTTGGTCTAAATTGTTTGATCATAAAAGCTATGCAACGTAAGTAAAAATCAATCCAGATTAGAGTTACGAGTGAATAGTTAAAACTGAAGTTATGAGTAATTTAGATCTTATATTTGATTTCTTTTTTTATTATAATTTAAAAAGTTATAATTAATTTAGAGTCGTTTGATCTAATTGTGTTAAAATGGAATAGAATTAGGAATGAAATAAATAAATATATGGATAGTTTCTAAGTACTTTTTTTCTCTTTAAACAAAGATAAAGGGTTCAACCTATTAGGCCTTATGTCAAGACACAACATGTCAAGGGGAGAGCGATAATGCCAAAATCCGGGCCAAGTTGCATGGATAAGTGGTCCAACTCACTAGGCCTTATGTCGGGATATCCTAGTGGGCCACGACAGGCCTAGGGGAGAGAGGTAGCCCAGGCCAAGCCCGTAACCTCTAACCCACACAATTTTTCCAGAAAGGTAAGACAGTTACTCCCTACATGATTCGATCCCAAGTGGAGAGCAGGTGACAAATGGAGGTGATGACCATCCTACTTACCACTTCTTCGATTGTTTTTTATTTTACTTGCTTGATTCAATTTAATAGTAATTAATCTAATGTAAGTAAAAAGTGATCCCTGAAGATATTAGTTTATATTAACCCAAGGGATAAAGGTTTACTAAACCTTATATGTTACAAGTTAGTCGTTCATTCCGTAATGTAATTTTCGAATTAAAAAAAAAAAAAACCCTAACCAAACATAAGACATAAGGATATATGATATCATTTTCATACCTAAATTAAAAAAATCTTAAACCAAATGAGCCTTTAGATATCTCAAAATTCCATAGAAAATTAGAGCAATGTATATATCAATACCTTCCCTATCATCATCATCTACGCATGATAAATAAGGTATCATTTCATCGATTCAGTGAATCAAGTTATAGATATATATACGTATTTCTTGCCTTGTGCAAAAATGAAAATATATTTAATTAATTATTAGTGGTTCCAGGAAGATAATCATGATTAATGAAAGAGCTAATTAGAATTATGACAGGGGTACAAATGTACAATTAATGAAGCCCATATAAGAAAGCAAATGCTGATGATCTCTTAATGGCTTTCCTTTTCCGAATCTTTTGAGCTAATTAAAATTTACGACTTTTACCGACCATCAGCTAGGTATGCAATAATCCTACCTTAGCATCATAAGTTTCACTTTGGTGGGGATATTTCTTGTTGTTTTGGCTAACCTAAGCACAGTATAGATCGAGTAACTAACTCTACATCTAATCAAAGATACTATAGCCTTTGATTTGGCTGGTCAATCAAGTAATCTCCTCCCACTGCCCCCTTAGCTGGCTGAGACTTTGACCTAAGTGGATAAATTACATGGGAAGGTAAAAGGGGTTTGAAGATGACAACATAGTCGTGTGACATGATTTATATACATGAAATCTGGTCACCGATTATGCCCATCACCATGTGTTGATAACATCGACAACGGAAACTTTTGAATAGTTCATCTCGTTTTTATTCTAGAGTAGTTGGTGTGACATTGACATGTAATTATTACTACAGTGCATAATAAGGTTGTTACATATGTCTACTGATGACAGATCTTTACAATCTGTATCAGACTATATCAATAAAGAAAAGAAAGGGAATTATATGTTAGAAAAGTATTGACATCCTAATAGCCACCCATCCTTTTTCCTTCGCCCCCTTGTGAGGGGTGAGGCACTAATCATGTTATTGTACATGAATGGAAGAGGGTTAACATGCAATTTTAGAATTGAAAAGGCTTTTGCTTCGATTCAATGTATGTTGGCTATGACAAGAGTCCATGCGTTTTTTTCAATTAAATGATTGATGGGCAAACCACCCGGGCCCCCACTCCCCTCCCAAAACAAAAAAACAAAAAAAAAAGGAAAAGGGAAAAAGGCACTATTGTTGAAGCCATAACAAGAGTACGTCCGATTTAACCCAGCAAAGGCTTTTGTTTGCATGCATGGGAGCGGATTAGAAGGCCTGAAGGGCATGCACTGTTTTTCTTTAATTTTGCTCACTTTTAAAAAGATGAAAAAGTCACTTTAAAATATTTTTTTTTGTTGGATCATAGCAAAATATTTTATAAGACTAATCCCTACTTCTCTTTCATATATATAGTAGCAAATAGCCAAAAAATTTTACCATGGATATTTAGAGAAATTAATTTCTAATTTAGAGATAAGATTGTTACATCTGAATCTTTTATACCCTAATTAGATGATATATTTCAAGATACGAAATTAAAGGTATTCTTTTCTTGTAAGAATCATAAGACATAGCTGCTTAAATACTCTTCGTCTAAACAAAATGTTAGGTCACCAAAATGTAATATCAACGAGAGTTTACAAATTAATTAGCAAAGTAATGTTTTTTTTTTTAAAAAAATAGTGCATAAAGTGCGCTTATCTTTCTAAAGCATCCTAGTAAGAAATTGCAATCTGTCACTTGAATAGACTGACATATAAACAAAGATCATTACACGACAATCGTCCCATAGCATGAAGTGAAACCAATCATTAAACAACAACCACTAGTCATTCATCACAATTCACAAAATAGGAAGCTTAGGAAACTATGAAAACTAAGGAAACTATGGCAACAATAAAAATGTAAGAGCTTAACTGCTTTCAGAATAAATGTTTTAGATATCTAAAATAATATACACAATACTTTATCTTCTTTACACCACTCTGTTATTTGAAGCCTTGTCTGTTTTCTTCGTGCTTATTGTGTATCTTCTACTTAATATCAAAGAAAATTCCATTTGGCTACTTTGAACATTTACCATTTTCATTGGATTGTAAATTTTGAACTTTTTTTACAGTATCACTTTCTGCATTATCCTATACGCAAGTCATTCAATTTACTTGTTTTTCCATTATGCCCTTATTCATCTCCCGCCCTTTTCTCGATATTTACTCTCCCAATTGCTCAATCTCCTTTTGATTTGTAAAAGCTCAACATCTGCCTCCCGCCACTCGACATTTACTCTTGCACTCACTTTCCCTTCTGTCTCTAAAACCTTCACTATATTTCTGTAAATTTGCTTTCCAAATCTGCCTCTATTTGGTGATTTTTGTTGGTTACGTTTCTATTGCTAGGTTGAAGAATTGAGCAAAATCAAACGCTTTGAGTAAGAAAATGAACATAGATGAAGCTCTAGATGAGAGATTAGATATGGATTTTAATTTTAGGTTTTGATATGCTGCTTGTTGTTTGCTTTTCAGAAATTTTTTAATCGAAAATTGACAATTTTGTGAACTTTTATGAAATTAGCCTTCGTAATTTATTAGAAGTAGATATTAGCTTTTACAAATTGAAATATGACTTGTAACTGAAGGTGATGGATTTGTGAAATTAGGGTTTGTGAAATCAGAGTTTGTGAAGTTAGATTAGATCTATATAAGTTTGTGTATTAGCAGTCTAAAGTAATTGTTTTTGTCGAGTTGATGTTCAAGTCAACAAGATTTGATTGGAGTTCAGTTTCGCTTAAGGTCATTTTTAGTTTGGTTTATTTTGGATCAATTGATTTTTGGTTGAATAAGCTTTTCTTGCAAAGAAAAATAACTTTTGTAGAAAATATGTGGGTCAACTTTGGTTTGATTCAAAACTTTTTTGATTTTGGATCAAGTCAGCTATTTTGAGTGTTGCTATAGGTATAATTTCGATTTGTTAAGTTCGGGTTACTTTTGTCAGGTCTAAACATCTAAGATGATTGATTTTACCCAACCTAACACATACTTACCTACAGTGTCACCTAGGAGAATTCCTAGATTGAACAGGTGCTTTGTATCTTGAATTGATTCACCACAAAAAACAAGAGTACCTCTCCTGTTATTGTGCAATTTTCTAATCATATTTCTAGAGTTGCTGGAAATGCTTCACTTGGTCCGTCCCATACTTCTGGTTCTTTCCATTCTCCTGGTCCTTTTCTATTCTCCTGTTAGCTCTTCTACTCTTAGAAGAAGCCCAAAGTTTTCAAAAGCTCAAAGTAAGGAGGTTGTTGATGTCAGCCTAAATGGTGGTGTTATGCCCCCTATTACTAAACAATCTCGTGAGTCTGTCTCAAAAGCCAATGTTACATCCCAACAGTCACAACAAAATGCATCATCATTTAGACACCCCTTGAAGGAAAATGCATAGGAGCACTGTGATTGGGAAGGGTTTGAATATTTGTAAGTTTAAGAGTAGAATCATTTATGAGTTAACGGGTTTTTCTTCAAACCAAAATACACCTTCTTCTTCTCCTAACTACTTAGTTCCCTGTAGGTATAAAACTGAGGTTAGGGTCAATAGACTATCTGTTGGGGAGATCCAATGAGGGAGCTCACTTCAACCAAGGTCCATGGCAACAAGTCCAAGTGAGGTTCCATCTTAAAACCAATTGGCAATAGGAAGAGTAGCCCACTTGACTTATATACCATGACCCTTCTTCTCAAACTCCCGATGTGGGACTTCTTTATTCATGTGTGACGTTCCCAACAATCTCCCCCTCACACATGAGTGCACAAGCTCCCCCTTGAGCGGAAGCCTTTACCAAGGTGTCAAGCCACCCATCAAGAGCTTATCCACACCATCGAGCCACGCTGCAGCACACGTATTACCGCTCGATCAACACCTGCGTGTCATTTCACCAAGCTCGTCCATGGGGTCCACCATGCCACACCTTTTGTTGCCTAGCCGAACGCACCATCGGCTCTGATACCACTTGTTAGGGAGATCCAATGAGGGAGCTCACTTCAACCAAGGTCCATGGCAACAAGCCCAAGTGAGGTTCCATCCTAAAACCAATTGGCAATAGGAAGAGTAGCCCACTTGACTTATATACCATGACCCTTCTTCTCAAACTCCCGATGTGGGACTTCTTCTCAAATTCTCTGTGTCCTTTATTCTTGTTTTTCATTGTTGCGTTGTGTTCTTGGTTGAATTCTGTTGCATTGTCACATCCTATTATTTCCTTTATTCCTAACACTATCAATTTTTGATAATGATAGAGGTGAGAACATGGAAAATGATGACTTAAAAGATGATTATTACAAGTAACTTGAATTAGGTAAATCTCAAGTGTCAGATGATGAGAGTTTAGATGAGGAGAATTTTGAGATCTTAATGCAGTGCATAACTAATATGAGCCTATTAGGGAGAATGCTTGGGGACCTCCTTATGATCGTGATTACTTCTCAAAACTTTACAAAAATGGGAAGTTAAGTGAGAATAAGACATTTAGGAGTATAAAACTAAATCCCAGGATGATATATGCGGACAATGAGAGCATTTCAAAGCTATTCCTAACACAAATTGCATTTAGGAGGGGATCACTTACTAGTAAAATGTTCAGACCCCAGGAAATTTACAACTATGTGTGGCACAATGCTTAGGGTTGTGAGTGTAGGATTCATGCTAGTAGATTGCCTTATATGATGAGCTTGACAATTGAAGCCAAAAAGAACCCTAAACCCATATGTTCTAGGACAGAAGGACATAATGCTTTGGCAACTGTGGATAGGGTAACCAAGATTTTAACTGAAGATATCAGGGCAAACCTTGACATCCTAATCAGTTCCCTAAATCATGTATGGCAATTTCTATGAAGAAAAGTTCCCTTTGCAATAAAACTTGAAATTGGTCATAATGAATCCTCTAGTAAGCTACCAATCTAGTATGAGATTTCAGATCCACTCATCCAAATAGTGTTATGCATATGGTTTGAAGGGAATCATGAGGGAGAAGAACAAGACCATTGGAAAACTCTTAGTGCTAAAAAAAAGTCTTCATTGCATTTAGTGCACAGTTCAAGGAGCTCATTCAAGGTTTGTAGAGAGCTAATTATTGTGGATATCACCTGTCTAAAGAATTATGAAGGAATGTTGCTATATGCAATTACTTTAGATAGCAACAATGAACCATTCCCCATTGCACTTGTTGTGAGGGAATCAAAAACAATAGCCACATGGTCTTTATTTTTTAACCACTTTCAGCATGCTTTGCAGCAAGCAATGGACGATCGGTTGACCATAATTTCAAATAGACAAATTAAAAGGTATCTTAAGTTACTGCTATTTTAATGTCTTTTTTATTGAATTAGTAGGACATACTAACTCCTTTATCAATTTATTAATACGGTACATGTGGATCCAGCCTCAAATGAAATTTGGCCTTGAGTAAGAAAAAGATACTATTGTAGACATCTTTGTGCAAATTTGAACAAGGATTATCCTTGATTCTTGATGCTTGTATTATTTTGGAGAGTGTGCAATGCTTACTCAAACTTCATATATAGGAAGACTATAAGAGAAGCTGAGGAGAGACACATGCAGAAGGGGTAGTTTAGTGGTTCTATGACTTGGAAGTGTAAGGAAGATGAGCTAGGCACAAGTTTGATCCAACTAAATGTTCATATGAGAATACTTCAGATATTGTTGGGTCATTCAACTCAACTCTTGGTGCTGATAAATTTTGACCTATCCTAACCTTGTTGGAAGGTCATTTGAATTCCTTATTTTTGTGTGCTCATAGCTAAGTAATCTGTCAACTGCATTTCTTCACATATTGATAAATGAATAGCTTGTTTTTATAGGTATTAGGAGGCTAAACATGGTTAGAGTAGCAATAATACAAAACAATGCATAGAGCTAGATTGAAAATGGTATTTGTCAAAATATTTCTCAACTCCTTAAAGTACAAACAATCAATCCTAGCACATGTAGAGTATAAATTACTAGTAGCGGTGAGTATGAGATACATGAAGGTGTAAGTCAACTGCATTGTGGGCAATGTCAAATTAGATTCCTTGTAGACAGGCAATTGTGACTATGTTACACAATAGGGAGTCCCTTGAACCTTAAGTTAGAGAATGGTACTCTATCAAGGGGTACAAGCTTACTCATGACTTAAACATCAAACCTATCTCAGACCCTAAACAATGGCCTAAAGTAAATATCTTCTTTATATATTGAGCCCTACTACTCAAAAGCAATGTCAGAAGACATCATAGGCAGAGACGGAGATAGATAGGTGTGAAAAGGAAAGGGAAGAGGTCATAGACGTTACTTATTCTTAATTATCACAACTAATATGGCATACAAAATTATATTTCTTCACAACAAATTGAACAAACCGTGTTAAACCCATAGCCATCTTCCTTAGCTCCAAAACTTCCTCTTTCAGTTCATCTAGCACATCCTTAAGCCATGTTGGTGAATTCCCCTAAACTTCTTCAATTCTTTTTCCACTTCTTTCTGCCTATTATCAACTACGTTACTATTTGAGACCCACATTCAAAATTGCAATCCTAGCAATGACAATAGGGAACATTGGGGTTCCTTTTACACTCTAGAATCATTAGTTGCACTTTATTAGGCGGTTTATAGTTGCAATACTAGTTTTCAACCTTTAATTGCTTGTAGATCTCAAGCAGAAGCATTGAGAAGCCATTGCACGTGCCAAATTTTGAGGCTTCAGCAGAGAGAAGAGGAAGAGGAGAATAGTGAGACAAAGCGAGATTGAAAAGAGGGAGAGTAACACAGATGAACTGAAGCTAGATCAAGGGTTTTCAAACTTTAGGGTTTTTTAGCTCCTTCCATGGTTTGGAGTTAGTAAAAGAGATTAGGAAAAAGGAGGAGAGTATGAACTCAAGGTAAGGGAGATGAGTTTAAGGTTTTTATTCCATTGATAGGGGGTTTTGTATTTGCAATGAGAGAAACAACAAGAGTATTTATGTCTAATAATTTTCTATTTTAGCCTCCAAAATGGGAAATCAAGTAAAATTAACAGTCCATAATATCATCTAAGTCATGCCATACATATCGCCAATACAAAAGGGGATATTGTGAAAAAAGTTATAAAAATTAAGTAAAGATGCAATGAAAACGAAAAACATTAAAGATCACCTAATGGAATTTCCCTTATGTCAATAGTATTGTTCTACATGTATGTAGTGTAACGGTATAAGCTTGCCTCACCAATGAGTTTTGGAGCCTTGTCTTTTGAGCTTTAAAGCAGTAACGAGCTCTAAAGCTCGATAGCTCATTCATTAGTCCATTAGTTCATTGGTGTAGATGTTCTTCACCAATAACTCTCCTAAGTTTCAGTAGGAATTTGATAATCCCACCCTTTTGACATATCTAAAGCTTATTCGCTTGATTGATATCTGTCCCTCCTCCCCCTAACCCCACCCTTAGACCTTTCTAATCTATTAAGGATTTTTGAGGGGCTTATTAGTACATGTCAATAGGGTGTTGTTCTGCTTACATTAGCTTGACTAATTTATACATAATTTTGCTTTCTATTAGCTAGGCATTTAGATATTTCACCAGAGAATTCACCTTGCATATAAGGAAGCTTCTTGTTTTATCACTTATGAGCTTCAACAATAATTTCTCTAATTGCATCATCTTCACTCTTTCTCTAGGTACTCTAGCATCTATCTTTATGGCATCAGATTATTAAATTGAGGTCCTAGGTTGTAGCTTTCGATTTTTCCTTCCTTTTCACGCAATTGATTTGTTTCATTAGCTAATCAATCTCACATCAAGATCAAACACTTTAATTCATTCTTTTTCAATTGATTGGTTTGAACTCCCCATTAATCAAGCTTACATTGTTACAAATTCAGATCAATGATTTCTACATCTTGAGTCTATTTTGTTCATGTCAATTGATGATATGTACTAATGTACATTGAAATTGCAATGATAATTCTTTATTCCATCAAGGATCTAGATTTTAATTGATCACTATTAAGTTGAATGGGCAAATTGTTAGCAATGGCATAAATCCGTTAGGATCACTTTGAGAACTAAGGGCAAGCTTGGATTTCTCAATGGTTGCACTGAACTTGAGGTAAATTCTCCACAATCTAAGTAGTGGATATGTTGTGATAACATGGTGTTGAGTTGACTTTTGAAATCCATTATTCCTAAGCTATTTGAAGCTTTTTTGGTATGTTAATATTGCCTAACAATTATAGTTGAGCTCAGTGAGAGGTTTGATGAGAGTAATAGTCCTATACTCTATTAGTTGGAAAAGAAAGTCTCAGAGTTATATCGAGCTAATGACATTTTGGATAGTGTATTACACAAAATTGAAGAACTTATGGGAGAATTGTAGTTATTTGTTTGAGATCGCTAAATGCAAGTGTGTTACAATTTGTGCTGCTGCTAAGAGAACCTATGACTACAAAAAAAAACCCAAATAACAACAGAATCAGCGACAGAAAAAGACAGATTAGCGACGGAATTTTGAATTCAGCGACTGAATTGGTGACGGAAAAGGGTTGTCGGATTTTTGTTCGTCGCTGCGTACTTGGCGATGGACTTAGCGACGGCCGCAGCGACAGACCAAATTTTTGGCGGGTGATGAAAGGCGGAGAAGTCAGCAATGGAATAAAAATCCTTCGCTAATCGTCGCTAATGGCAATGGATTTTTATTCCGTTGCTGATTTCTGCTTAAAAAAAAGAAAATCTCATATTCTGTCGCCAGTCCGTCGCTAGATTTGTAATTTTTTTTAAATAAAAATGCTTGTGTTGATCGTATCCCTCAATACATATATTTAAATCCCTGTAAGAAATTTACAAAGAGTATTCACTCCATGAACATCCAATGACTTCAAATATGACTTCATTCGAAGCATTTGCAACAATTTTCAAACCACAAACATGTGGAATATCACATACAAAGCAACACTTGAAACCAATTATTTTCATTTCACAAACAATAAGTCTCAAACAAAAGGTACATATCACAAACCATAAATTCCAAACAAACCACAAGTTGCTAGTTAATCAAAGTGAAATTAAGTTAGAAGAAGAGGAGAAACAAGCACCAAGAGGAGGGGAGTGAATTAAGCAGCTAGCCGTTGTTGAGGGAGAAGTAAGCAAGCACCAAGAAGAAGAGGGAGAAGCAGGGAGAAGCAAGCACCAAGAGCACCAAGCCGTGTACTTCATAAATAACCAATAAGGAGAGCCACCAATTGGGGAAAAACCGCAATGTACTCAATCACCAAGATGAGGATCATCATCTTCTTGATCCTGATCCTTATTCTCATCCTCATCTTCATTATGTTGTGGCTGCTGAGGAACGGGTGGTTGAGATCTCGAGGCAGAAGCTTGTTGTATTTAAAAAAATACTTGTCTTTTTTGTTCTTGTACGTCTTCACCTACAACTCATTTGGATTTGGAAGTGGTTGGGATGAATTTTGAGAAGTGTCATCCCAGGCCTCTTGGGAGTTGATTGCGTTTTAAAATTCGCGTTCAAAGGATTCCTACAATATCACAACATATGCAAAAAATCATATATGTTACAGTTAATAAAATTAAAATATATGAGTCCAATTTGAACTACTAATAAAGATTGATAATTGAGAATAGTTCACATATATTGTTTGTGATTTCTTATCAACCCAAGGGGCATCTTCTTTGCCACGGAATTTGTGAGTGCGCTCGAATAATTCAACAACACTTGAAATAGTTGACAACAAATGCAAGTATAAATATATAACAATTACACATATCAATCATTTACTCAGACATCATAATAGTTAGCTAACAGATATTTTGAAAATTCAGAAATTTTATCTGTCTACGTGCAAATTCATCGAATTGATTTACTCCGTTTAGAAATTCTTGCATATAACCACTACGATAAGGCAATAATCTATTATACATCCACCTATGATGTGGAGGACTATTCATAAATAACCACATAAGTTATTGGATAAGAATTATTCTTAAGTTAAATAATAATAATTACATAAATTACTCAATTATATGTTACGTATGTTTACTTAAAAATTTTTGCAAATATACTTATATTCTTACGAATTTCAAAAAAAACTAATAATTCATACAAACTTGAGCGTTTTATTCCACTAACATATCAAATTTCAACTTAAAATTACCAAACCTAAGCTTACATTATATTTGGCAAAATCTTGAAACAAATTAGAGCTACAACTTCATACAAACATCACATTTCAGTAAAATTATAAACTAAAACATTTCATTCCATCCACATATTAAATTTTAACTTTACATTACCAAACTTAAACCCTAAATTGCATTGAGCAAAATTTTCAAACAAATTAGAGCAATAACATCATACAAATACCACATTTTAACAACATTATCAACTAAAGCATTTCATTCTACCAACATATCAAATTTTAACTTCAAAGTACCAAACCTAAATCCCAAATCGCATTTAACCAAATCTTGAAACAAATTAAAGCAATAATCTCACACAAATACCACATTTCAACGTAAATATGAACTAACTATGAAATTCTAATAATGTAATACAAAAATTTGTAGAAATTACAACTAGTTTAGTTGAGAAAATTGTTAAGCTCGTCGTGAAGCTACAAATTTAACCACTACTTCGATTTTATAAATAATATTTATAGCATAGGAAAGTAGGGATTGATCCCACGAGAAAAGATTATGTCAAAAAGTTAGTTTAATTTTAAATGATTTTACTACTCTAATTTATTGTTTCTTCTATTTGTATTTCTAAAATAAATCAAATTTAATAAATAAAAATCTGAAAAAATACTTAATGTTGCTCCTAAATATTCTAAACTTAATTCTGAAAATAAAACAGTAAATAGCTATCCTAAATAATCTGAAAAAATAAAAATAGAAATAATAACAAAATATTCGACTAAAAATTAAAACAGAAAATAACAAGCAGAAAATTAATATTAAAAAAAATTACAAACAGTAATCTAAATTAATCTGCAAGTTTATAAGTTTACAACTCCAGAATTATAATTAATTAATTTCATAAAAAAATTAAAACAGCAAATTAACTCCAGAAGATGAAACAAAAAATAAAATCAGAAATTAGGAAATAAATAAACTACACTAATATAAATACAAAATTAAATAAAAAAATTGCCCAAATTTAAGGATATAATTTTATGACTTAATGACACCTAAAAAACATGAAATAAAAATTAAAAACGTAATTTTCAGATTTATTGAAATAAAAACCTGCACATATCCAATTTATGGAATAATTCTGAAAAATTATCAAATAATTTCCAAAAATTCTGAAATTAAATAGACGTAGACTAGGACACTGTATAAACCCTAGAATGGACTAAAAAATGAAAAAACACAAAAGGAACAATTTTAAACCTAATTTCTAACAAACCAGTAATTAAAAGGCAAAACAGAATATAATTAAATCTGAAAATTATAACCACACTAAAAATCAAAGTCTAACTGATCTAATATTACTAAGACACTCCTAAAAGACTATTCTTTTTGGGGGGGTAAACAAAATTTATATCGAAGCTAATAATTAAAGAAGAACAATTGATAAACTAAACAAATTAACTAAAAAGTAACAAATAATTATCACAGATACCAAATTTATGAAAAATACTTAGCATAATCTATGTCCACCATGCAAATTAATATTTATCATTAACGCACAAGTCAATTTCATCCATAAGTTAAATGTAGAAGACATCCACCAGCGGATCTTCCCCGTTTTTCTTTATATTGTAGTTTAATTAGGTCCAACCCTAATATAAACCCTACTAATTTGATAACCCTTATACCAACGCAAGAATTTAATCAAATTAGAGCATTAAGTATTAGAAAAATATCATCTAACGCTTTGTAACCAATTTACCAGCAAATCGATTTAACAAAGACCCATAACGATTACCTAATTAAAAGAGATAGGTTTGAGCTATCCATGATTAATTAGGGTGATACTAATGCTTAAAAGACGATAATTTTTACGTATTAAAGCCCTTTAAACTATTATATGAATTCGTATTAAACTAACTAGCATGCATTTTAATTAATATAATACGAATATCATGAATAATAAATACTAATCGCTATAGAATCATGAATATAAATCAACTAGACAATAAAGTATTAAACTTATTTCAAAATAATCAATTTAGCATGGTTTCAAATAGCTTATACTAAGCACAAGAAAATTACTCACTCATATTAAAAATTAAATCACAAAATTTACCCAAATAATCCATGTTTAATAGTAAACTAAACACAAAAAATACCAAAGTTAAAATAGAAAGGGGAAATAAGAGTGGCGTGAGGGTGATTGAAGCTGATGATGTTGATGCTGAATGATGATGATCGTGAGAATGGCGTGAGAAGCGTGGCCTTGTTTTAAGATGGTGATGATGATATTGGTTTATGATTATGGTGTGTGAAGGAGATGATGAAGGGCACACGTGGTTGAGGGTTAGGCATCGGCTTCTTGTTATAACAAGAAGATTGATGGATGATGATATATAATAGAGAGGAAAGAAGGGGTGGGATAGTTAGGGTTTTTTTCCCCCTCCATCTTCCTTTCTTCCTTAGACTTCTTATCTCTCAAGATTTCTAATTTCCTCTAACTCTTGAAACCCTAGTCCAATTAAATAATTATGGAAATAATATTTTCCATAAATTATTATTTTTGGACCGTCTTTATAGCCAAGCGTGTGAAATCCGAACTTCGACGTCCTCTCTTCTCCTCTTTATTTAATTATTACTAATCCTGAAAAATATATAAAATAGAGCAAATTAGACGAAATAATGTATATAATACAATCAGATTATTTAATAAAACAATGCATGATTTTTGGCTTAACAAATTCCCCCACACTTAGACTTTGGACGTCCTCGTACAAAGAAATCATAGACTCGATCTAACAATTGACCTTCTTTCTTTCTTATAAAGTCATGCATAATTATGATATTCATACTAGGCCTTGACTTACTTTAAAAACAGTTTTATTGAAAGTTAATTAGTTTTTTCTCATACAAGTTGAATAACTACTAGACATCCAACTACCATCAAAGAGTTTATTCATCAACCTCACAACATTTCCTTAATGAAATAACAAGATCAATAATTATTCATTTCTTTTAAATATGAATACACTGACCAAGAGATCTAAAAAATTTAAGATAGAAAAATTTAGGCATGGTATGGCTATAGAGACAATTGAACTAAGTAGAATAACTCATTGAACTGATTCTAACTTGCCTTGTACTTATTTCTCTTTCCTCTTTTCTCTTTTTTTTTTGGGCAAACTGCACTTGCGCACATATTCGAGGCTCATATAGGGTCTTAGAAATTAAACACTCCCTGTTTCACACTCACCTGAATAGAGGTGTTGGAGCAAACATTTTATTTTCATCATTATTTTTTATTTATTGTATTGACTCACTAGTATGGGAAGCAAGCTTTTCAGTGGTAGTATTGCCTCAAAGGGTAGCACCCAATAGCGCATGCCTGAAAGGGATACTTGTCATTCCCGACTTTGACTTTCTTTTTTTTTCTTTTTTTTTTTAAAAGAAAAAAAGAAAAATCACAATTTTAATGAGTTATTATACTAATTCAATAGTCTAGGAAATAGGTTAGGTCATTTTATTACCTCTGAAGCGGATATAGTACATGACCAAATAAGATGAACAATCATGACAGTTACTCATTAAAGAGATATATGAGGATCAACTCAAACTCTCTGAATGACAGCTAGCATGCTCAGAAGTCTTCACTCATAAAAGAATAAACTATAAATAGCTAAAGGAAAAAAAAATTTAAGCAAGCAAGCCTAGCATAAACTCATATCATGCATTATTTATAAGAAATTTTGTTTTTTCGATTTTCTTTGTGTGTTTTTTTTGTTTTTTTAAGAATAAATACCGCAGGAATTAAATGCAGGATGCACCCCCCACACTTAATTCATGCATTGTCCCTAATGCATACAAAAAGATATAAATAATGAAAATAAAAGCAAAATTAAATGGGTACTTCCCTAAAAACATTAGATTGCCTCTCAACCAGCGCCTTTGTTTACAGTCGTTGGCTCGACACTATGAAGCTCCTGAATCTTTTAGTTGGATATCTTTCACTAAGCATACCTGATCTCCTTCATAAAAGTGCTTTAGCCTGTGACCATTTACCTTGAAAATCTTGTTAGTAGTAAAGAATTTAATCTCAACAGCACCATGTGGATAAGTCTTTACTACCATAAAAGGTCCTAGCCATCTACAGTTTAGCTTACCGGGAAAGACTCTCAGTTTTGAATTGAATAATAGCACTTTCTCACCTGTCTGAAATTCTTTTCTGACAAGTTTAGCATCACGAAATGCTTTGACTTTACCTTTGTAAATGACTGAATTGTCATAGGCTTCCAAGCGAATCTCTTCTGGTTCTTACAACTGCAATTTACGTTCTCTTCCTGCTAACTCATAGTCAAGATTACATTGCTTCATAGCCCAATATGATTTATGTTCTATCTCAACAGGAAGATGACATGGCTTCCCAAAGACTAACCTATAAGGTGACATATCAATAGCGGTCTTGTATGTAGTCCTATAAGTCCAAAGAGCCTCATCTAGCCTAAGACTCTAATCTTTCCTGTATGGCCTAACTACTTTTTCAAGTATGCCCTTGATTTCTTTATTAGAGATTTCAGTTCGGCCATTTGTTTGGGGGTGATAACTAGTAGATACCTTATGAGTCACATGATATTTGGCTAACAAGGCACCTAAAGTTCTATTACAAAAATGAGTCCCCCTATTACTGATGATTTCTCTTGGTACTCCATATCTATGTAGAATGAGAGATTTAACATCTTTCACCACAGTTTTAGCATCATCAGCTTTAGTAGCTACAGCTTCTACCCATTTGGATACATAGTCAATAAGTACAAGAATGTAAGTCTATCCAAAAGAAAGGGGAAAGGGTCCCATGAAATCAATACCCCATACATCAAAATTTCACAAACATAAACATTATATAAGGGCATTTGATTCCTTCTTGATAAATTTTCAGTCTTTTGGCATGCTTAACATCTTTTACAAAAATCATAAGTATCACGAGAAATAGAAGGCCAATAAAATTCACACTCAAGAACTTTATGTGTTGTCCTTTTGGGTCTAAAATGTCCCCCACTTTCTGAAGAATGACAGAAGGTTAGAATGGAATGAATTTCACAGTCATCAACACAACGCCTTATTATCTGATCACTACAAAATTTCCATAGATATGGCTCATCCCAAACATAGTATTTAGATTGAGTTCTTATCTTTTCTTTTTCAGCTCTAGACAAGTCAATGGTAAAAGTTGTGGTGACTATATAGTTCACAATGTCAACGTACCAAGGTAACCTACTACTAACAGTATACAAAGTGTCGTCAGAAAAACAATCAGTAAAAGGACTACCACTTTTCCCCGTTTCCAGTCTACTAAGATGGTCAGCGACTAAGTTCTTAACTCCAGGTTTATCTTTAACTTCCAATTGAAATTCTTACAATAGTAACATCCATCTAATCAATCTGGGCTTTGAATCTTTCTTTTCTAGCAGGTGTTTAAGAGTAGAATTATCAGAATAAACAGTAAGTTTAACACCCAACAAGTAAGGACGGGACTTCTCAAGAGCAAAAACAATAGCATACATATCCTTTTCTGTAGTGGTGTAATTACGCTGTGCAGAGTCAAGAGTTCTAGAAGTATAGTAAATCACATGAGGTACTTTCCCAACTCTTTGACCTAAAATTACCCCCACTGCCTTATCACTAGCATCACACATTAACTCAAATGGTAAGGCCCAATTTGGGGGTTGCACAATAGGTGAAGTAGTCAATTTCAACTTCAACTGATCAAAATCCCTCATACAATCATCATTAAAATCAAATGAAGCATCTTTTACAAGCAAGGCACATATAGGAGAAGCAATCTTAGAAAAATCTTTGATAAACCTCCTATAGAACCCTCCATGCCCTAAGAATGATCTCATATTCTTGACACACCTGGGATAAGGTAAAGACTGAATGATGTCAACTTTTGCTTTATCTACCTTTAACCCCCTCGATGATACTACATGTCCAAGTATTGCCCCATGCTCCACCATAAGACGACACTTTTCAAAATTAATACCAAATTGGTCTCAATGCAATGCCTAAGCACAAGAGTACGATGATGTAAGCACTCATCAAATGAATCACCATGTACAGTAAAATCATCCATAAAAACTTCCTTAATTTTGGCGATAAAATCAGAAATGATACTCATCATACATCTTTGAAATGTCGCAGGTGCATTACATAGACCAAAAGGCATACGTCTAAAAGTATAAGTGCCAAAAGGGCAGATAAGGATAGTCTTTTCCTGATCCGTAGGAGCTATAGGGACCTAGATATAACCTGAATAGCCATCTAGAAAGCATTAATGTGACTTCCCATCTAATCTCTCTAACATCTGGTCCGTAAAAGGCAATGGAAAATGGTCCTTCTTAGTGGCCTTATTAAGCTTTCTATAGTCAATGCACACTCTCCAACCACTCTGGACTCTAGTAGGTATCAACTCACCTTCCTTGTTTTGCACTGCTGTTGTTTCCCCCTTTTTAGGAACCACATGAATAGGACTATCCCACTCAGAATCAGCAATGGGGTATATCACCCCAGCATCTAACCACTTAAGGATTTCTTTCTGAACTACCTCCATCATAGGTGGATTAAGTCTCCTCTGAGGATCCCTCTTAGACTTAGCATCTTTCTCTAAAGTGATCTTATGTGAGCATAAAGTTGGGCTAAGTCCCTTGAGGTCTGCCAAAGTCCACCCTATAGCTTTGCTATGTTCTCTAAGCACCTTAACAAGTTTTTCCTCTTGGTCCAAGGTAAGTGCATTAGAGATGGTGATAGACAAAGTCTCATTATCCCCTAAATAAGCATATTTCAGGTTCTCAGGTAGGGGTTAAAATGCTAGAGGGAAGCAATTTAGCATGATTTTTAGGCAATTCAAACTTGTTAGGTCCATTATGCTCTTGCAAGTGGAAAAAAGATCCTATCACATCAACTAGATTATCATTAATCTGGAATGGCACTTTTTGAAACTCAACATGATCAAGACTCTTAATAAGCGCAGTAAACAATTCATCTTCATTAGACAAGTCATAAATATCTTGGGACAATTCATCAATATCATCAAGTGCATACACGTAATTCACATCAGCAAGAAATCTCATGACATCAAAAATATTAAATTTTATCACTTCACCATCAAATTCCATAGTTAATGCTCCCTCATGCACATCAATTTTAGTCCTAACTATTTTCAAAAATGGCCTATCAAATAAGATAGAAATATCATGACATGCATCACCCATGTTCATTACATAAAAATCAGCGGAAAATACAAGTTCATTCACTTGGACTAAGACATCCTCTAAAACTTCATCTGGGTAAGTACTGCTCCTATCAGCTAACTGAATCACTATACCAGTCTTCTTTAACTCTCCTAAGTTCAGTTTATCATAAACAGACCTAGGCATAACATTAATGGAAGCACTCAAATCAAGCATAGCCTTATCAAAGTAAAGATTTCCTATTTTACAAGGAACAGAAAACACACCAGGGTCTTTGCACTTAGGGAGAAGTTTCCTTTGAAAAACTGCAGACACATTTTTTCCCACACTTACCTTTTCATTCCCTACCAACTTTCTTTTAGTAGTACACAATTTTTTCAAGAACTTAACATAACGAGGTACCTGTTTAATGGCATCAAGGAGAGCTATGTTGATCTCTACCTTCCTAAATGTCTCTAAGATCTCTTGGTTAGTCTCATTCAACTTAGAAGTAGGGTTTTGAAACCTACTAGGAAAGGGTGGAATTGGCTTAAAAGGTTCTCTTTTGTAACTCTGGTTTAGTCCCCTTGACTTCTAACTCAGGTTCTAACTCTCCACTCTTTCTAGGTTCTTTTAACTCTTTCCCACTCCTAAGTGTTATGGTACTAACATTCTCCTTAGGATTAGGGTAAGGCTGAGATGGTAACCTATTTTGCATTTGAGCATGCAAGTTGCTAACTATGACATCAGTTGCAGTCTGTCTCTCTTGAACCTGCTTAAGAGTTGTCTCCATAATCTGGAGCCTATCATCCATCTTCTTAAGGACTTGTTCTAGTAGGAAGTTGGTCCTATCTTGATTACAAAGTTGACGAGATGTTTGATCAAAACCAAGTGGATCGGTTTTAGGGCCATACCTAAGGTCAGGGTGGTCTCTCCATCTTTCATTATAGGTGTTAGAATATGGATTATACCTCCTTTAACCTTGGTTAGAATAGACAACATTAACATTTCCCTTTTGTAATGTAGGATATGCATCAGTAGGATGCCCCTCTAGATAACAAATTCCACAAATGACTACTTTTTGTACTCTTCCAGTGACAATCTTATTTAACATAGCAGTAGTGTGAGATAACTGACTCTCTGCAGATGAACTAGAACCAATTTCATTAACCCTTTTAATTTGTGACTCCCTAGTACCAAACTGCTGAGTATTTTGGACCATTAGATTGAATAAATTTCTAGCCTCTGCTGGAGTTTTATTAACCAGAGCCCCCACTAGCAGCATCAACCATATTATGATCCATAGGTAGCAAACCCTCATAAAAATATTGAATCAACAATTGTTCAGTTATTTGATGTTGGGGACAACTAGCACACAGTTTATTAAATCTTTCCCAGTACTAACAAAAAGTTTCCCCATTCATTTGTTTGATACCACATATGTCCTTCTGAATAGATCCAATTCAGGATGTTGGAAAAAATTTCTCTAAAAATGATTTATGCAATGCAGTCCATGTAGAGAAAGATCCAGCAGGCATGTAATACAACCAATCTTTAGCATTACCAAGCAAAGAAAAAGGAAAGACTCTCAACCTAATTTTGTCTTCAGGAATTCCCTCAGGCACCATAGCAGAGCATGTAATAAGGAATTCACTAATATGACGGTATGGGTCCTCTCCAACTAATCCATGAAATTTGGGTAGCAGATTGATGAATTCAGAGTTCAGTTTTAGAGGTTTACCTAATGTAACATAAGTAATGGATATAGGTTGGGTTTCTAGATTAGGGGCAGCAAGTTCTCAAAGAGTCGGCATTATTACCTCTTTAATCTTAAGAATTACTAGTTCAGAATAACCTTCTTTATTTTTAGCTTCAAACATTTGCTCCTTATCTTCTCCAATCTCCTTTCCACTCCTTAATTTCATAAATTAAAGGCAACCTACAAAAATTAAAGTACTAGAGTTAAAACAGAACAATAAAAGTAGTAAAATTGAATAGAAGCAAACTAATAATTTTATTTTGTTTCCCCGGTAACGGCGCCAAAATTTGTAGAGCTTGTCGTGGAGCTACAAATTTAACCACTACTTCGATTTTACAAATAATATTTACAGCATAAGAAAGTAGGGATCGATTCCACGAGAAAAGATTATGTCAAAAAGCTAGTTTAATTCTAAATGATTTTACTACTTTAATTTATTGTTCATTCTCTTTGTATTTCTAAAATAAATCAAATTTAATAAATAAAAATCTGGAAAAATACTTAATGTTGCCTCTAAATATTCTAAACTTAATTCTGGAAATAAAACAGTAAATAGCTATCTTAAATAATCTGGAAAAATAAAAATAGAATTAATAACACAATATTTAACTAAAAATTAAAACTAGAAATAACAAGCAGAAAATTAATATTAAAAAAAATTACAAACAGTAATCTAAATTGTATTCTGCAAGTTTATAAGTTTATAACTCTAGAATTATAATTAATTAATTTCATAAAAAAACTAAAACAGCAAATTAACTCTAGAAAATGAAATAGAAAATAAAATTAGAAATTAGGAAATAAATAAAATGCACTAATATAAATACGAAATTAAATAACAAAATTGCCCAAATTTAAGGATAAATTTTATGGACTTAATAACACCTAAAAAACATGAAATAAAAATTAAAAACATAATTTTCAGATTTATTGAAATAAAAACCTGCACATATCCAATTTACGGAATAATTCTGAAAAATTATCAAATAATTTCCAAAAATTCTGAAATTAAATAGAGGTAGAATAGGACACTGTATAAACCCTAGAATGGACTAAAATATGAAAAAAACACAAAAAAAATTATTTTTAACCTAATTTCTAACAAATCGGTAATTAAAAGGCAAAACAGAATAGAAATTAAATCTGAAAATTATAACCACACTAAAAATCAAAATCTAACTGATCTAATACTACCAAGACACTCCTAAAAGACTATTCTTTTTGAAGGGGTAAACAAAATTTATATCGAAGCTAATAATTAAAGAAGAAAAATTGACAAACTAAACAAATTAACTAAAAAGTAACAAATAATTATCAAAGATACCAAATTTATGAAAAATGCTTAGCATAATCTATATCCACCATGCAAATTAATATTTATCATTAACACACCAGTTGATTTCATCCATAAGTTAAACTGTAGAACATATCCACCAGCGGATCTTCCCCATTTTTCCTTATATTATAGTTTAATTAGGTCTAGCCCTAATATAACCTTTACTAATTTGATAAACCTTACATCAGCGCAAGAATTTAATCAAATTAGAGCATTACATATTAGAAAAATATCATCTAATACTTTGTAACCAATTTACCAGCAAATCGATTTAACAAAGACCCATAACGATTACCTAATTAAAAGAGATAGGTTTGAGCCATCCATGATTAATTAAGATGATACTAATGCTTAAAAAACGATAACTTTTACGTATTAAAGCCCTTTAAACTATCATATGAATCCGTATTAAACTAACTACCATGATTCTAATTAATATAATACGAATATCATGAACAATAAATACTAATCGCCATAGAATCATGAATATAAATCAACTAAACAATAAAGCATTAAACTTATTTCAAAATAATCAATTTAACATGGTTTCAAATAGATTATACTAAGTACAAGAAAATTATTCACTCATATTAAAAATTTAATCACAAACTTCACCCAAATAATCCATGTTTAATAGTAAACTAAATACAAAAAATACCAAAGTAAAAATAGAAAGGGGAAATAAGAGTGGCGTGAGGGTGATTGAAGCTGATGATGTTGATGCTGAATGATGATGATCGTGAGAATGGCGTGAGAAGCGTGGCCTTGTTTTAAGATGGTGATGATGATATTGGCTTATGATTATGGTGTGTGAAGGAGATGATGAAGGGTAGACGTGGTTGACGGTTAGGCGTCGGCTTCTTGTTATAACAAGAAGATTGATGGATGATGATATATAATGGAGAAGAAAGGAGGGGTGGGATAGCTAGGGTTTTTTTTTTTTCTTCCTTTCTTCCTTAGACTTCTTCTCCCTCAAAACTTCTACCTTTCCTCCAACTCTTGAAACTCTAACCCAATTAAATAATTATGGAAATAATATTTTCCATAAATTATTATTTTTGGACTGTCTTTATAGCCAAACGTGTAAAATCCAAACTTTGACATTCTCTCTTCTCCTCTTTATTTAATTATTGCTAATCCTGAAAAATATATAAAATAGAGCAAATTAGATGAAATAATATATATATAATACAATCGGATTATTTAATAAAATAATGCATGATTTTTGGCTTAACTTACCCCAAAAATGCTCAAAACAATCGGCTAAGGGGCGTATCAGCGGCGGCCGGCGACAAAGGAAGGCAGCGGACGGCAGCGGCGGTGGCCGGTCGGTGATGTGGGCGGTGGGGGTTTGCTAAGCGATTTCGCCTCTCTCTCTCTCTCTCTCGCGCGAGCGTCGAATGAATTCCAAATCAGATCTGGATTCATTTAATTGGTGCAACGACGGAATTAGTGACGGAAATTCCGTCTCCAGCCCTAATTTTTTTAAAATTTGAATTTTCTTCACTTGGCGACGGAAAATTCCGTCGCCATATTAAAATTCGGCGACGGAATTAGCAATGGAAATTCCGTCGCTAGCCCAATTTTTTTAAAATTTGAATTTTCTTCACCTGGCGATGGACTTTCCGTCGCCGTATTGAAATTAAATTGATTTTTTATTGATATGGCAACGGATATTCTGTCGCTAGTACTGAACATTGGTGCATTTCTTACTGCATCTGAATGATGAATATGAGCCTATTAGGGGTCAGATCTTGCTCTTAGATCCTCTTCCTAATATCAATAAGACTTATCCAGTCATTCAAAAAGTGAAAAGCAGAAGCAGGTTACATGCATGTAGTGTGGCCGAAGAAACAGTTGCTACCAATAACTTGCTTGGATCAAATAGTACGTCTTGGAGATTCTAAGGCTTCTAATGCTTTTTGGGCAAAAATATTGGAAAACATATAACGGACATGAAGAAGAACAAGAGCAGAAGGTTTTGTACGCACTCTCAAAGGACATGACATACTCAGGACAAGTGTTTCAAACTAATTATGGACGTCCAGGGGGAACTACCAAGGGTAAAAAACTTTTAAAATGGCAGCTAATATCTGTGAGTCAAAAGAATGTTGAGTCTCCAATAGATGGGTTGTTAAACGACAAGGATAATGGTAGCATAGAGCAGTTTAATACTGGTCTAATCTAAGGTTTTTCCCGAGAAATGATGAGTTGGATCAAAGGGAAGTAGAGAGTTAAATCTCATTCAGACGATCTAAATAATTCCTTTGCACACTTTGCAGGTATGGCTCCCATTAGCACTCGTTCTAGTACTTAATGTATTGTGACAAATAATTGTGCATATCTTTGAATAGACACAAGAGCAAGTGATTATATGACTTTTGATCCTAGCCTTTCTTACTTTCACTTCTACCCTTATCGACCCCATATAAGTGATTATTCCTGATGGAACCTTGAAATATGTTTTTCCATATTGATCAAATAAACCTAACTTCTGGTTTAACCTTGCACAAAATCTTATTTGTGCCAGAGTTCAAGTATAACCTTCTTTCAGTAAGTCAAGTTAATATTACTCGCATTCTTTGTGCAATTTGTTTTGCTGATACTTGTATTTTCTAGGACCTTTTTAACTAGAAGTGTTATAGCTATGGCACCCAAACAAGCTGGTTTATTCAGATTAAATAATTTACATGTTGTTAGGACTTGCATCATTTTACAGCCATTCTCAAGACGTGATTCAACTGTTATTCATTCTTCCATGCTAGCGTTGTTTTTCCTTCAATGCAATCGGGTATTTGAAGTTCTACTCTTAGTTCTTCTAATAATGTATTATGCAAACACCCTTTTCTAGATGTACTACATACTAGACTAAAACATACGCCTTTTTCAACCATGCAGATATTTTTTAATGCAAATGATAGTTTCCTGGTAAATTTGATTCGTGAAATTTATGTACTTGCTAAGTCTGATGCATTTCTTTTTAATAAAAGTACAATTGCTACCAAGTTCCCTTTTCAAGTTGTTAGCAGAGATTCGTGGGATATGAGCACATTATTTTCTCACTTTGTTGTTGATGATTATAGAAGATGCACTTGGGCTTCGTTGTTATACAGAAAGCTCAAATCGATTAAGCTATAATTTAATTTTATAATATGGTGAAAGCAGAATTTCAAACCAACATTCTGACGTTCAGAAAAGGTAACGAGATTAAGTTTATTAACTCTACATGTCTTGAATATTTTGAAAATAATCGTATTTTGCTACAAAGGTCCATTGTCAAAACCACACAGGAAAATAGGGTAAAAGGGAGAAAACATAGACATTTATGGTAAACAGCAAGGCTATTAGGTTCGAAGCTAGTCTTCTAAAAGTCTTCCGATGGTGGATATGTTCTTCTACCAGACATATTATCAATAGGCTTCTTATGGCTAATCTATCTTGAAAGACTCAATTGAAGCCCTTTATGGGACACATCCAAGCTATGATGATTCAAGAATAGCTGGTTCTCTATGACTTTCCTATAATGTCGGAGGAAAGGAAGAGTTTGCACCAAAAGCTTCAAAATGTGTCTTTTTTAGTTATTACTTTGGTTTTAAACGGTTACAAATTATATGATTTACGAAGTAAAAATATCTTCCATAGTAGAGATGTCCTTTTTTTGGAAAAAAATGTTTCATTTTAAGCAAACTTCTATTACCACAGATGGTCTTGTGTAGGATTCTGACATTAATACAATTTTTACTAGGATTCATTAATATTTCCTTCAAGTTACATCTCATTCTTCACCTCTCACATCTTCCCACACTAGTGTAGTCTCTTTTTCTTATATACTTGCAGTTCCTGATTTAGCTGTTTCTTCATTGTTTTCATCTTATGCTTAAAATTATGTTTCTCCATAGAATGATCCTTCTTCTTTAGATTAACTCTTTTGTTTCATCATATAATAATTCTTCTAATGCAACTCTTTTGTTTTTTCATATTCTCAAAGTGAACATGCAGATGTTTCAACACCTCTAAGGAGGTTTACCAAGGCTAAGGGCCCTCTAACATGGCTTAAGGATTTTGTTTATTCACCCCCACCTACTTCAAGGCCACCAATCACACCTACTTCTACCTCTTCTTACAACTTTCAGACTAAACGAAAGCTTTATTTCCTTTATCCCTTGTTTCAATCTACTGATCTAGCACACTTGTCGTCTAATTTTGTTACTTCACTTACTACTATGTCACAAGTTCCAAAACCTAGTAGTTATGCACAGGCTCAACAATGCCCTAATGGACTAATTAAGAGCTTTCAACATTAGAAAAGTATGCTACATGGAATGCCCTAATGTTGATGGACTAATTAAGAGCTTTCAGCATTAGAAAAGAATGCTACATGAATTCTGATCACATCATCTCTAGGAAATAAAGTTTTCACTACAAAAGAAGTTTGCAAAACCACATTTAGGCCAGATGGTGCCATTTGAAAGGCATAAAACTAGATTGGTGATAGAAGCTTTTGAGCAAGTAAAACACAAGGACTGTAAGCACACTTTTTCTAGTATTGTCAAGTTGACAACAATGAAAGTCTTCATTGCTTTAGCCTATCAATAAGGTTTTCCTTCATGGTTTTATAGATAAAGATGGGTATAGGCAGCCACCAATAGGGTATAAAAAGTCTTTGTTGGTCAGTGACTCAAGTGTGTAAGCTACAAAGGTCTTTATATATATGGTTTAAAGCAAGCTTCTAAGCAATGGAATCTTAAGCTCACTAAGTTTTTTTATCAACGAAGGGCTTGAGCAGTCTACAAGTGACTAGTCCTTCCTCACCAAAGACCATTATGGCCATTATCTGCATTTGTTTATCGTGTTTATATGGATGGTATTTTGACTACTGATTAGTCAGATTGACATGATACATATTATGGTTTCATAATCAAAGTCATCGGGTTAGCTAGACACTTTCTTAATATAGAGATTTCAAAATCAAAAGATAACACTTTTCTTAATCAAGGGAGGTATACCATTGATATACATGATGATGCGAGCTTGAATGGGGCTAAACTGGCTAAATTTTCTTGGCAATAGAGGCTTAAACTTTCCAAAGATTTAGGAATACCTATGTCAAATCTTAAGCCATATAGGAGGTTGGTAGGCATGCTGGTGTACTTAACTCCAACAAAGCCTAATATTTCATATGTTGTCCAGCATTTGAGTCAATTCTTGTAGCAACTAGCTCAGTGTCATTATCAAACTACTAAACATGTCATGAATTTGAAGATTGTAGCTAATTTGTCTGTTTTATCCTTCAAGTAGTTATTTATAGACCATAGCATTCTTTGATTCTGATTAGGGTACATGAAAAATGTCTTTAAATCACCTACATGATATTTGATCCTCTTTGGTTTCTTTAAAGACCAAAAAATAGAAAATTATGGCCAAATCCTCTGTTGAGGCACTGCATAGAGCAACATCAGCAACCACTTCTAAATTGGAATGGATTTGTCATCTTTTATGGGATTTATGTTCCTTTTTCCTAACTAATCACCTTGTGCTGTGGTAACAAGGCAACCATGCACATTGAAGAAAGTCATGTATTATAAGAGAACCGAGCACTTCAATATTGATTGTTATTATAGAAGATATAAACAATTATAGCGTTTCTTGCAGTTGACTTATGTACCATCTAATAAGCAGCTAATCGATTTGTCGACAAAGCCTCTTAGTGAATCACAACACCATGTTTTGAGTTCAAGGCTAACTGTTGAATTATCCACTGATTCTATCTTGAGGAGGGAGCGGGATGTTGAATGGTTTGCTAGTGCATATAAGCAAGGTTGTTATTCTACTTATATCAACTTATCTAACTTATGTATAGTTTTGCTTTCTGTTACTTAGGCAGCTAGATTTTTCATCAGATTGAGAATTCACCTTGTATACAAGGGAGCTTCCTCTATCTTGTATCATTAATGAGTTTCAATAATGAATTTTCTGTTTACACCATCTTCAATCTCTCTAGAATTTGCTGGACAGTCTGGCTTATCATGTATGAAAAGAAATAAAAAATTTAAAAATAAATTCTTATTATCAATAAATACTGTACTTGACTATAGGAGATATGAATCATACGGCTCACAGGAGAAGTTTAATAGTTTTTTATTTAAGAAAAAGGTATGAACTAAAACCAAGAATACACTTTTGGCCCTCCAAAATAACTTAAATTCTGACATAGTCTTAATTCAAAATATATCCAGTCTACTATTTCTAAGAAGGAAAAAAAATATATTTATTATCAATGAAAAATTAGGAATACACTTTTCACTTATCAAATTAACTTAAATTCTAATCTTATCTGAAATTGAAATATGTACAATCAACTATTTCTAAACCAAAATTGACACCTCATCCAATTGAATATGTGCTGATTCTAGCTTATGAATTATTTACTTTCTTGGCCATCAAAGAATAATGCATGAATTTTCTGAACCTACAACTATAAAATTGAATTTTCTAAACCATTGAACTATTGTGCAGTACATTTTTACGAGACAAGTCACTATTGAACTTTTTATATAGTTCCTAAAACTTTTCATATATGCAAATTTTACCCAAATTCTTAAAAATTTATTTTCCAAAATTTTTATTTTGTGCAGTGATCTTCTCATAAGTACTACTTGATACCCTCTTTAATATGATATCAAATTCACGTGACCAAAACTAGTTAAGATAATTAAGCTAGTTAATAATTAATTAAGCTAATTAACTTTGCTTAATGCTTGAATCGTCATCTATTTGTCATGCTCCTAATTATTCACATATTGTGCACTCTCCAGAAGGAACCACCTCAGTGGCACTACAATTAAACTCTATCACTGATGTAATTTTAGAACTAAAAGATGAATTAGTAAAAATTAAGACTGAAGTTAAAGAGATTAAGAAGCAACTGTCTGTCATCTATCTTTTTTTAGTTAATGACATTGGACATATTGAAAAATCTAATTTAAATATTAGTACTCCGTTTCGGCATAAATATCCTTTCCAAGGCCCAAAAAATAAAAATTCATTTTCTTTGCATTTAATTCAAAACAAAATAGGAGAAAAATCAACTGAAAAATCATCTAAAAAGACAGAAAGATAAGAAGAGAATGCAGCATAAGTAGTATAATCTTAAAGAATTGAAAAACATGTTTGATAAAGGACAAAACTCAGAATAATTAAACAAAATCATGGGCATAATAATTGATAAATAAGATGTACTATCTGATGATGTTGAAGAGACAAGTAAGGTCCAATTAGAAGAAGAAATATGTCACCAGAAACCTAATTAAACTAAAGGATCTTAATGTTGTACCTTCAAAAGAAATTAGATGAAATTAGATAAAAAAAATATGATAAAATGGTAGTTGGTGATGACCTTAATGAAATTAGAGAAGAACTCAATATAGATGAAATCAAATCCAATCTAATTAACAATGTAGTTCATAAACGTGAAGAACTTCGTGAACCTTCTAGAAGAAATACTCATTTTATGAGACTTGGATACATTCCAGCAGGACGTACAATAATTTTTTCCTCTGGGCTTATCTCAAGGAAAATCATGACCTTTGAAGAAATTAACATTACCCCAATTAGCCAAACAAAATAGATCATAAACATTCGATGAAGCATGCAATAGGAAGGGAATATTTGAGCATTGAAAAACAGGAATGAATAGTATCTTGAATCTAAATTTTACATGGCCTACAAGAATTTCTTAAATTATATGAAGTATAGTTTTTCTAACGCTGTAACTGACTAGTATGATTCAAAAATTTACTAAGAATGATGGAAACATCAGCTGTGTGTTCAAAAATTTATGTAAGAAGATTAAAACTGAATTTATCAAAGCTAAATTTGATTCCGAAGAAAAAAGCTAGAGAATTGTAAAGAAAGATTAATAACATAGAATTATTGGATATGAGATATCTATTAAAAAATATTATTGAATTTAGTAAATATTATTACAAAGTTGGGTATACTGAAATCAATGTTGGTATGTTTTATTACAAACTAACATATCCTATCAATTCTATACTTAATGAAAAATACATCACATGACTTGAGAAAGCAGATGTCATTGATACCCTTGATACAAGAATCTCTTATATAATGAAATAGATCAATGATCCATGTCTTGATCTCCAAGAACAAAGAAAATGAAGAAATAATTTCTAACTTGTTGGGATAATCCTCATCAATGAGGAAAGAAACCTAAAGTAGAAGAAAAAGAAAATTTTATGTGGAAAAGAGTTTTAATAAGCAAAGGGGAGAGAAATATAAGAGAAAATATTATAATAAACAACAACGTCCTTAAAACAACGGGGTTCTTCAGAAAAGTCCCAATTGTCTTGCTGGGAAAGAGAACTGTAGTGTTTGACCTAACAGAGAGTAGGACATGCAACAAACAAACGTAAAAATAGAAAGAAGAACAAACTTATAAAACCTTTGTGTAGTCTCGATCATTTTGAGCTTAGTGAGAGGAAGCCTATACATAGCCCTGAATATAACAAGGGATGTTGAAATCATACTAGAAGATAATCTGAAGAAAATGATTATGAAGATACCAGTCTATATGAATAGAAGAGTAAGTTCAATTAGGTGTTTGTGTCTTCAAGAAAAAGCTTGTTGGCACATATGAGAACAAAGAAGTCCAAATGAGATTGGATCATTTCCATAATTCAAAAAGATATGATCCATAAAAAATGCATATTACAATTAAAGATTAATTGCATATATAAATGATGGAAGGAGATGAGAAATAAACGATTAAAAGGTAGGATTGGAGAAGCTAACCTCATTAATTACGAAATATCTTAAGCATAACAAAGATAGAAAGTGATAATAGGTAATTTCATGTCGGAGTGTACACGTGCCCAAGTACTCCTTTATCAGTATTATGGCAAAAGATATGGATTTTTTAGCTTTACTTTATGATATCATGCATATCAATTTAATATCAGATTGTCATATGGATTAAGACCCATTTATGTAAGGAATAAGTGGAATTCAATTGTCCAACCTGGATATTATATAGCCTAAAAGACAGACACCAAAAACTTCATACCCTTTAAGATAAAATCCATTGGGGATGGATATGAAAAGAGGAGGATACCTAACTAAGGATAGTTTGAAAAATAATCTTAAAACTAGATAATACTATAATTCAAAGACTAGATCACAAACGATAAAGAAAAAAATTTAAAAGTCCTACTTCAATGCCAAAAAATTCACAGGATAAAATCCAATCCACAATGATATAAAAAATCATAGGTCTTGGATACTAGCCTTGTCAATCCGCACAAAAATCAATAGAAAAATGTCACAAAATTGAGGAGAATGGTAAATTACTATTACACCCCATTACTATTAACATGAGTGGAAGATCAGATGTGGAGGACGATCTTCAATACAAAGAAGACTCAAAGAAGATATTGATTAGTATGACCGTAAAATGAGTAGAATGAGTTGAACTCGTAAAATACAGTGTGATCGAAGTATGAGTCTAGATAGAAAAGTCCATTAGGTACAAAACAAAAAGTATTTAGTGAACCTATTCATGAGGATGAATTGTCAAAATAACTACGGAAATATGCTTATTAGTCCCAATACCAAATCTTATAGTAATCTACATATAAGGTATCTTAGAAGGTATCATAATATGAATTATGTGCCTACATTGATAAGCGAGCGTTTCTGTCTGTTTTGAAAGAAGATCATGATTTTTAGAATTTATGTGGCAAAAGTGAAGAAATCCTTTACAAGTAAGGGATAGTTTAATAATAGCATTATACTTCTATAATGAAGCATAGAATGGTTATCTATAGAAATAGTAGAGTCCAGTGGACCTATTCATTCTAGTTCTTATAGTTTACTACCAACGCATCTCACGACATTGATTGTTTAGTATAATTTTTAGAGGTTACATTTATCCCATGCACACAAACCATTACAAATATATTCACAATAAACGTTGACTCAGTCCTCTTGATGAATTAATAAAGCTTACACTTATGAGAAGAGTGAGTTTACATAGATGTCATCATGGTGAGAATAATGCCTGCAACCGTGAGATTAGTATTAACAATCTCCTACTTGAGTTATCCAGTAAAAGAGTAGATTATCTCACACACGAGCAATTATGCAGATAACTCTACGTTCATAATCCTCTAAATTTTGGGATAAAGATAAGATATTTTGCAAAGATTATTTTGTTAAATTCTAACACATTATTCGAGTTAACAATGTATGTGCCTTACTATAATATCCAAGAATTTAATAAACAAATCAAAGCGTTTTCTGGATAAAGGGTTCACACACAAAATAGTAAAGAAGCCGTTAACGCAGTCGCCAATTTCATGGCACGAATTCATCGTGAATCACAAAAGAGAAAAAGCAAGGGTCTGGTATCGATTAAAAATACTTGATGATAATGCTATTTTTTTGATAGTTGTTATATTCCTAACACAATAGCTATTTTTCACTAGATTCAGAGTATCTTAGTTTCTCGCAAAATGGATTGTAAAAGTAGATATTGGGAAACAAAATAATGATAAGCATTCCTTTAACATCGTTTTTGCCTCCCTCAAGGAAATTTGAGTGGAATAGTAATTTCATGTGGTCTAAAAAATGCACCTGAAATATTCTAACGAAGACTGGATAGCATCTTCACAATCTAATCAGTGCTCATCTATTTAGTTTGATGAGATCCTTTTGTATTTTCGAAAGCCATAGAAACAACACAAAGATAATTCCTACTATCGCCTAAAGATGCATTGATCATAGTATATTCTTGGGTAAGAACAAGTCAATTTATACTGACAAGAATCGAGTCCTTTATGCCTGGAAATAAAAACTCGAGAGGGATCTTTCTGATAAAGCATATTCTATAAAAAAATAGAAACTCCCCTTAAAATGATTGAAGATAGGAGGCAATTACAAAGGTTTTCTTAAGATGTCTTATCTGTGCTTTAGCTTTGTATTACGATCTAGCTAAATTAAGAAACTTATTTCCGCAGAACTCAAAAAGAATAAGTTCACATGCCCCCTAAGCAAGTCAAAAAATTATTCAAAACTTCAAAACGATGTCGCACAATCTTCCTGTTCTTAATTTTTGCTTATCGAAACGATTATTTAATTTCTTAGACATCTGCTTAGTCAATGAGCACTAAAGTATAGGACTCAATCAAAGAAAGATACAAACTCTGTAAATACTGAATTGAAAATTTTAATAAAGTATATGCAACTATCCTTTCGATGAAAAAAGAAAGCTCTTGCAATCATAATGGGGAAATTGGAAAGTTCTTAAGAGTTTTTAGTCCCAAAACTTTTCTATTCGAACTGATTGCAATGAATACTGGGATTTTGTGAAAAGAATTTTGTAACACCCTGTGTACTTAAAAGGATCGAAGTGACTACTATATCACCAAAGGTGGCACCTTTCTTTTCGGGAAGCTCACTCGTAGAACTTCACAGTTTTAAACGTGCTTGCTGAGGGAGCATTCTTGGGATGGGGTGGACCTTCTGGGAAGTTTTCCCCGGCGCGTGTTGAGCGAAGGACGAAGTAACGCCGGAAGACTTGTGATGATTTGTGGGACCAGTCGTCGGTCGGTTAGTGGAGGCACAACGAGGACGTTTGTGCGCTTCAAGTGGGGGTAATTGTAATCCCGAGTGTGGCTTACAAAAAGATCGAATGACTACTTATATCACCAAAGGTGCACCTTTCTTTTCGGGAAACTCACTTCTAAAACTTCAATTAAGCGTGCTTGCTGGAGCCAATCTTGCGATGGGTGAACCTTCTGGGAAGTTTCCCAGGCACGTTTGAGCGAGGACGAAGCACACCGGAAAGACTTGTGATGATTTGTGTGGCCAGTCTTTCGATCCTTGCTCCGTTTAATGGTCAAAGACCTACGACCGAGAGGGGGTCAGGGCATTACAGAATTTATCAGACATATAAGGCGTAAGGGAGACTCCTTCATTGGAAATTATGGTTTAACCATTTTCCTTTTTTATTAAACATATATAGGGGTTAAAAAATCTCTGGCGATATTTTAACTCGAGAATTCACCAATGTTGATCTTGAGTAAACTCCTTCCAAAAAAATGAGGAATCCAAAACGAAATGTATTGCTACTTGAACGAGTTGCTCCTTCTAGTGGAATTCTCATGGATTATTTTAGGAATTCCCATCATGAAGTCTATATTTCGAGGTTCTTGCGCCTTAGCTGAGTATGAAAAATGAAAAGCCAAACCAGCCCATTATCTTATTCAATTGGTTTGATTTAGACGATCCCAATGATCAACGACAAGATGTGTTAGCGATCCTTATTTTAGCAGAGCCATTGGTTTTTACAATATTTTATCGTCAAAGGGGGGCATTATTAAATAAGGAAGAACATTAAATGCATTGTGGGAATACTACTATTTTCTATCACAATGATTTTAACCAATATATGAGGATAGAAGGAGCTACTTCAAACAAGATGTCTTTGAATTAGCTCTTTTGAGTTTTGGAGGATGAAAAATTCTTATCAGAAAAAGAAAAGAGATATCTTCATGACTTATTTGAAAGATGAGATCCAGAGCATGCTCAACTTGATGATGATTTCCTCTTGAATAATACTGGCTAATTGTGGACTGTGATTCATTATGGGAGAATAAATTCATGCAAATCTCAAATAGATGACTACTCTTGTCAGCACCAAGGGCTCTAAAAGTTTATTTCTCTTTATTGTACTATTTTATAAAGCGCCAAGTTAGTAAAATAATATTGTCTACTGTAGTTTATGTGAAAATATCCAATATGTATCATAGCCTTTAGGGACATCTGAGTGTTGTTCCAAGCTCCCTATATACAATGAGAGGTTGAGTGCTAAGAGGAGACAGCGATCATTTGAGCGTACTTGAGCAACAAAGAAATCGAGATTTTTTTTTATTTCTTCTATGACCAAGCATCTCTGATGATTGTCTTAGTAGCCTAAGTGTCTGCTTCCAATCTTTTCATTATAATATTTTTGACGTTTAAGCTCTTCATAAAAAATTTCCCATAGGGTCCGAACCTTATACCTTAAATATTATGGCTTTTTGATTGGAAAGTCTCATTATTCTTTAAATTAAAAACTTGATTGTAATTACGGTCTGAGGTAGAAAACGAAATAGATCTGTGCTATGCTCTGACTAAGAATAGTGTGATCGAGATTAGCAATCTCTGTAAATTGGAAGTTAGAGGCATACCAGGGTCAAGTCTTGACTAAGTTCAGTAACCTCAAAGCTCTCTAATTAAAGCTTTTATTGTTGCCGATAGCATGGGGGCCTACAATCACAAAAAATATTATACTTAAATAGTAGATTGTGATAACTAGTGCCAGTAAAAGTCATTATAAGAAGTTACATCATTAAGAACGAGGATTTTTCTTAAAAAAAAAACAATAATAGCAAATTACTCAAAGTCCCCATTTAGGTCAAAGTTGAAATTTTGAAAGTATCGGGCCAAAAATGATAATAAAAGCCATTGAGGACTGAAATTCATATCCTGAACTTCGTGGTCCAATCATTTAGAAACGAATTTAGAGGTACCGAAAGTAAACAACTCTGGCTTTGTCTAATTTGTGCATTAACCAAATCGAGGCACTTACAACAGAAACAACAAATCAATTAATTTCTCTCACCCTCAATAGTAATAATCATAGATTAGGTCAAAGCAATTTCTTTCTCTTCTAACTCAAATTCTGGAATGTCTCATTGTGTAGCTTAATTGTACTCGTGTCTCCTTCTAGATGTCCTTATCCCATAGAGGATTTTTAAATCAATCCCAAAAACTTTTTAAAATTTTCCGATGTTATTTTGTCGTTTTTTTTAATTACATGTTTTTTTGAGTACTTTAGTCAAACTAAACTTTGTCATTTGGCTTATTAGTAAAGCTGAAATTTGTATTTTTTATGAGAAAGGGGGGCTAGGGAAGGGATTCATGCTTCCTTATCTTTTTGTCTCCTCGAAAATCAAATTAATTAGTAAATTTTACGACACGTCAATTGGCCTCTTCATTTCAGCTATCTTGTCCCTCAAGATTTTTTTACTTATTAACTCAAAATTATTCTTAGCAAACTGAGTAATAAATGAATTTTTTGGAGAATCTGCCGCTAAATTTGCTAAAATCTTGGCTTCGGTGACAAGTTCGAGCTACGAGTCGAAAAAAATGCATTCGAATAGTTAGTAAATTGAAAAGACATAACGTGTGTTTTCCTACAACACAAACACACACTCGTCTTAGTGTGGCTCCTGTTTTAAAAAAGCTGGATCTAGAGAGATCCAAATTGACAGCCTTGCCGCTATTATATGAATCTTATAGAAGATTGCTTCTAAAGACCTACATAAAAAGTTTTAAGAAGAAATTTAGAAGTTGAAAATCGTTTGGTAAAGTACTTTTAGCAAACACCAGGCCTAAATACTCATAATACATTGATTAACTTGAACGCTAGATGAGGGTTAAGAGTTTTGTATGCCTTGAGCAGCAAGTGGCACATACTATTATTCTGCTAATAGCAGTCTATGTCAGATAATCCAGATGAGGGTGACACTATGTTTTGTAAATATAGGTTCGACTCAAGCAATGAGAGGGTACGATAATAAGAGCCTTACAAGATAACCTACTAGCCTACTGGATTGTATTCACCACAGGAAAGAATAGTATCTAGTAGCCTATAACAAGCACATACTCAACAAAGACCATAAAGAACCAGACACACCTATCTATGGTCTACAACCTTAATGCCTAGACGTGGGACAAACTTTTATCCTGAGTCCATGTCCTCGCATTAGCCAATAGACTTCCTTATCATTTCTGTCACCTAATTCCCACTTTTCTTAAGCCATTATCTACCTTTTTACACCCTGAAGTATCATCTCACACCTTCTCGCTGGCGCATTCTCAGGTTCTGCTCTTAACATGACAACCATCTTTAGTCTGTAGTCGCCCCCTTAATCTTTACGTTCCTAATGGGTTGCAACTCTTACTATTCTCTCTAATCACATCATTTCTGATTCTACCAGTTTCATATAACTACACAACTATCGAATAATTCTCATCTCTCCTACCATAACCTCTGGACTTTGAGTCTTATTGATTAGTTCAGTACTTTTGAACCATACACCAAAACTATGTCCTAATTCTATACAATAAACTTTCCCTTTTCCATTCATATAGGAATTTTCTTATCACACAATACTTTGGGAAGCATTTTTTCACTTTTTGTCATCCACTCTTATACGTTAGTTAATTCTTCATCAATATGTTTCTTTCTCCTTATGATCGAACCCAAATACCTAAACTTCTCAGCCCTTGGTATTACTGCACCACCCATGGTTTCTTGCTTCCCCCACCACTTCCTCGCCACTAAATCCACAATTTTACATATTCGTCTTTGATTTGCTCATCTCAATTTTCTTGATTCTAAGGCTGACTCCCTTTGCTCTAACTTACTGTTAAGATCATCTCTAGTCCTCTCGATAAGATAATATCTTCAATAATAGCATCCACCATGACACCTCTTCCTGAAATCCTTTGTTTATTACGTCCTTACCAATATGAAAAGAATGGACTTAAATGCTAACCCTTGAGAAGCCAATATAATATGAAAGTCCACTGTTCTCCCCTGCGGACCTTACGCTTGTTTTTACTCCTCATATATATCGTTGATATGCGCGGATTACGTCTCCGTACCTCTTTCTTCTAATACTATATAGGAGCCCTTTTTCCTCTCCCTATACAATTCCATTTAGCCTTCGTAATGCAGATGGATTGCTTTTGTAGTCTATCTACATGGCATAAAACTAAACTCATTCTCCGAAATTAAAATATCTTTCTTGACACTTTCTCTCAATCACCCTTTCCCCCAATTTCTAGTGTGACAAGTAGCCTTAATTCTCTAATACTTATTACAATCTTGACTATCACCCCTTATTCTTGTAAAGGATGATGCTTGTACTTAATCGTCATTCCACAAGGCATTTTTGCAGTCCTAAAAAGCTCTGTTAACTACTCCAGTCTCTCTTTGCCCCAAACACATTCCAGATTTCTATAGGGATACGGTCTAGAACCCACAGCCTTTCTAGTTTTCATCTTTCTACCGCTTCTCTAACCTATTCTTTGCTATACCACTGTAAACTTATAGTTTTTGGTACCCTGCTATCCCCTCCGGCTGTTTCTGTGTACTACTCACAATCAGACACCGCTTTGCCATTAAAGACTTGAAGAGTAACCTCGCCATCTCTCCCTTATTAGTAGCGTCCTCTATTATACTATTGTCATCACCTTTAATGCATCTTGCATTTTCCAAGTCTCTTGTTTTCTTTTCCTAGCTCTTACTAACTCTAGAAGATCATTTTCCCCCTCCTTAGTCTCCAATTTTCCTATTAGCACTAATAGCTTTCTTTGCTAATCCTTTTAGCCTCCTGTACTTGACAAAGTTAAACTACTTTTTTCTTCCATCGATCTACTACAATTAGGGCCGGTGTAAGCATCTTGTTTCTCCTATTCTCTCTTTTCATTTCACTCTTCATTCCCCACCAAACTCCTCCTACTCTGGCTTTTACACCCCATCGAAGAGATTCCTAGGACCTCCCTTACTGACCTTTAAATGCTCTTAGTCATTGTTTCCCACATTGTATCTCATCCTGTACTTACTTTCCAAACTCCTTTTTCTTTAATTCTCTGATAATTTAGTAGCGTTCTCTGTATAAGATTCCACCATCCTAACTTTAGGATCTCCGACGACTTCTAATTTCTTCCTCTTCATAATCTAATCGCCACATCTCCTTACAATAGTCTAGGTTGAGTCCCCAAATACTTACTAGGGCATTACTTTACATCTTTACACAGCAATTTTAATTGTTCACCCTCTTAAAATAGTCTATTTTGAGTCCGAGTAAGGTCACTCCTAAAAGTTTACTAAGTGTCCTCCGTTTTCTTCAGAATGGGAAGTAAACCATCCTCAATCATATACGACTGCAACATCCAGAAATTGACAACCATCCCTCCAAGGTTTCTTTCCCCCATAGCTAAAACCTCATGCGTCCTATCATACCCATGCTACCTTTGTTCGCTACATGCTCATTACGTCAACCACCTAAGAAGAGTTTCTCACTTTGGGTATACTGTGTCGTTGTTTCTTCCACCCCCGGTAAATTACATCACACACCGCACACACACATACATACATACTAACAACACATACAGACATACAATACATAGTTATTTTTTATATAAAGGGAATTTATGCTCTTTATCTGCAATCATACAACAATAGTTTTCCCATTGCGAGATCTAGGATAGAATTTAGGTAATTCTTTATATCAAACTCGGTGGATTTTTCCCCGGATTGTATGCCTAACGATAAGCTAAGTTGTGATCAAATTACTTATTTATGACTCTATAATATATTTCAATTAGTTTTTTGATCTAAGAGAGGATTTATACTCCTTCAAACTAGAAATCAATTCTACAATACGTTTTCCATTTTGGAGATCTAGGACACAATTTAGGTTCTTTATATCAACTCAGCGGAGTTTCGGATTGTGCGACTAATGATCGGCTAAGTTGTGGATCAAACAACTTTAATTTATAGCTTTATACATACTTATTCTTTTGGTATAAAGAGGAGGAATATCCTCTTCACGCTACAATTCATTACTACACATACTTTTTACATTGTTCGATCTAGAACACAATTTGGGTAATATTTGATTATCAAACTCAATGGGATTTTGGATTGTACAGCTAATGATAAGCTAATTTGTGATCAAACTACTTTAATTTAGACTCATCTTTAACAATAACATAACCAAATAAGGAACAAACCTACAAATATAATTGTTCAGTATAAGGACTCCTTCTTGAGTGTTTGGTTTTTTTAATTATTATTATCAGCCAAAGGCTAGATCAAAGTACAAATAGGATATAAAATTTTTTCAATAAAAAACAAAATATAGTCAGAACATAAAAAAATACCCTCTTAACTTAGTTTCAATAAATCCCTAATCTTCATCCTCACCCACTCCCTCTATAGTGGTAGCACAGGAAAAAAAAACTAGCTAAGCAACTTAATAAAGCCATATTTACAGCAAAATAACTAACTAAGAAAGAGTCTAAGGAAGAAATTGACGTTTTAGTTACCTTATGTATGTACCTTGATTTTTTTTTTTGAGCCTCACTTTTTTGACCTAATGACTTTGTACGCTTGAGTCTGTGTTTTCATTTTTTTACTATAGCTTCTGACGGCTATTTTAAATTTCTAATACTCTGCACATTGTTTTTTTTTGCACATTCACCCCAAAACTTTTTTGAAATTATAAAGAACCCCAGATTGGTCAAATGGATGCAAATAGACTATTTTTTGGGCCTTTTTCAGAACATATCTTGTTTTAAATGATTAAGATTCTTATAATGGCTTTATTAGTACTAGTTATCATAATTCTACTATTTATATTGTAAATATTATATTTTCATGGTTATGAGCCCATCATGATTAGCCATAAACTAACGACTATTAGAGAGTTTTTGACTTTATTTTGAACTTAGTTTGGGTCAACCTTGGTGTTGCTCTAATTTTTAAGTTTACGAGAATTGCTTATTTCAACTACATCTTTCTTAGATCAGATAGAGCATCGATTTGTTTCGTTTTCTATCCCGGATTGTAGTCACTAATAAGGTTTTTTTTATATTTTTAGGGCTGTGGAACTTACTCAAGAATTACAATTTTTAAGGTATAAGGCTCGCGTGAATAACCGCCTTCCCTACTAGAAGACCTTGGTTTATTGAATGCTCGAAGTAAAATAAGATTGAAGAGGACATTAACTACTAACTCATCTGATATGTTTTGCTCATAAGAAATGGAGAACTGATTTCTTTTTTGCTCAAGTATGCTTAAATTACTATGTTCATTCTCAGCATTCTGCTTCTCCTTTTTATAGAGGAGTTGGACTACATAAGATGTCTTAATGACTATAGTACACACTGATATTTTCACATGATAGACCGTGCCCCCACATAGCTCTACAATGTAGACTGCATTATTTTACTCACTTACAATTGACGAAATACAATCATGTGCCACACTTTTTTCCGAACACTAATGTGACAAGACTAGTCGCCATAATAGATTCTATATGCCTTCATCTTCATGATTTCTTTATTCATCATTATCTATCAAGTTGAGGATGCTCTAGATCCCTTTTTCAAATTAATGTATGAAGATATTTCTTTCTGTTCTGATAATATATTTTCCTACTCTAACATCAAAGAATAATCAAAGACATCTTTGAGTAGCTCCTTCTACTTCATATTATTTGCTAAAATCATTGTGATAATGAATGTCGGGTTCCCTGCAATGCTTCTTGTGCTTCTTGTTTAATCATATCCATGTTTTGATAATAAATATTATACAAAACAATGGCTCTTGCTAGAGCAGGATACTAATAATTCTTGTCGTTCTGGATAACCATTCTTGTGTTGATCACTGGATCATCTAATAACTAATGGGATAAGGATAATGGTGGTTTAGCCTTTCCATTCTCATACTTATTACTGTGGAATGTATCTCACTATACATACTTTTATTGTATGGAATTTTTGTTGACACCATTAGGACATGTACGCATTCCAATAGATCCTTTTTAAACACACACTGTTAAACTTTAGTCGTGAAAAGACAGGGTATTTTGGATATAGGATTTCATGAGTGTAAGGCTATCATTTCTATTCCTAGGACTTTCATAGTGCGGTCATCGTTGAGAGATTGAAATTTGTTCAGAATCTAACACCACCAATGTCAGATTCTCAGTAAAAGAGATTGTCCACTCCTTGAGTTCCCTAACTATCATAAGCTTAATTATGATAGTAGTTGATGCATCGCTAAATTCTCTGTCGTTGAGCATTTTTCTTGAACATGTGAACTTATTTTTCTTGAATATCATAAGGACCCTGGTAATTCATTTTTCATTTTTAAAAGACGAATCTTTGTGCTATTAGATGGGCATAAGACAGCAGACCAAAGGTGGTGATCTACTGTTTATGTGAATTTCAAAATATCCATGAAGGATTGTACTAGAAAAGAATCAGTTTTAAGCAGTAATAATATTTCATTTTGATCTCATTTCCCGAAAGGGTTGGATGCCTAATGATCAACTTGACAAGCTCACGAGTTAACTAATCTTTGCATATTTTCAATAGAGAATAGAAAACTGGTTAAAGCATAATGGTAAATGCAGAGTCGCCCTGCACTTGTGTGTTTGATAAATTATTTTTTCCACAAAACTGAGCACGATGAAAAAGGTTTTCGGGGCCTAAAAAGATAAGAACTTTTCAATTTCCTCTTATGAACTGCATAGGATTTCTTTTTCTTCCTGGAGAGTTGCATTCTACTTTATTAAAACTTTTACTATCATTTTGCAGAGTTTTTCTCCTTCTTTGATTTTGGAATACCTACACTCTAATGCTCTTGTTGCATCTGTTCCAAAAATTGATCATCTCCTTCATTAGGCTAAGTTGAAAATGAAATTTTTACATATATTTATTAGTTTTAAACAATGCTTTGAATTGCTTAGGGACCTTTCTAATTGCTTTTTATTCTCAATCTTTTCAGGAAAATTTTCTATTTTTTCTGAAAATATGCTTTTAGAAGATGATTTGTCCGCTTTTATTCCAGACTTGAAACTTCATTTCTTGTTTAGCATAAATGCCAGCTTGTTTCTTATCAAAGAATAACTAATGCATCTTTGGTGACGTTAATACAATCATTTTCTACTATTCTATTGGCTTGGAAAAGAAAGAATATCATCATGTACCTACCAATAGTGACCAATCTTTGAAGACATTTCCCTTCTTCTTGGAATATTTTGAAGTGCTTTTTAGATGGAATTACATTAATAGTCTGTGGGGATCATTATTGTCCTTAAGGGGTAGTAAAAGCAGTTCAAGCATTGCTTTCTTCATCATTTTTGTTGTGGCCAATATCCTCTGTCAATTCTTTTAAGAGAACCAAGAGGCTCCTTGAATTCTATTTAAAAGAACTGCTTTGTTAGGAATATAATATTCCATCAAAGATAGTATTGTCATTAACTTTTTGTAAATTATTATCATTCTAACTTTCTTCTTTTCTCTTCAGCGTGATTTCTTACCATAAAGCGGACCTGGTGCAAGAACTTTTTACCGATTTTTCTGATTTATCATTTATCCACAAGTTTTTTTTTGATTTGCTTATCAAATTCTATATCCTGGTGTGTATGCATCATTTGTTTGACTCATATAATCGTGTTTAAGATTTAACAAAATGATTTTTGCATATATTTTTAGCTTTATTCCAAATTTAAGTACGTTTATCAAAGTGAGCTTTTGAATAATGCTCTATTGTTCAAGCAATCTACTCTTTCATAGATAACTAACTCAATAACAGGATCGTTTAGTGCTATCTCTCGTTATGCAGCTATTACCTTCTCACATGCTTGCTGCGTGTAAACTCAATTTTTTTATGATGTTAGCTTTATTTAAATTCTTGATATGACTAAGTGACTATTTATTATGAATATTATTTTGGTTTATGCTCTGTGTAACAATGGAGATATAGCCCTCATGAAAATTATTTTCATAATTATATCATGAGAGGGTTGATAGTAGCTTATAAAACTAGCATCATGCATTGGACTCTTCCTTATTTCTATAAAAATCTTTTGGTGGCTTTAATTTTGTTCATTATACTATTATTAGCTATCATTACGTGTATGGGTTCTTGGCTTTTCCCAAAAATTCTAAAAATAATTAATCTTTTTCTAACCAGCAGGACACCCACTATCGATGCGATATACAATATCTATATTTATTATTCCCTCTAAACATATATTTAACTATGAATAGATGCTATTAGATTTTGTATTAGTGTTATTTGATAGCATATTTCGATAGTCATATTTTTGACTAATTCATCATCATAGATTGGCCACTAATGGTTTTTTGTTTTTGTACCCAATGACTTTTTCTATCTAGAAACTCTGCTTCGATGTACACTAGTATTTACGGGTTTCAAACTCTGCACTCATTTTACCGTCATACTAATTGTATTGTCTTCTTGAGCTCTTTCTTAGTAGCTAAAAGATCCTTCTCCTAATTGGATCTTGGCGCTCATACTTTTTAATAATGATGTTTAATGGAATTTTTACCATTGTCATCAATTTTATCATTTTTTTGTTTAATTTTGTGAGATTAGGCAAAGCTAGATATCCGAGACTTATTATTTTTATCTCCTGTGGATTGAATTTTCTCCTTTGATTTTTTGCATTGGAGTAGAGATTTCAAATTTTTTTTGCCTCTATCATTCTTATTTAGTCTTTGGATCTATAGTATTATCTAATTTATAATTATTTTCTTAAAATACCTTAGTGGGTTATCCCCCTCTTTTCATGTTCATTCTATTATTTTTATCCAAAAGACAAGGAAGTTTTTGGTAAATTTATCTTTTTAGGCTTACGTAATTTTAGTTTGGCAATTGAATTCTACAGATTCTATTACACAAATTGGTATTAATCCTTGTGACCAATTTGATTATTAAATTTGGTTATGTCTTATATTACAGAACAACGCATAAAAATCATATCATTTGCATAGTACTATAATGGAGGATTTAACTTGACACTTCCAATATTAATATATCTATACTTTCCATCTTTGTTATATTTAAGGGTCTTTTTTCAATTAATGAGATTAACTTCTCTGTACATCGTACTCATAGTGCTCTTGATTTCTAGATCTCCTTCCATCATTTCATATACAATAACACTTACTGTTTACATTGATTATGGGAAGGACTCAATCTCCTTATGACATCTTCATTCTCATTATCTATAATAAATTCTTCACCTTGAATATCATTAAGATTATTAAGCTACTTTCTAATCTATGATTAGTTTCTCATAATCACTTCTCTCCTAGTCATCTTCTAGCATCATATCAACATTTCTTGTTGTTTTTCAGGATTACATCTAGTGCTTCTTCTTCGCAAAACTCAAAATAATCTTAACTACCCAACTTGGTCATAACCTTGTTATTCTTTCCTATTTTTCGCTTCTAACAACCTACTTCTTTGCATCCTCAACCCTTACAGTTTATTTTTTCCTTGCATGATAATAAGCAACCTATTCTACCAAAATCTTTTGTTTTTTGCGACTAGGTCTGTTATAATACTTTCTTTTTATTTAGCTCCTCTTTGCTTGTTAACACTCTTTTTCTTTTAAAATTTTTTTTTCCTCTTCTCAGGTTTATTTCCCATTGACGAGATTATGCTAACAGGCTAGAAACTATTTCTTGTTTTTCTTTTGTTTTGGGGGGGGGGTGGAAAGCTATGATCCATTTGATCCATTTTATTAAACAGGAAATTTTTGTACCAATGGTATCAATGACGTCTGCTTTTTTCAATCTATACAATGTTTTTTATTGATTATAGAATTGATTGGGATATTGTAATTTGTGATAAACATACCAAGAATTATTTCCTTATGTCTAATTTTTATAATAATAATGAACTAAATTTAGTAATATACGACTCTAAGATATCTCATATCCTATACTCTATGTTATTATTTGTTTTTTTTGCAATTTTCTAGCTTTTTCTTCAGAATCACATTACCTCCAATAAATTTAGTTTTATTCCTTACATAATTTTTTGACATAAGCAGCTGGTGTTTGCACAATTTTTATACATTTTTATCTTCCTCATCCACTGAGTCTAACAATAAGCTACAGTGTCCAAAAAATTATGCTCATTGTTTAAGAATTTCATGGTCTAGGTAGTATTCCAGTTTAGGATAAACTATTCATAATGTCTTTTACTAATACTCAAATATTTCTTCTCTATTACGGATTCCATCGATGTTCACTGAGTATCCTATTTGGCTATTGGGGTAAGCTAATTTTTTTCAAAGGATGTGGGCTTTCCTGGGATACCAAGAAAAAACTAGTCATATGTTTTGCTGGAATGTCCCTGGTTCTCAATGAATAGGTTTTCTTTTAGATGATTCACCAACTCTTCAGGTTCGAGATTACGTTTAACAACTAGATTGGGCCTGATTTTCATCTACTTTGATTTCTTCTCTATCTCATTGATTTCATTATCAATACCTTTTAGTTTTTTTTTATCTAGTTTCTTTGTATAATTTCTCTGATAGAAACAACATTATGATTTTCCTAGTTTTTAATCAAGTCTTCTATTAATATATTTTCTCTTCTAACTGGACATTCTTTTGTCTCTTCAATGTAATCAGATATACATCTTGTTTTTCAACTATTGCCCTCATGATTTTGTTTATTCTTCAGGGTTTTTGTTCTTTAATAAATATATTAATGTAATTCCTCAGATTATACTTTTATTATTCCATCATCATCTTCTTTCTTTTGCCTTTTCAACAGCTAATTTTTCTCCTACTTCTTTTTGAATTTTATATTATGCCAGGACATGGATTTTTGTTTTTTACGTTTTGAAAAAGATATTTATCTGAATGGATTATTAACACTTATTTCGATTTTTCACTATGTCTATTCATTTATCAAGAAAAATATGATTACAAATGATTAATTGGCTTTATCTCTTAGCTTCAGTCCATGGTTTTTCTAATTTGGCTTTCATTCTAAACTATTCGTGACATTTTTCATTGACGGAGCCCAATGAAGTGGTTCTATCTGGTGGATGAATAATATGTGAATAATTAGGAGCATGTTAGTAGTGATGATTTAAGCATTGAAACACTAGTTAATTAGTTTAATTACTTATTGATTACTTAATTATCTTATTTTTTTAGTCGCCTGGTTTCTGATGCCAATTGAAAGAGGGTCCTTGAGTAGTACTTTATGATATAAATTACATGCAACAAAATTAAAATTTTTTGAAAATAATATTTTAGGATTGTGGATCAAAAATGTAAATTCAAAAAGTTTGGGGTCAGAAAATACAGAGGGTACCTAAAATTAGATTCACTAAACTTCGAGGTACTAAAATATTCTGTCCAGAAACTCAAGCCCAGAATTATGATATCGCATCTGTTAGGGGGTACTTGAGGATTAGCCCTATCTAGAGGATGACTAATTTTCTGCATGCTCCCTCCTACTAGTGCATCTTATGGCTAATGATAATCGAAAAACAATTTGTCACACTTGCCTCCACACTAGATACTAGCTAACACCTTCTAGATCCACTACATGTCACAACTACACATGCATCCTTTCCACCTGACTCATGGTCCTCACCATCAAGCTTGTAAAACTAGTCGACTCGCATTTCATTGTTAATTTTTTGCCTTTTCCTATTAAACTAAACTTTCAGCAAAGCAGGATATGCCAGGGTAAATAATTAGGTAACAATGTTGGCACAATTTCAATCCCTATTCCCCTCCTATTTAAACCTTTTAATTCATTAAATTTCGTTCTCTCAAAATCTCAAAAATTGGACGTCCATCCTTGTTTTATAGGGGTGGACATGGATGCGGGTTTTCCGGATTGGGTGAACCATCATCCGCATCCATCACCCGCTTTATCCGCTTCATCTAATCCACCCATCATCCATAAAAATCTAATCTAATCTATCCATCCCCCATCATGGGTGAAATGAGTGGATTGGATTGTAAAAGGGGTGATGAAGTTTAAATATTCATATGCTAGCAAATTTATATAAAAAAGTAAGTTTTGCTTTTTGAAAGGTTAAAAAAGATATCTTAGGTATAAAGACTATAAATATCATAGTCATCAATTAGTTTTGAAAATCATAGAAATAACAATAGGATTTGGTCTAAAAATGAGTAAATTTAAAAGGTCAAAAATAAAAAGTAACTAATTGTAAATAGGAGATAAACAAGTGGAATGACTAAGCGGGTGACAGGTCGGTTAGGGCATCCCCGGATCCAATCAATTCGTCAAACCATCATCATCATCCTCCATCATCCATAGATTTGGGTTTTCACCTGCTTTTTTGGTCGAGTGGAATGGATATTCGTTCGGACAATGGCAGTGAAATTGGTCACCCCCTACTTGTTTATTTTGAATGTCCACATCTGTTTCATAAAATGTCTCTGAGAGGTACCTGGTGCCCCTTCCACTTTTGATCTTAAATCACCTGCTTCGTGGCTTCTTTGCTTCCTTACTCTTTAGGTTAGGATGTTCATTTCTTACTATTTAGCTTTGAGTTTTGGTATTCTGAACGCTACCTTCTCATTTTGGATGACAAAGACTCCTAGGAGTTTTCCATATAGAGGGAATCATTTGCTAATTCTTCTAGACCCCCCCTTCCCCCCCCCCCCCCCCCCTTTGAGTTTGGTTTGAACAGGATTTTTGTCCCAAGGTGGCTTTGCATACTTTTGGCTTCTTGGTGTTTCACTTCATTCCTTTTGACTTGTGGGTTGGCCGTGGTTGAGGCCTTTTAAGCACGGAGAAGCTCCCCGTCCTTCATAGGTACCATAGATCAGTTCTAAGGCCTTGGTGGAAGGGCCAATGTCAAAAACCATGCTTGATTGATTCCATTATACTCAAAACTTAGTGGTGGTGATTGTCTTTATTCTCAATGTAGGTTTGTGCTAGTGCGAACTTTTCAAAGGCTATAATGTGATGTGATATATTAGACTTCCCGAGTAGGCATTCTAGCTAAACGCAACAGTTTTGATCCTTAGTTGCTGAGTTAAATTTCCCGTCCTTCACTATCTCCTTACTCCTTATCTTTGAGATTTGATTTGATTTAATTTCTGGGCCTGGGGTTTCTTTGCTGTCCGTTTTCACTTCATTCAATATCCTTCTCATTATTGTGTGCCATGTCATCCTCTGCTGCCAACTCATCTTCTAAATTCTTCAATCCTATGAACTTCTCCATTAGAATCCATATTCTCAATAGATAAGGATTACTGATCTTTTTAGACCACTTGAGTTGGGCAAGGCCATTTCCTTTTACCATCCTGTATATCTTCATTTCTAATGTAAGAAGTAATTCTTGTTATTTTTTCTGGAAAAATATATGGAACAATTAGGATCTATATGGAATTTCAAAGGAGTCTAGTTCGTGAATTGACTTTCCTAGTAGATCAATCTTCCTCATAGCCTCCACTATCTTCTTAAAATTCATGCTCTACTCACATCCTCGTGGGAGGAACTCCAAATTTTTCAAGCCATAACCTTCCTTGAATCACATATTCATATTTGTTCACCTCTAATGTTGAAAAACATAAGTCTAATTCTTTGTGATTGTTCATGGTTGCTTCCATCTGTGCCTCTTTGGAGAAGGTTTATATGAATTTCAACTACCTAGAGCACTATCTTTTGTGCATTGACCAAACATCAATAATGGCTGCGGCTAAAGTGGCTAGATCCCTGATTCATTTGTTGTGTAAACAAGGCTTTTACTTAGCCATTCTTCAAATTATGCATTCACTTCTCCCATCAATACTTCTTATCCCCCTAATTCTTTTCGTGGGTAAATGTTCCCCTTCCCTCCTTCCCATTATTTTCGGCTCTTAGCACTAAAAAATAAATGTCCCTCATCCCACTTCTTCCCACTCTCACCTAATTGTTATTATGATTTTTCTTATTAATATGATATGGCCATTTTCGTTGTATTTTTATTGGTTATTATTAACAATAATAATAAATAACAACAACAACAACAACAACAACAACAATAACACAACACAACAACAACAATAATAATAATAATACTAATAACTAATAATCATAATAATAATAATAATAATGATTAATTATTCTTCTTATTAAATTCATTAAATGATAATTATTATATAATAATTACTTTTACTTATTAATTACATTATTAATTATAATAATATTGGCACGATTTCTTTTTAATTTAACAATGATACGAATAATAATTAATTATTATTAATTATTATTAAATAATAGTTATTAATATTAAAAATAATTACTATTAATTAGTAATAATTATGATTATTAGTCATATATTACTAATTATTTATTTTTATACTTATTGATTTATTGTTTTTATTAGTAGTTATATTGTTGTTATTATTAGTATAATTATTAACAATAATAATTGTAATTATTATTAATATTAAAAAACAATACTTATTATAGTATTATTAACTAATATTCATCAATAATAATACAATAATAATGATGATCCATACTAATCATTATTATTATTCAGTGCTAATTAATTTTTAATATAATATTATTATTATGAATATTAACAATTATTTTGATTATTGTTGTTTATATTATACGAATTATTATTGTAATTATTATTGTAAATTTATTATTATGTACTAATTATGATTACAGTAACAACATTATAGTGATTATTTTTTAATATTATAATATAAATTATTAATTATTATTATTTATGTATTAATTGTTAAATAATAATTATTATTATCAGTAATTATTACCTTAATTGTTATCATTAATAATATTAATATAATAATTATTAGTAGTAATCATTATTTATTATTTTTATTATTACTAATTTATTATTATATTAGTAATTAGTAGTTTTTATTCTATTGATATTAATATTAATTATTGTCATTATTATTGAAAGTACTATAACAATATTAGATTACTAATGTTAATATTAATTATTATTGTCAATTATTACTAATATTCATTTATAAAACAATAATCATTATAATAATTCATATTGAGAGTTTATTATTATTAATTATTAGTATGATTCGCATTATTATTTTTTATTATAATTAGCATTTATTTAATATTAATTATTATTATAAATTATTATTAATTATCATTCATATTACTATTTATTATAATAATTATTAATTGTTATTTTAATTTAGTAATTATTATTAATATTTATTATAATTTCATTATTGTTATATTACACAAATCTTTAGCATAACTAATATTCAATACTCCACTCAATTTCACTCATTTACACTCCTTCCTACTCCCCACGTACAACAACCATTCTACCCACAATTCGTCCCATTCATTTCCATTCCAACATCTGCAATATAACCTAGGAAAAAATCAGGGCCCTTAATGATTTGGCTTTCCTGGACTATCTTACAGTCAGGATCTTGTGTTGACCCTTCTTTATGTAACTCTTTGTTCTCCATGTTTGCCTGCCTCCCTATCTTTTGTTATCTGGATGATGTTTGTGTTGCCTTTGCTGCTTGCGTTTTTCTCATATCTAGTCTGGAAGACTAGTAGTGTCCCCTTCCCTCAGATACTCGCGTTTGTTGAACGTAAGAATACTTTTGATAGCCTCTTATTTTCTCCAGAAGTGAACAAACTCAAAACTTGCTTTGTCGAGACTTGATCTTCTAATAGTGTATAAGCCTCACTTTACCCACCCTGCTTTCCTAGAAAATCCCCTTGAGACCAAACTGATGTAGATATGAGGGGATCTTGCGGACAAACAACCAAAAATCCACAGTGAGGTAGCCACATTTTGTCTCCCACGCTTTGTTTGCATGAATAAGAAGAGATTCAAGTTCATGTTGTTTTTGCAATTCGTTTGGTTTTCTGTAGTCGTTTAGGAGCCTTAGTTTGATGGTGGTGTTTATTAGTTCTGTTGTTGAGAGTTTGAGTTTTATTTATTGTTTTCCTAGGTGATTGGTCTCGCAGTTTTACATGCTTTTACATGTTAAGCGTTGTGGTGGTGGACTCATATTGTACGCCTATTGTTTTGGAGTGTGAGGTAGTGTTGATGACTTTGTTATTTTTTGGTACCTTGCTCTTTGGCTTTGGATGTATTAATTGAGTTGGAAAATGGACCGCGTTAGAATTGACCTCATTTTAATAAACAGATTAATTCTGTATTTGCCTTAATAATATTTAAATTTCTCAAATTGAACCAGTAACAAGTGTTGTTTTCTCTAACTTCGGTCGGTTTTCGTGTCTTATATCATCTTAGATCAGACTTTCCATCTCTAATATTAACTATCGAAAAGGGGCAGAGATTGTGTTTGTTTTGTGTTTGTTTAGTCCGCTGATTTTATATATCGATTTCCGATCATGATGATATGGGAAAAAAGGGCTACATCCGAGGTACATCCTATCTCCCTCCCACCCACGTTTTGATTATCAACAAGAAACTTCTACGAAAGTGTTCTTTTTTGGGAGGGGGGGATGTCCATCCAGACGACTTAATATGATAAGATTTCAGTAATTTAAAGGAAAGATGGCAAGTGAATTTGGACACTAAAGCACTCGACAAGGAGTATAATAATTATAAGTGGAATGGAAAACTGACTGTTGGTAGTATGGTGGAGCATTGTTGCGTCTTAGAACTCTTTGGTCGTGGTATACTGATATCTATGGCATCATGTCTCT
>JAKOGI010000979.1:275000-347579 GCA_029747015.1 Carnegiea gigantea
CGCCATAGATAGGTCAATTGATCACCAAATATAATTCGGATGATCACTAACTAATATACAATCAAAAACATATATGATGATTTTTCATGAAAATAAACCTACAATTGTACTAAATGAACCTCAATTAACTAGATTTGAGTGTTAAGTATATGATCAACAAATACATTCATTATGATCGCTATAAATAGACCAATTGATCACGAAGATAATTCTAATGATCACTAAAATGGGATTTATTGATCACTAGCTATATCAGTTAAAAAACCTTACATTTTGATTTTTGATGAAAATCAAGCTTACTTACAACAACAACAATGAAAACTCAATTAACTATAAATTGAGTGTATAGTTTATGATCACACACACAGTTATAATGATCACCAATCGTAATTTCACGATCACTGTATAAATGAAACATTTCACGCACATATCGATGATAAACATGATCACCAAACATATATCATGATCGCTAGCTGCAGAAAACTATTGATTACCAACTAATACCATATGTAAAAACATACATTATAAACACGATCTATGATAGACATGTTTGGTAATCAACAGTTTTAGTTCCAATGATCATCATTGCTTTGTTTGGTGATCAATTCTGAGGCAAAGACAAATAACACCTCTATGCGTCTGCCATATATATATATATATATATATATATATATATATATATATATATATATATATATATATATGTATGGCAAATTGGATTTCTCATTTAATGAGTGACAATATTCTTCTCAAAATTTTTATAGATCTTTTAATTTCTTAAAACTTATTTTCTATTCTTAAACTGTGCAACTTAATTTTTTTCTCCATGAATTTTTCTATAATTATAGTAATAAAAATAACTTCATCTACGATAAACTCCAATATTTATGCTTAAAAAATTGACCCTCACCTATCATGTGCAATGAGTACAATTGTCCAAAAAAGTGACATAAGTACGAAGATCAAAACTAAAATACAAAATTTTGGAATAAAATCATTCACAGAGAGGCACTTATGTCCAAGTCTAGATGACCACATGCACTGACGCAAGAAGGGACAAATCATGTGATTTTGACTTTGGTTTCAATATTCATTTTCTACCTTGTAAATTAAGTTTGCAAGTCAAAGCCAAAAAGAAAACCCCAAAAAAGTCAAATCCATTAATTGTTTTTATATGTTACAATAAAGGGCAAGTCAAAGCCATAAATAAAACGAGGAACCATCAACTCAAAACTGCAAATAAATAATTCACAAATTTTCAACCTACGAAAAAGAGGTCAACCTAAGACTGTTCAACCCAATAAGCTTTGATTAAATATTCTTACTTGATGGTTAGCTTTGCACAATATTGTGAACTACTAGAACATTCTGATTACTTGAGGGGTATTTTTATTTCTATTTTGCTGTAAAACCTAATTCTATTTGACATTAAATGCTCTTCTTAGCTACCACCAATACTCTCACCCATTTTAATTTCCCCACTATGCGCCTACCTTAGTACATATGTGCTTGTGAAATCTTTGGAGCTTGTTTGGAAATTGAAAAGTGTACATCCACTAGTGGTTAATTCAATAAGGTCTAATGGAAATGCTCAATTTTGTCTATTTTGACAGCTCTAATATTTCGACCATGAAGTGATTTAATATAAAAAAATTGCTATTAATTAATAAATTTCATCATCGGGCTCTTCGAAAATGAAAGGAAATTTTGATATTTTGATTATGATGAAAAACATTCTGGTACACAATATACAGATGGATCTATTGAGTTATATTCGTATAAATTAGCCAACAACTCAAAATTACGAGCACTCCCTCCCCCCAAAACAATGCCAATAACTATGTGCTTGTCAATTAGTTAAAAAATCCCCCCCGCCCCCCGAATTTAGCATGGTACTTATGAACTATGATGTCTTATAATGGACATATTTATAAGATCATAAAGGAGAGTCACACATATGTGAATCATTGATTATGGTGTCTTATGGCAGGTCTTTTGGTTCATCCTCTTTCTGATATTTGTATGGGAATGAAGTAATTGATATTAATAGTTGATGTCTGGTTTATGTTTTTGAAAGCAGAATCACATTTCTGAAGAATCACTCAAAATTTTGGGTGTGGATTTGAGTCAACTCTTCCCTCACACTTGGTTATGTAAACTAATTTTTCTGGGATAAAAAATTTCTCATTCCGTAGGTTAAACCACATAAGTAGTGTAATCAAAAAGTCAATGCTGTGCATATTGGTTTCATTTATAATTTCATTTTGTTCTGACTTTTAAAATCAAATTGGATCATTTTAAAACACGTTAATAACTGGATATGCATATTTGTATATAGGCATCATATTTGAACATATTGTCAATTACATAACCTATTATCTAACTATATGTACGTCGAAATAATGGTAATTCAATAAATTTTAATTGGGGGTATGAAATTAAATTAAATGACTTAATTGCTTTATGTAAGAGAACTCATATTTGCAGTGATAAAATACACCAAAAGTATACCCATGTTATTGGTTTGTTAAATTTTTATCCTTGAAACTCTCTATTTTTACGCTGACTAGTCACGCCATGTCATTTTGGTGTAAATTTGATATTTATTTTATTGGTGTTTTTATGATGATGATTGTTTATCTAATGACATTACAGCCTATAAGTTACTATGAGTGCTCGTTGTTTGAAATTTGGGAGCAAACAAAGCAAATGATTAGTGGTCACTTTGTTAAATAAGATTTTCCACAAAACCAAAATGCACTCTCCCAAACATTTTTGAATTTAGATGATTACTGAATAAAATATCTAATATCTTGTACCATCTCGGAAATATATGTCGTCCCCCCCCCCCCTCTAAATGAGTAAAATTGTTTCTTTTTTACTTGACTTATAGCTAGTTTAGCCAACTAATTTCCACTCTCCCTAGTCCTTTTACAAGTCAATAGACTAAATGTAAACTTTCAAGGTTTTTAATTATTTTTTCTGTTTTAAAAAAAAAAAAAGAGGGAGAGAGATGCCGTATTTTAGATAGATCTCGACATAATTTAAAATACTGAAGCTTTGCGCCGTTGCCGATTGCTAGGCGAAGAGGTTTCAAATAGAGTTGCAAATGTCTAACCCGACACAATAACATGATATGAATCCGACCCAAAGTTACTGAGAGAAATCCGAACCCGACCCGACCCGAATGCATTTCGACCCGAAGTCGACACGATTTGACCGTTTAACATTGAAACATGTTGTTTTTCAATTTAAGGCAAATCTAAGCTATTTTCAACACCGACACGAAATTGAGTCGATTATTAAATGGGTCGACCGGACCCAACTCGTTTTCCAGCTCTAGTTTCAAACTTTCAATAAACTGATTTGACGTGATTTGATGCTTACTAAGAAATGAAGACTATGGGCCTGTTTTTTGCGTTCGTAAATACTAATTTTGCAACTTCAGTAAACTTTGTGTGAGAGTGTTTCAATATAAAATATATTATAAGATGATTATTTTTATAGTGAATTTTTATAATAATTGGGGTGATTAATAATTCACTTAGGGTGACTGTACGTACAATAAAAGTGTCTTTTAGATATATTATTACTTGTCCTTGAATTAAAAAATCACTCCAAGACTAGACTTGATCAAGTTAAAGATCGGGTTGGGTTGAGGGTCAGATCATGAGGGTCGACATGTTGGATTTTTTGAACCCTGAACCCACCCGACCCTTATACGAATCGGTATACCCATGACCTTGACCCTAACCCTAACCCTGATTCCCTGAATCCATTTTGTTTAAAAATGCTGGAGATCTACTGTGACCACATTTCACACGGTAGTCTCGACAAACTTCATGGGCTGGCCCTTCGTCTAGCACCCCCAAAAAAGGGAATAAGTGATACTAAAACTCAATTTATCTCTAAATATGAAGCACTTATGTGAAGAGTGGTAGAAATACAGTAATTCATTATTTTTGTCAAGAAGATTTTACAAGATGTATAGATTTCCGTGCAAACCACGTATCATAACGCAACAAAAGTAAAAAAGAAGAGTTCACAATTATGGCAATATTTTTTTGATTGAAAGATTCATATTGTTGCTGTGTATCTATTTAGGTAATATATGCGGATTTCAATTAATGAATCCATCCTTTGTTCTAGGAATAAAAAATCGATTAGTCAAAAGCGAACAACTTCACTACATTGTTTGCTTCCCCCTCCTGCCCCACATGACACTTTTTATGTTTAGGCTTGCAAGATAGTTTAAAAACATCTTACGTGCTGTTTGGTTGAATATAATGTAATGCAATCAACCTTATAATATAGTCATGATTACATTGTTTGTGGTAATCATATGCCCTGTTTGGCAAAGAGCTTTTTGAAGAGTTTTTTGGCCAAAAAGAGCTTATTTGATCAAAATTAGCTTTTTGACCAAGTGAAAAAGCTAATTTGGATATTTGGTGAAAGAGCTTTTTAAAAGAGTTTTTTGGGTCCAAAAAGCTAATTTGAAAAAGCTAATTCCATGAGCTTTTTGGAAGAGCTTTTTGAAGAATTAGCTTTTTGTCTCACAACTTTATCAGAAACAGCTAATTTTACCAAACAGTTTTTCAACAAACAGCTAATACTAACAGCTAACAGCAACAGCTAACAGCTAACAGCTAATACAAATAGCTAACAGCTATTTGCCAAACAGGGCCATAATTACAACGTAGTTATTATTTGCAATACTCTCTTACAACCAAACAAGACAATGAAAATACAATTATAACTTTGTTTGCATTAAAAAGTTGTTTATATCCAATCAAATATTACCTTAGATGCGTAAAATAGATATTACATACTGGAACAAGTGAGAACGTCATTTTCGTGATGAAATTTCTAACTCATCATATTATTGGACAGTGAGTTGAAAGCTCATTTGAAGCCGAGTTAATACGTCATTGATCCAAGACTTCAGAAGTATTGGAGAAGTACCACAGTTCATTTTATACCTACGGCCCATCACAAAAAGATTGGCCCACTTCAAATCTGGGCTGATCCATGGGTCCCAAAGCCCAGTTCTTTGAGATCCATCCATTCTTGACTCAAAGAAAGTACACCCATGGTATTCTCAAGCTCTCTCCTTCAACCAAAGCTCACTCAAAATGTAATCCTTATCTGACCCAGAAAGAACTAGCAGATTGCATTAGGAGGAGGGGTTGAGGAGAACTGAAGCTGAGAAGAAGATAAAAATGGCTTCTTTGGCACATCAATTAGCAGGAGGATTACGATGTCCACCGCTCTCAAATACCCACCTCTCAAAACCCATCTCAACCAAACACGCCGTTAGGCCTCGGACCTCCGCAATTGTCTCAGCAGTGGCTGTTAACAATGCCGAGTTCATGGAAAGGATGAAGCTCAAGGAGATGTTTGAGGAAGCCTATGAACGGTGTCGTACTGCCCCCACAAAAGGTGTTCCCTTCACTCTTGGCGATTTCCATGCTGCCCTTGACAAGTATGGCTTCAATTCTGAAATGGGTACCAGGGTAATCCATCTTTTCTCTCTTTTTTGATTGGATTTTTGTGAGTTTGATGAAGATTTTGGATTTTATTTGGTGGATTATGATAAGATTTTGTGATTTCACACTTGGATTGTATGTTTGGTTGTTTGGTTTTCCATTCCTTAGTCGTTTGATTGATGCAGCCATCTTATTTCTCGTTTTTTGCTCTTTTGGGTAGTTCTCATATTTATGATGTCCTTCTTTTCCGCTGTTGATGATGATTTTGAATGTTGGTGAACGTTTGGATTTTGTTTGTTGGCCATGTGTTAGAATTTGTAATTTTGGACCTACAAAGGAATTAGTAGAAGGAACTTTCAGTTTATGTAACGGAGGTACTTCAGAATTTTTTGAGCGGATGGGTAGGTCACAGTAGATTGTTTTGACTTCTGAATACGGGTTAAGGCAGAGTAGGATCACTAAATTGAGTGAAGGATAATAAAACTGCTCTGAGCAACTGTATTCTACATTGTACTCATTTTGAGCTCTCGGATAACTAGAGGAATTGGGATATCTTTGTAACATACCCAATTTGGCAAGCTTAGGCAATTTGATTTATGAGTAGGCTTTGATCACAAATAACAAACCTACTCACTCCATCTGCCTTCTTTTGGCTTTTTATACATCATGTTCATTTCCCAGTCCTACAGGATTTTTCTCATTCACTATCTTTATTTTGCTTTTCAGGTGAAGGGAACAGTGTTCTGGACAGATGAGATTGCAGCATTAGTTGACACAACTTCGAAGTCCTCTGCATATTTGCCTGTCGAAGAGGCTTGTATTTACAGCATAAGACATGTTGAGGAAGCTGGTATAGTCCCAGGTGTTCGAGAGGAATTTGTAATCATTGGTGAAAATCAAGAAGATGATGGCTTGATCTTGAGTTTGAAATCAATCCAGTATGAGCTTGCATGGGAACGATGTAGACAGTTGCAAGCTGAGGATGTTGTGGTCAAGGGAAAGGTCGGTGTTGTCCTTATCTCTGTTTGTTTCTGTGATTCTCGCTGATGTCTGGATTGCATGTTTGGACTGCAAGAAACACATTGTGAATTACATTGGATTTATCAAAGGTTGATGTTTCTGAAGCTTCATTAACTTGTAATTGTGGTAAAGGGATAACAAGCATTCTGTTTCTGAAGCTCCCAACCCTTCATAAGCTGAATGTTATGGCAGATTAACAACTTCTTTGTTTAATAATTTGTTTTGTTTTGTTAAAATCAGATTGTTGATGCGAACAACGGTGGAGTGGTGGTTCAAGTGGAGGGACTTCTTGGGTTTGTTCCCTTCTCACAAATATCTTCAGTGAGTTTCGTTCCATTCTTTTCTAGTTTCCCTAATGCCCCCCCGGTTGTTTAGCTCTCATATGCTCATCAGCAGGTTCAAGCTGTTGCACCTTCGTCCATCTGACGTAATCTTTGTACTTCTTTTTCATCCTATAAAATGTGCATTCCTCTTCCCTATTCTCTAGAAATTGAGCATTGATTCTCAAGCCCAGTTTCTGAGAGAATAGATTAGCTTCAAACATCATTTCTTTTAGGCGAGGAAACAAAAAATACATTCTTAAGGGAAGCTTGTGTTGCAGAAGACACTGTTCCACTGCTGTAAAATTTAATCTGAATGACCTACCCCCTGAACTGCCTGCATTTTAAATCCATAGAGTTCTATCATTTGATCGTTGTATGCCATATTATATTTTAGCGGCTTGAATGATCATGAGTCACAACTCATGACTTAACTTCAAACACCATTCCCTTTTTGTGTTGTGTTCATTTATCAGAAATCCGAAGCTGAGGAACTTCTTGAAAAGGAGTTGCCCTTGAAATTTGTTGAGGTCGACGAGGAACAATCCAGGCTTGTCCTTAGTAACCGTAAGGCCATGGCCGACGGCCAAGCACAGCTTGGAATTGGATCAGTTGTCGTTGGGACTGTTGAATCTCTCAAACCTTATGGTGCCTTTATTGATATTGGTGGAATGAATGGCCTCCTTCATGTTAGTCAAATCAGCCATGATCGTGTTTCGGATATTTCAACAGTCTTGCAACCTGGTGACACTTTGAAGGTATTTCTTCCATATAATGCTGTAAGTGAACTTTGCCTGTACACATTGGTTAATGCTTTTCGTTTTGTAGGTCATGATCTTGAGCCATGACCGTGAAAGAGGTAGGGTGAGTCTTTCAACCAAGAAGTTGGAGCCTACTCCTGGAGACATGATTCGTAACCCAAAACTTGTCTTTGAGAAGGTAATATTTCCACCTTCACATGATCATAGGCTCTTGCTGTTTTGGGTATTGTTTTCTTTTTAGTTCTCCTGTTGTTTGTTAAGTGTAAGTCCTTAGCTCTTTCCTTTTTCATGTTCTCTCTTTTAAGTGGAGAGGGTGTAACTGGAAAGATAGATTTGGAGTAAAACTGTTTCTTACTTTCATGTTAGGAAACAATAGTGTAAGATATGTCTTGAAATGTTAATCCTGAAAATCTACTAGGGGAAGTAGTTACCATGCTCTCTGAATTGTGGGGCTGAGTAGGTATTTAAATCCTAAACTACACTTACCTCGTGTATTTAGTGGCTATTTTTCGTGTTAACTATGATCTTAAACGTATTACCATATGCCAAAAAAGAAAGAAATAAGGAAACTCTTTCCAATTTTGAGTTTATGATCGTATGATTCATCGATTGAAAGTTTCAAGTTGTCAATTAGTTGGCTTGAAAAATCTAGCAATCTCAATCCTAGACAGGTTTTTGACCTTGCATATCTTTATATCAGGCTGAAGAGATGGCTCAAACATTTAGGCAAAGGATAGCTCAAGCCGAAGCCATGGCCCGTCAAGACATGCTCAAATTCCAGCCAGAGGTAATTGTATTGTCTAGACTCTGGAGACTTGACATCTGCTTGCATAACATGTTACTCTAGCCTATCATCTCATGCAAATTTTCTTTCACAACATACCCCGCGCGCGCGCGCACACACACATATGTATATATGTATGTATGTATGTACGTATACTTGTGTATGTAGGTGTGTCTGTCTACACACACACACACACACACACACACACACATATATATGTATCTACATGTATGTGGGTGTGTATATATATGTGTGTGTGTGTGTGTGTGTGTGTGCGCGCGCGTGTGTATACACACACGCCCACACACGCATACACACACACATATGTACGCATGTACAAATACATATACATACATCTATATACATATATCTATATGCGTAAACACACACACACACACACACACACACAGAGGCACACAGGCGCACACATATATATGTATATATATAGATACACACACACACACACACACACACACATATATACACGCATCTAGATATATGTATATATATGTAATTATATGTATATGTGTGTATATGTTATGCGCGCGTGCGTGCATGTGCGTGAGTGTGAGTGTGCGTGTGCGTGTGTGTGTGTGCGCGGGTTACGTTATCCGGACTCAGCACTTGGGCCTGCCATACCTTTGTCGACACGATCCGACACGAATTCGGACGCGGGATACGGATCAGATCCGTCGAAATCACTTGGACACGGCAGTGGCAATAGAATATAGAGGTTAGAGGCGTGGCGGAGATGGGTTGTTGTTGCAGAGATGTGGTAGGTAGGCAGCGGTGTAGAGTGTGTGTGTGTGTGTGTGTGTGTGTGTGTGTGTGTGTTTATACACACACACACACACACATATATGCACGCATCTAGATGTATGTATATGTATGTATATGTGTGTATATGTCATGTGCGCGCGCGTGCATGTGCGTGTGTGTGTACGCACGCGCGTGTGCGTGTTACATTACCCGGACTCGGCACTTGGGCCTGCCATACCTGTGTCGACACGATCTGACACGGATTTGGACGCGGGATACGGATCAGATCCGTCGAAATCACTCAAACACCGTAGTGGCGATACAATATAGAGGCTAGTGGCATGGCGGAGATGGGTTGTTGTTGTAGAGATGTGGTAGGTAGGCAGCGGCGTAGGTGGTGTAGAAGCTCATTGCTTGACTTTTTCGATCGACAATGAGGGGTGAGAGAGAGAGAGAGAGAGAGAGAGAGAGAGACGTGGGTCACTGTGTTGCAGTGGTGTGTGTGTATGTGTGTGTGTGTGTGTGTATACATACATACATATATATACACATACATACATATATGTGCATACATATATACGTACGTACGTACATACATACATACATATATATATATATATATATCTGTGTGTGCGTGTGTGTGTGCGTGTGCGTGCGTGCCCGGCAGGCGGGTGCGCGCGCGTGTGCATACAATATATATACATATATACGTATATACATACAATATATATACATATATACATATATATATTCATATATACATATGTATGTGTATATTCAAGTTTGGGTAAAATTCAAATAGGGTGTGTTTCGGGTTTTGCGTAAAGTAGGAGCGATCGCATTTCGGTTATACGGGTTTCGGGTTGACTAAACGGGTTTACGGTGCCTTTTTTGAGGGTTATTTCTTTTTGTCAAAATTAAAGTCTCCACATGCTTAAAGCTTGAATTTTTCGTATATAATGACAAAATCATTTTAATTTTAATTTTTTAAAAGAATACTAAAGATGTTCAAATTGTTCATTAAGACATGTATACACACACACACACACACACACACACATACGTATATATATACACACACACACATACGTATATATATATATATATACACATTTGTACATATGTATATACGTATATATATATACATATACATATACATATGTATATGTGTGTGTGTGTGTGTGTGTAATGAGAAGTGGGTGTATGGCGAGAAATAACATAGTTTCAGTATGAATTGATTTCTTATCTAAAGGCACATATTGTCATCAGCTACTACCTTCATTCATATCTCCACATGCCCGGCCAGTCGGCCACCAACCCTGCAGCCTTGTCTTGCCGGAACCCTAGCCGCTAGTCATCACGCCTGTTCCACTAACCGCAGCCCCACCAAACGTCCCTTCGATGGGCGCCGAACGCTGTCCTGTGTCCATCTTCCATCGACGAGTCACCTGGTGGCCGCGGTTGGTGGAGGAGATGTGGCGCTTGGCCTGGTTACTCGTGACACTCAACTCTAGTGGCCATTTATGGCGACTCTAAAGCGAAGGTGTGAAACGAAGAACCATATCATCCATGTCGGGGGAATGCTTGAAATTTTTGACCAGGGGAGGTCTACACGGAGGGGGGAGAGAGATTGATGAGAGGGGAGGCGTTGAAGCAATCAACGGCTGGCCTGATAAGGGTCACAGGCAGATGGGCAACACCCTATATGGGTTTATCGTCCGACACTCGCCCTTGTGGTGACGGCGTTCTGGCGGTAGCTACGGTGTCCCAGTAGTGTAGGAGTCTTTGACTGGGTAGCAAAAACACATGGGTGGCAGGAGTAGTTGGCGTGTGGGAAGGGTGATGTGTCTTAATCTCGATCGTTAGATTGAAAATAAAAGGATGACATTAAAACTTCTCATCTCTCACCTAAATCCCCACTTCTTATTGGATATTTTGCCTACACACACACACACACACACACACACACATATATATATATGTATGTATATATGTATACGTGTGTGTGTGTGTGTGTGTGTGTGTGTGTATATATATATGTATATATATGTATGTATACATGTATATATGTATGTATATGTGTGTGTGTGTGTGTGTGTGTGTGTGTACATACACATATATATATATATATATATATATATACACACATACATATGTATGTGTGTATACATACATATACATATGTATGTGTGTGTGTGTGTGTGTGTGTGTATATATATATATATATATATATGTGTATATGTATGTGTACACACACACACACACACACACACACACACATATATATATATATATGCACATCTGTTGAGGGTAAATACAGGTCGGGTGTATTCAAGTTTGGGTAAAATGCAAATAGGGTGTGTTTCAGGTTTTGGGTAAAGTAGGAGCGATCGCATTTCGATTATACGGGTTTCAGGTCAACTAAACAGGGTTACAGCGACTTTTTTGAGGGTTATTTCTTTTTGTCAAAATTAAAGTCTCCACATGTTTAAAGCTTGAATTTTTCGTATTTAATGGCAAAATCATTTTAATTTTAATTTTTTAAAAGAATACAAAGGAAATTCAAAATTTTCATTACGATATATGTATGTCATGCATGAGTGGCCAAAGAATTGAACCCTGTGAGTGGGCCCATGCATTAAAATAAGGTTACTAATGGGTTGGGCTATTTATGGGCCATGCGTCTAAAGCCTATAAATGGGTCGCAGCGGTGTTACCCATTTAATAATTCAATATTTTTGTTAACTAACTTACTATTATTACCTAATCAGCTACACTTTATTAGTGGGTCAATTTTAACACAATACGGATCGACCGATTGCAAAGACAAGCATCGTAATTCGATACCAATTAGAATAGAAACCACATGAAAGAATATTGGAGTAGCACAAGATATTATAATTATATTTTAATTCTAATGTCAAAATTTTAGATTTTTACAGAGTAACATTATTTAAAATATGATGAGACATATACATTTCACCAAAAGCATAACGGTTGCACATTTTTAATATATTTCTTATACTAAATTGATTTTCTTAAGACCAAACAGGTGTTTCTTGACATTGCATACCCATTTTTGAAAGTTTTGCCATTTATAAGTTTCTGTATACATTATTGTATGAGAACAAAGTTGGAAAAGAAACCGTACTATTATTTAACTTATGAAGGGATGTGGTGCTTATATGACATATCTGTAAAAGGACCCATATAATGAATAACCATTATTGTAAGAGGGATAAATTAAATGAAACTCAAAAATTTTTTTTAAAAATTCGAGACACACCCACACATGTATACGTGTATGTGTGTGTATATATACACAAACACACACACGCACACACATATATACACACACCCGCGAAAACGGGATCCACACTGGGAGTTGTATTCACACACCCATATGTGTATCTGTGTACACGCGCGCACGCGTACCCCCCATATGCATGTGTGTGTGTGTGTGTGTGTGTGTGTCACATGGATAACATATATTGATACATGGGGGGGTGTGTGTATATATATATATGTACATGCGCGCGCGCGCGCACATATATATGCACACGTGTACGCGCACACACGTATATATGTATGTATAATGAGAAGTGGGTGTTATGGCGAGAGATAACATAGTTTCAGTATGAATCCTTGATTTCTTATCTAAAGGCACATCTTGTCCTCAGCTACTACCTTCATTCATATTTCCACATACCCGGCCACCAACCCCGCAGCCTTGTCTTGCCGGAACCCTAGCCGCTAGTCAACACGCCTGTTGCACTAACCGCAGCCCCACCAAACGTCTCTTCAATGGACGCCGTACGCTGTCCTGTGTCCATCTTCCATCAGCGAGCCACCTGGTGGCCACGGTTGGTGGAGGAGATGTGGCGCTTGGCCTGGTTACTCGCGACACCCAACTCTAGTGGCCATTTATGGCGACTCTAAAGCGAAGGTGTGAAACGAAGAACCAATATCATCCATGTCGGGGGAATGCTTGAAATTTCCAACCAGGGGAGGTCTACGCGGCGCGGAGGAGAGAAAGAGAGATTGATGAGAGGGGAGGCGTTGAAGCAATCAACGGCTGGACTGATAAGGGTCGCAGGCAGATGGGCAACACCCTATATGGGTTTATCGTCCGACACTCGCCTTTGTGGTGACGGCGTTCTGGCGGTAGCTACGGTGTCCCAGTAGTGTAGGAGTCTTTGACTGGGTAGCAAAAACACATGGGTGGCAGGAGTAGTTGGAGTGTGGGAAGGGTGATGTGTCTTAATATTGATCGTTAGATTGAAAATGAAAGGATGACATTAAAACTTCTCATCTCTCACCTAAATCCCCACTTCTCGTTGGATATTTTGCCTATGTACACACGTGCGCGCGCGCACACACACACACACATATATATATATATATATATATATATATATATATATATATATATATATATATATATATATATATATATATATATATATATATATATATATATATATATATATATATATATATATATATATATATATACATATATACATATTAATCTTTTGGGCAACTCTGAATTTTCTTTCAACTTGTTGTGTGCTTGCAGAGCGGTCTCACTCTTAGCACAGATGGGATTTTAGCTGCACTAAGGTCAGATTTGCCAGCTGAAGGCTTTGATCTCCTTGACATTCCTCGCGCCGTTGAATAATGAGCATACGAGTCTCACTTGCTGCCTCATATTTTTGTATTTCTGTATTTCACTTTGTAATTAGAGTACCGGCATCAATCGCGTTCTTTTGGGTGGAATGAAATTTGAGATCTGATATCTCTACGGTTGATTAATTTTGCCTTGTTATTCTAGCGTAGTATATTGTCTTCTATGCAGGATACAGAACTTTGAGAAGCGAAGTTCTTTTGCCGCACATATGTTCAATTGGTTCCCATGGGTCGTCGGGTGGAGATGTGGGGTCCACCTTTTTGAGGGGAAAGAGGTGTCTTTTGTTTTTTCGATAGTCAATTGTCAGCACAAACAGGTAGCAAAAAATGCACCAAAGTTCTGACAAAACTGAAGTCAAGCTAAGCAGTGTTACGAGAATCGGGATTGGCTGGGACCTATGCTTAGATTTGTTGCCGGAACTATAAGAGAGAGAGAGAGAGTAGAACTGAACTGTACAAGGGATCTGCTCGTGCATGAGCTGGAAGGGACGGGGAGAGGAGAAGTGGGGGAGAGACGTATTGAAATGGAATGACAAGTAAAATTTTAAGGTCTGCATCTTTTTTCTCTATATATTTATTTGAGACTTATTGTCTTCAAGGGCCGCGTGGCTTTTGGGGGATGGGCTAAGTCAGTTTTATTCTTTTTGGGTTCGCTAATGTCACTTTACCTCATGAGGTGAAATATATATATATATATATATATATATATATATATATATATATATATATATATATACTTATGTGAGTTTATTATGCTTTTTAAATTTTTAATATTTTATGCATAGAAGAATTATTATTTATAATAATTATTATGCACAATAATATATGTGAAGTGCCAAAAAATATATTAAAAAATTAAGCATAAGAATATTTGTGGTGGGTTCAACCGGTTATGCTGGTCAATCAAGTTGACCGATCCGAAACGGTCTTATTTGTCTAACTAGTTAACAATTAACCCACTATGTGACGATCAAGTACAAGATTAATTTATTAATCAATTTAAGATTATAAAAAAATTGAATTAGTGAGAAATCCTACTGACTAGTGTAAGTGAACCACTTAGGTTACAATTGCATTGTTGAAGCTTCCTTGTTATAAGCTTGTGGCTACGTTTGCTTACTAGATTATTAAAAGGAAAAAGAAAAAGAAAAACAAGGGGAAATGTCCTTGAGTTGACTAGCCAACCAAGACGAAAAGTAGAGGATGATACGCCTCATCACACCACCTGCTCTATTTCATTCGTACGTATTTATTTTTCCCATTTGAATGAGCAACAAATACAACGAAAAGAAAAAAATTGATTCATGATGAAGATGTGGAGGTGTGTGGCCGGCTAATGTACTTGAAGAGAATGGGGAATTGTTTTATTTACTCAATATAAGCAACCAACTCCCTCTTTCTTCCTTTTCACTACTTATTTCACCATTTTATCAAGTGATGAAGCTAGAGAGATCAGTGTGTTAGAGTGAGATTTTAACTCAAGGTGGGGCTAAGCCAATTTCGTCGGAATTCTCTTGAGGGTCAGGCGATCAAAGAAAAGATTAGGAAGCTACTTAAAGGTGTGAGTTCTCTTAATGCATATATAAAATTAGTTTTAAAGTTAAAATGTGATTATTAGTTTCCAGGACTCTTGGTTTACAAGAGTAGAATGTTTACCGACATGCATGTAAAGCTAAAAAATAGGTCAGGTTGGGTTCGGTTCATGTTCGTGTTGAACTTAAATGGGTTGAGAATCCTTCGACCTGCACTTACGCCATTCATTAAACGGGTTGGAACACTTTGACCTGTATCCATTTAATTTTTAAACGGATTTACCCACTTAACCTGTTTAAAATAAACGAGTTGAGTTCAGTCACCTAATTAACCATTTACCGTTTAACGTTTTCAATTTATACGTAATTACATAACATTAAAAATTAAGTTTACATATCATATTCAGCCATTACTCTCTAAAACTCCTACGATTTATCGTAATTCACATTTTCACATTTATTTTTAATTTTTGTACTTTTAATTATTTAATAAAAGGATAAATTGACAAATGTAAATAGGAAAATGAGTTGACTTGTTTAAACCGTTTAACTAATAGGTTAAATAAGTACTTGTTCCTGTCGAGAATCTTGATCTAAACCTAATCAATTCAATTGACCTGGTAGAACGTGTCAATCATTTAATTAAATGGGTTAAAATTTATATCCAAATCCACCTAACCATGTGCCAGTTTTGGGTGGGCAGTCGTATTGGATCAGCTTTACCCAACTCTACCTACACGTATACTTTACTTTAAATGTGAAATTTTACGTTATGTTTGCGATGTCTTACTAAGATAGATGTCATATCTTGCTAAGATATACGTCAAATTTTTCTGTTATATGTTTTAAAGTTGCTTTTCAAAGTTATTTTGCACAAATTGTGATACTAGTGAATACTTGAGATAATGTTTATGTAAAAGTAGTCGTGGCATGATATTTTTGTTGATGATGTAGAAGGATGAATTACATGTTTACCTTACTAGAAGAAATGCGAAGTTTTAGATTATAATTTTATAAAATTAAAAAATATATGAAATGTTGTTGAGTTGTCTGCTATCATGTCGCTCTCTTAATTTATTTTGCATAAGTTGTGGGGTTAGAGGATGTTTTAAAAGTTGGTTGAATTGTGTAATTTTGATATGATTTTTGGATAAGTTAAAACGTTAATTTATATGCTTAAAACTAATTATATATGTGAAAAAACATTAATGTAGTAATGTGATAAATTATTTGTGTATTCTTGATGCGGAGGTGATGTAATATTATGTTTGAAAGTTTGAGTATAGAATTCCCGAGCTTGTTATTAGAAAAAAAGGGGAGATTATTAGTAATTAAGTTAGGATGGTGTTGCTCGGTTTTGTGAGCGGAAAAAACCAATAAAAGCATAATGATAATCAAATAATAATAATGACTAGGAAAGCTAATTGGACTACTCAAACAAGTGGTATCTTTACATAATATTTGGTATGATTTTATGTTGACATATTTAACATGTGTCGTTTATCGAAAATGGACTTTAGTTGAAATAGTGTTTTCATGGGCTTTCAAATTTTCTTTAAATCGAGTTGTTAAAATTTGGTGAATGGAATTTATTATTAGTTTGATACCGAAGATCATATGAATGTTATGTTGTAAAAAAGTCGATGAGTTTGATTTTTGTATCGAGCTTGAGTAAACTAGTTCCCAAAGGAATACGCAGTTAACAGTGCCTAGATTGGCAATTTGTTAGAAAATTCATCCTAGTGTTGAATTTTTTTCCACCTAGCGGAAGATGCCATAGTGGCAGTTGTACAAAATGACATTTTTTCACTCAAAAAGGCAACAATGTTTCTACTATTACGATGACATAAATACCCTATCCCTTAAACATTTGTACTCCTGCGTAAACAGTCTTTTAGCCATGGTCGTTTTTCTATTGCGCATTCACTTGCGCAGAAATCGACTTTTGGTCAGTAGTGAATACTCAGTGAATCTCTAGCTCGAAAGAAAAATTGGATTGTAGAAGAAAAAGGTCAATTCATATGAAAAACATGCATGTCTTCTTTCTTTCTAACTCCTTGAGCTTAATTGTTGTTCCTAATGATTTCAATGGTGTGTTGTTTGTGCCAAAAAGGAAAGGTTTGCGATTATTTGAAAAGGTCATTTATCCACACTAACATCGTTGTTAATACTATTAATATTAATATTATTATCTATTATGTGTAAAACCTATTTTGGTTTTGCGAGGCGAGAATTCCCATTGAGTTGTGGTTTGCTTACCCTCTCCTGAATTTTTTCCTTTTAGATTCTCAGTAAGATTAAGGTATGATATGTATTTTGGAGACAGATGCTAGGATTTGGACAATGTTATGTCCCTACTTGAGGGCAGAGTCGTTACACACTCTTTCAATCGAGTCGATCACCAGGTCAGTTCTTTTGACATTGCAGCTAAGTAAATTGTATGCCTAAACATAACAAATTCACTCCTACATGATAAACAGAAGATAACTTATAGCCTGCTAGTAAAATTGTGGGTTAATCAATTCCTTGACTACTCATGAATTTGACATAGTTCGATTGTTTCAAGTTCATATGTCATAAAAAGGTTGTGGAATGGGTAACATACATGGGTGTATATAAATTCTTAAAAAGTGATGGGCATATATATTTGAACAATGCGAAATTATGGAGTGCAGACGATTCAAACTGGATCCGTAAGCAAATGAGCTTGAAAGAATCAGACAGCCTAAGAAATTTCTCACTTTTACTGCAGTCACTGTTGATGCAGAGCAACGTGCCTTAAATGCTGATGAAGTTTCTGTTGTTAGACGTTAGTGTTCTCATGCCAAGCCAAATCAACATACCAAGTCCTCAGCTACACTCGGAGAGATTGTCCCCTCTAAGCCCAGAACCTCAGTAGTATTAATTGCCTACTTTTAATGGCACGGTGGCAGTAAAAACAATAGGAAACTGCTTTACAACAATATGGTATAAATATAGGAAATTACAGCAGGGCAGCCCCTTCAGTTAGCCAAAAAGTCAACTGTTGTAAGGCCAGGTTCTCATACAAAACAACAATTACACCATCGAGCTGATTGCAAAAACTGTACCAAAACTAAACTGCAGGTTTCCATACATCAGTGACTCGTTTTCGTATACATTCAAACATCAAGGAGCGTTAGTTGGCATAGAAACACACTAGATTAGGTTTCCTTTTTGCTAGCTTTCTTCTTGCTTTGCTTCTTCTTCTGCTTCAACTGAGTGAGACCTGCAGCTGTAATCTTTACATTTCCAACCATTGCTGCAACCAGCTCAGGATCAGTACAAGCCTTCATCAGTTCCTTCTCTCGAGGGGTTGCCTCAGCCATGTTGTTAAACAAATTCATCGCCATTTTTGCAGCTACGTCATGATCAAAAGAGATGAAGTGAGAATTCACATTGATGTAAGAATATTTTCTGTGCATCTGAACCAGAATAAACCAAACTATAACTCCGGACTGCAATCTAGATAAGGTGGTTGGGTGATGGAGATGGGAGGAGTGGGGGTCAACACTCAACATAAGCAACCTTATCATTGAAATGTGAAAAATAGTTTCTGTGGGTCCTTATATATGTCTTGCAAGTTCAGCACATTCAACTGAATCAATGTTGTGAGTCCTGTGACTCACCATTGAATTCATTTCACTTCATTGACACGGCTATAAAATCAACCAACATTTTGGAATTAAGAAAATAATCTATTGTGCTCAGTTTTGTTCAGTCTTGTCTCTAGAAAGTTAAGACTGCCTATTCATAAATGAATAAATTACATAAATTAATATTGGACTCACAAAAAACATAGGCCATGGGATGTAACTCATTATACTTTTTTTTTTTGGGTTGGGGGGGGGGGTTTTCAAAATATAACTTGCTAACAATCCCTACAAAAGCGTGATCCGCACTGCAAGTTGCTGCATAAATTGGTAACAACAAAACAAAACAAGTCCCACTATGAGTTGGCTAAAACATATTTTGGACAACGCATGTCTTAAGGTGTTGCTGGAGGGCACGAAGCATCAGCTCAAGTTTTAAGAACAAGTACACCATTACTGACCAAACCAAAAATGAAATGGAAGTTCCACTCAATTAGGGACGCAAAAAAAATACCTTTTCCTTTTTTCATAGTGCCTGGAACAATTTTAACCCGGTATTTATAAGTTTGCAGAGCTGTGTAAGGACCGCACACGGGCACAGCATACAGCAGAACATCATTAGGTACCGGATTACCAGTCAAGTAGTCCAAATCATTCAGCTTTCCTCTGTCTTCTTCACCTATCTCATGTATATCATCCTCCTCCATCACCATTCGCTCCATATCATCAGCAGCATCACCAAAATTGGTGGGGCCATGAGAGGCTTCTTCTATATTCTCTGGGCATTCACGTGAAAGATGACCAACATTCTTACACTTATAGCATATTTTAGGGGCATCTATGGGACCTGCAGATTGACAAAATGGAAAGCAAATCATGGTCATGGATGTATTGGCTTAGGAAGCAAGAAACTACCTATCATCACAATTCACATACAGTATATTGCTGCCCTGGAATTACAAGTGACCAAGGAAGTAAAAAATAGAGCACTTCAAAACCAACACGAACAAATGGAAGTACACAATGATAACCAACTATCCAAAATGGGGGCCAGGGGAAGGTAGACTTCTGATGCTCCCCAAGTGATACAAAGCCACCAGCATTAGAACTTCTTGTGCTTGTAATGCCAGTAAAATAGTAAAACAAAGAGCTGTATCTTCTGCTAATTGCATGCATCATACATGCCAGGCCAGCCTTCTCACAATGCTCTAGTCATTCTCATTTTGCAATCACTGAACAATCCATACACATCGTTCAACTCCAGCTGCCATTATTGACCGTACGCCACCAGTGCAACCCTCGAATTGGATCATAAAATCAATCACAACAGGTTCATTATGTCTTGACTGAGCTCTTTCTTTCCCTCTTTCTCCACTGGATAAATAGCAATAAATAGCACTGAAAGGATGCCAAGGTGATGTCACCTATGTAAGACTATGACCAGGAACAAAAACAAGAGATGAATGCCCAACAAAAGGATCAGCCCTGTTCACAGTGAAGCATTCGTTATAACAACCTCAAGAAAGACAAATTCCTAAAAAGAGGAAGCCTTGACCTAAAATAACCATTGGTCCCTCTCTATGTCCAAAATTAGCTCCCGCACTTCAGCTAATTAGCCCCACAAATTTCTTTCCTAGCCATTAGTGCATCTGTGGCCTTTCTAGAACTAAACAGTTCACCCAAATAGAGATTCAAAATCCAAAGAAAAAAAACAGCCAAGAAGGCTAAATAATGACGGGATGATCCAATAACACTTTATCTTCATAGAGATGTGCACCTACTTACTAGTATAAACTATCAAGTTTCAAATTCTAAGAAAATTATCCACAAGAATTATCCATTGACATCTAAACCTGGCAAATGAATCAATTGAATTAAACCTTGATTGGATCAGGCTACAGGTTAAGAAAATTTCAAGTAGGCTCAATTCAGATCTGAGCGGTTTCAGGTTCAAGCCACAATGTAACAAATCCAATGACCTAGGTTGGACATGCTTTCAGGTCTTCTGCGTGGGGTAATCAGGCATGGATCAATTTTGTTGGGTCTAGAATAATGTTGCCAATTGCCTATGAAAAAGAACAATAAAGAAGCCTGGAATCTCCATACAACCCTAGCGTTAGTCCGAATGTTGAAACATTTTACCCCTTACACAAGATTGTAGGCTTGGTGAAACGAGTCAATGAGTCCTTACGTCAAGTTGATTTGGACCAGGTCAACATGCGTTAACAGTTAATTAGGGGTTTAATAGGGTGCTGGTCCAGTAACATGGTTAAAAGTTCAACTTTGGGTAAATTTTGAGTCAAGTCACCAGGGTTTGGTTCAATGGTTCATGATTCAGAGTCCCTTCTGCTGGCTTGGTTTGTAGGAATTAGCTACGCATCATTTTTTTGCCTAGTCTACATGTAGATTGCAGAGCTTATATCATACAATCCAATACCGTAATCCTGCCGTAGTCTCACAAGACTCCTTGAATTACCAGCCTTTATGCGACACTCATTCCCATGGTTTGGACAGTTTTCCAAACTATATTTCTCCATAGCTTCTACATACCCAAACAGATCGATCACTTGTATGCCTCATTAAGCAAAGCGAAAGAGTATTCTGATTACCCAAAAAGACCAATCACTCTTTAATTAGCCCCCTCAAATAACGGCTTACAGTTTTTCCACAACAAATCAAAATTTTGTTTGATTTCTCAAGCGTAAAGCTCTAGTCAGATTACCAGCATTTAGACAGTTCTATGCCTTTTGGCACTTTTCAGACTATATTGCTATATAGCTTCCACATATCCAAAAAGACCCAGTACTTGCATGACAGCTTTATACCATAGGGAAAAGCATATTCGTACCAGGTTCATGCCAGGCACGTAGCAAGAATTTAAATTCCAGGTTTTGTACCAATCAAACTCCTACAACACTGCCAATGAGGGCCTCACCTAGCGATTAAGACTAAGATCCTAGATACATAAGGTCCTGAGTTCAATATACCCCCTCCCTTCCCCCCTCCCCCAAAAAAAAAAAAACCCTGTGAGTGTGACTGTATTGCACCATCTGTGGCTGGTTTAATCTCTTCACCCACCTTCCGCCAGAAAACAGAAAGACATCCTACATCAGTTGGAGCTAGATAAACTTTTGTTAGATCTCGAACCCTAACCATTATGAGTGATGAGAGCTACAGCATGTGAAAGCTGCTAATCTAAGAAGCATGGAATCAATATGAGAAATGGACACAAAATGACACCAACATGTCGATACATGATCCCTAGAAGCATGGAATCAATATGAGAAATGGACACAAAATGACACCAACATGTCGATACATGATCCCCCCCCCCCCAAAAAAACACCCCCAAAAAAGATATTGCACATGCATTGGATATGTATTGATGAAAAGAACATTTATTTCATCACTTGCTTCATTAAAATTTGTTTATGTTTTTAGCCTTGTAGGGGGCTGTATATAGATGAGAACAATAACAATTGCTCACAGTGTGTGCTACCTATAACAGTCAATAACAAAACCCAATTTCTTACCACCATTTTTTCTAGTTAGACTGGACCAGCCGGTTAGACCAGTTCAGCCAGAAACTAGATCGCAATCCAGTCCGAACACTGGCAAGGAACCCCTATGCTATTGAACCTGTTAAATGGTTAAACCCAGTCAAGGGCCGGTTGAGCCAGAAGGTTATCACGATTGAACTGGATCCTAAAACCAATTCACCAGCTTCTTCCTGTCCTTTTTTTAATTAAAAAAAAAATTGTAAAAAACTGAAATGTTGGGAGGACATTGATTCGAACCCTGCCTCACATACATATTAAAGCATGAATTCCATCGTCAGACCAGCTGCACTGGAGGATATTTGTGTTCAATTGCTTTGTTTACTGCCTGGTTAAACTACATCTCCACTAGCTTTAATTCTACACAAAGATTATTCATTTCTTTATGTTTCTTTCTTCATCTCTCTTTGACTAATTTTAGTTAATTATATATTATCAGCCCCAAGAATTCTTGCATTCATTTTCTTTATCTTGATCATTTGTTTTCAGAAATCTATGAAAAGCTTAACAAGCTAATAAAATCCCTGCAGGTTCTTTTTTATATAATTTCAAAACTAATAATTTATCATAGTATTTATCTCACCTTTGCTGATAGAGTTGAAAGGCTCTAAGTCAAGAAAAAGCTTTCGAAGGTGCGTTCTCGGATTGACATAATCTGGAACCAGAGAGCAGCATTGGATTCAAGAAGGCGATCACAATACCAAATTCTTTCACAAGGTGGATAATAGACTAAGAAAATTCAATGCCATTCACAACATTAAGGTGGACGGAGAGCTCCACATTGTCCCTTCTTCAATTAAAAATGCGACTGTTCAGTTCTATGCCGATTTTTATAGCAACGATCATCCATCTCAGCCTTTTCTAGAGGAGATCATTGATGATTCTCTCAGTCTCGATCATGCCTTGGAACTTGAAAAAGATTTTTTGAAGGAAGAAGTTTGGGAGGCAATCAATGACCTACGTAAGGATAAAGCTCTAGGGTCCGATGGCTTTAACATTGCTTTCTTCCAACACTATTGGCGTTTGGTGAAGGTGGAGACTATGGGACTGTTTGCTGATTTCCACAGGAATGTTTCTGAGAAATGTCTTAATGCCACTTTTATCAGCTTGCTGCCCAAAATGGCCGGGGTATATGACATGAAGCAATTTAGACCCATTAGCTTTGTGGGAAGTGTAAATAAAATCTTAACTAAAATCCTTGCCTCAAGATTGAGAAAAGTCATCGGGAAAATTGTTGGCCCACGTTTGCATGCTTTCATCAAAGGTCATCAAATTTTGGATGCATCTCTGATTGTGAACGAGTGCATCAACTCGTATCTCAAATCGAAGCAACCAGGAGTTCTTTGTAAGCTCGATATTGAGGCTTTTGATCATGGTACTTGGGACTTCCTCATAGTTATTATTGAAAAAATGGGTTTCCCTAGCAAGTGGAGAAGATGGGTGTCCTTTGCATTTCTACAGTCCAATTTTCGGTCTTGATCAATGGGGAAGCCGCATGTTTCTTTTCTCGTTCGAGAGGGATTCGCCAAGCGGAACCTCTTTCCCCTTTGTTGTTCATTTTGGTGATGGGAGAGTCTCAGTAGACTCGTGGATAAAAGCTAATGAAGCGGGTTTTTTTGGAAGGTTTTCGAATTGGTAACAATTTGTCCATCTCTCACCTTCTCTTCGCGGATATCACCTTGATCTTCTGTAAACCTGACGAGTGTAATCTCGATTATTTGAGATGCATCCTTACGTTATTTGAAGCGATATCCGATCTTAGAGCGAATTTTTCAAAGTGTTCTCATCCCTACTGGTGAATTTCCGGAACTTCAGCACTTTGCTCAATTCTTTGTTGTCGGATTGATTACCTTCCATCGTCTTACCAAGGCCTCCTTGGTGCACATTTCAAGAGCAAAGTAGAGTGGGACCCAATTGCGGAGAGGTTCCATAAGAAATTGACATGATGGAAATGAAAGCTTTTGTCCAAAGGGGGTAGGTTGACTTTATTGAAGAGTACTTTATGGAGTCTCCCGATTTATTTCATGTCCTTGTTCACTATTCTAGCTAGCATCGCCAGTCATTTGGAGAGAATTATGAGGGATTTTCTTTGGTCCAACAATGAAACTGGTAGCGGTTTCAATTGGGTAATTGGAGAGAAGTTTGTTGTTCCAAACAAAAGGGTGGGCTACGCAATAAGACCTCTTCTGCATATGAATGAAGCCTTTAATACTAAGTGGCTTTGGTGTTTCACTAAAGAGGAAAATGCTCTTTGGAGAATTGTCATCATCGCAAAATATGGGGCTGATATTCTATGTATCGGGTGGGCTGTTGGAAGTCTATTTTAGCTGGTTTGGAACGTTTCAAATCCTTGGTGCATTTTAAAGTGAAGAATGGGTCTAAGGTGCTTTTTTGGTATGATGTTTAGTGTGGGGATCAACCTCTCAACATTTTATTTCCCAATCTAGGATGACACTTCTAAAAGATGCGACCGTGCATGACGTGGTCTCTTGGAATGGCGAGTTGGCAACCAAAGCTAAGATGAATGTATGACCAGAAGGCATTGATAAGACTGTTTGGCCATATGACCCTGAAACTTCTTTCACCACCAAGAGTTTTTGTCAAAAGCTTGGTGGAAATGCTCGAGATTTTCTTGATTCTGCCATTTGGAAGTCTAGAGCACAAAGTCTCCTTTATCCCAAAAATGAAGAGTCCCAATGAAATTATGTTTTAATCGCTCAGGGGGCATTTCATCTCCCTCAAAGATTCTTCTATTACGTTCTCTACATATGCTCCAAAAATGACATGCGGAGGAGCCCAGGCCTTCTTTTTCACTTTCCTACCAACGTAGCCTTCCCCAGGCCAAAAGATGCCCGCTAGTAGAATAATAAGAAACCTATGAAATACCCGAGCAACTAAAAGCAAACTCCCAAAGTGCCCTAGCTAACTGATAGTGAAGAAACAAGTGATCCATGGACTCAACCCTTTACACATGTAGCTCCTATTCCCCAAGATCTTTCCCCTCTTTTGAATGTTGTCACAAATCAATATTTTCCCATGCGTTGCCTCCCAAACCCACCCCCCCCCCCCCCAAAAAAAAAAAAGAAACCTTCAAGGGGCCAAAGACCTTCAAATGAACCCGTAAGGGAACTCTCCTTCGAATGGAAATTGTGAAGAAGGAAAATTCAAAAGGAAGAGCTTCAAATAGTAGGATTTGACTGTGAAGTTCACTTTAGAGGTCAAATCCCATTTCACTATATCAGCTGAAGAGTCTCCTATTTCGTAACAATTAAGCTTGTTAAAGAAATGAACAAGAGAGTCATCGTCAACAAAAACATCCTGAACAAAGACAAGCACCTAAACATTGGTGCCAGATGCTTGTTACCAATAATCTGCAATGCTAGAACAAACAAGGCAGGGAAAATATCTCTCAGAGGGGCACCATCCCACCATTGATCATGCCTAAAATAGATGGAAGAGCCATCACCTACCTCAAAGGAAAAAAAGGAAGAGAATTTCTCCCATCCTTTAGAAATATACCTCCAGAGGCTATGCCCATAAGAACCATTAGGAGTTGAAGGAAACCAACCAAAACCCGCCTCACCATATTTAGTTGCAACCACCTTTCTCCAATGATTAAATTTCTCATTCATAAATCTCTAAAGCCACCTGCCAACAAGAGCTTCGTTGAAGAGTCGCAAGTCTTCGACCCCTAAACCTCTTTGAATCACAGGTAGCTTGAGAAATTTCATATCACAAGATGATACTTGAAATCACTCCCAAAAGAGTCCCATAGAAAGTTCCTCTGGATTGCTTCCAACTTGGCAGCCCCCAAAGAAGGTATCAGGAAGAGGAAAACAGAGTAAGTTAGGATACTTGAGAGAGCACTTTCGATTAGAGTTAAACATCCGCCTCCCCCCTTCGAAAGGCATTTAGATTTCCACCCTAAAAGTCTTTTCTCAAACCTGTCAATAATGGGATTACTTGAATCTTGCACCTAGAGGGAGACCTAGGTAAGTAGTTGGAAAAGAATCGATGTTGTACCCTAAAACACCCGCTAGCAGTTGAATGTTCTCGACCCCTCCCACAAGTATTAACGAGCTCTTGGCTAAGTTTACTCTCATACCCGAAACAGCCTCAAAACAAGTACGAACACAACGAAGGTTCACTATCTATTTGCAATAACTATCACAAAAAAAATAATGACATCTCAAAAAGAAGATGTGAGACACTCATAGTTGCATTTGAACGGCCCACTGAAAACCCAAATACGAGGCTGAAACTAGAAATTGGCTCAATCATCCTAGTAAAAACCTCCATCAATAACAAAAATAAAAGAGCAGATAAGGGGTCTCCCTTACAAAGCCCTCTAGAAGCTAAAAACAATTTAGTTAGGGAACCGTTGACAGCACCGCAAAAGAAGCGGAGGAGATGCGATGACGGATCCAACCTATCCATCTCTCGCCAAAACCCATTCTTTTCATCACATAAATGAGGAAGTCCCAGTTCACATGATCATAAGCCTTCTTGATATCCAACTTACAAACAACCCCATCCTTCCTCGATTTGATCCTTGAATCAATAAACTCATTTGCTAAAAGCACCGCATCAAGAATCTGGCGCCCTCCACCAAAGGCATTCTGGTTCCCTAAAATAAGATCCCCAATGACTCTTCTCAAACTATGGGCTAAAACCTCGGAACGCAGTTTGTAAATGCAACCGATCAAGCTAATGGGCCGAAAGTTTCTTATATTCTCTACATTTACTTCCTTCGGAATGAGGCCAATAAAAGTAGCACTAAGGCTACTCATAATTAGAGTAGCATTTGCTTTCTTATATTCTCTACATTTACTTCTTTGTAATTGGCCCCTTTTGTACATGGATGACATTGCTTTGGTGCCTTTCTAATGCATCTTTTGATTACTCATCAAAAAAATAAATAAAATAAAATTATCATAGTATTTACCAAAACTTCTATACCCAGGTCCGCTTGCACATAAATATCTAAAATTGCCTTTAATTTGAGTAATATGTCAACTGGTTTAATCCAGTCGAACCGACATGGCCAGTTTACTTAATGACCCGGTAACTTGACTGGTTCACTCACCATTTAAATTCCGGCAACCTTGCTTTTAGGCAAAAATTGCCCCATCATATGCCCCTAAACTCTAAGGGGTCCTTTAGCGTCAAAAGTTTTTGTTCCACACAATTTAAAGCCTTGGGTGGTCGCGATTTTGTTGCCAAGTCCATTTGAAAGTCTAAAGCTCCCACAAAAGTGTGTTTCTTTGCTTGGCGGCCACCATCAAGATTCCTACCGAAGACATGCTTAAAAGAAGAAAGTTTAGTGGTCCAAGTAGACGCTCCATGTGTTTGGAGGAGGAAGAAACTGTGGATCATCTTCTTGTACGTTGTCGGTGGGTTTCTTCACTTTGGGATTTCTCTCGCTCTCTAATACCTTCTAATGTGAGAGATATGCTAGTGGCTTGGGGGAGAAGGATTAAGAAGAGTTGGATCCTTAGAATTTGGAATATGGTTCATTTGGCTATTTGGTGGGCTACTTGGAAGGAGAGAAATCATTGTATTTTTGAGGGCAAAGCCTTGTCGTTTCAAGAATTTAAGCTCTATTTTTTGAGGTTGTCGTGTAGTTGGAGCGTCGGGCTCAGTGGTAACAAAAATTTTAATTTTTTGGCTTTTGTCCATTGCATTATGGATGAGAGCTTAAGGGCATAATGTTTTCGTATTTGCCCCTTTTGCACATGGGTGACATTCCCTTAGTGTCCATTTAATATACCTCTTGATTACTTACCCCCCCCCCCAACCAAAAAAAAAAACCTAAGGTCCTATTTAACAACACTCGCCATTTTGGTAGTTGATATGTAATCAAACAGATTACAGCTACTTTAGTAGCAAACATAAGTTATTTTAAGCTGTCAGATCATCACTGTCTAGCTAAGCAATTAAAGAATGTTTGTTCAGCAACTTAGTTGTTGAGTTAGCTTACAAATATCGATTTACATAAATGGACTTGGATAATTTTCCATAAAAAATTAATGAAGGACTTTTTGAAGCCAAGAAATAAAATAAAATAGAGCACTACTTTTTAAATGTTAAAAGTTAGCTTTATCAACTTCTTGGAAATGCTACTTGAAAAGCTAAATATGACAGCATGAAGTTACTGAACACTATCATTTAGGAAGTTACCAGTTAGTATTTGGCTTGGTCAAAATGTTTAGTGCTAATTCAAACACTGTTGGTAAACACAGCACATCATGATGATTTATCACAAAGTAATATCCACAATAAGTTGAATGAGATGGAAACGCAATATGAAAGCACCGCAGATACATACCTGCGTTAGATTCTTTTCTGGCAGTTGTTGCCATATTTGGATCTTGGGTGTCGTTCTCACTCTTGTTAACCTTTCCAGCAGACTGCAATTCCAAAAATTATTGAATATGAAAGTAAATCACGGGCACTACTACATTGGAACTATAAATAAATAAACTATATAGATTACAGTGTCATGTAGATGCAGTGAAATTCAAATTGCTCTCATAACAGACATGGTAAGATAAACTGAATACTGGGATGTTATCCACAGCTACATAATACCCCCAATCAATCATATGGATCTCCCCCCCCCCCCTTCTCTCTTTCTCTCACACTCTCACAATTTCAGCCTTTCAAATTAGTATTTCAAGAATCAATCATATGGATCTCTCTCTCTCTCTCTCACAGACACACACTCTCACATTTTCAGCCTCTAAATAAACGGGGAATGGAAAAGTGAAGACCTACTCAAAAAGCAAAAATGTCAGAGAAGGAAAAAAAATCTTCTTTTGGGGGGGGGGGGGGGGGGGAGATGGACAAGGTAACAAGTCTTCACGATGCATTACATCAGAAATACATATATACCACATCAAAAAGTTGCAAATTGAAAAATCAAAACCCGCAATTTCTTTTTCTTCTTTGCCTTTTTTTTTTTTTTGGGGGGGGGGGGGGGCGCTGCCGAACTTGTAGGGGTTAGCAGTGAGAAGCAGATTTTCAAATGAAGAATAGAACATCTGGCATACAAAGAGCAACCATGATCATGCCAGTGCACAAAAAAGTACGCCAGAACAGGGACACAGCAACAAGTCTTAACAAGAAATTTAAAAGAAAAAATTAATCAAACTGATCTCAGTGATTGCGATTCCAGATAATATATACATTGAGACCAAGATGTAAGCTGAGAAAGTAAAAAGCACGCTCTCAATTCCAAAATAGCAAACTCAAGAAATATGACTATGAAGTTGGGGGGGGGGGGGGTTCAGTTTTTCACCATTTTTCTTATTCCAAAATGGAGATTAGATTACTGCATTTGAACCAAAAAAGGTAACACGAAGTAAAGAAGAAGCAAGGTACCCGAAGTGAGAACTCCAACATAAAACAGAGATTGCAGGGTATAGGGCAATGGAATCAGTTTCATAGATCAATTAGCTAAACTTAGGAAATTATGCTACTTACAGCAAGCAAAGCCATGCGGATGTTCCTCTCTTCCTCATCTTGGTCGGCATACTTCTCCTTTATCTTTTTGAGCTTACCCTTTTGCCCACGTGTAATTTTGCCACCAGCTGCCAATGAACTCTTCTTGTCAGGCAGGCTGGTTGAAGGATTATCATCTAATTCTATTTCTGGTGCAGCAGCCTGTTCATCACTAGTTTTTTGGCCTTTCTTCAGTTTTCTCCTCTCAGCTTTGGAGATATGGGGCTTATCTGTTACAGCAGCCTTTTTCTCTTGGATTTGCGATTCCTCAGACTGAAGTGATTGAGAAGTCTGCTCATAGTTTCGATTGGAAGCTACTCCAGGGCCAAGCTCAAGTGCTTTATCAATGAGATCCTCAAGTTCAGTTGGAACCGCAAGAATTTTGGTTCCTCCAGAATCATTAACCAAATCAGCAGTAGACTTGCTGCTGGTTTGTGGTTCTTCTGAATCTTTTGCTTTGGTATCTGATGTACTGTCATGTTTAGCAGAAATAAAGTTCTCCGCTCCCTCTAGGGGTGCCGAATGACTTTCTGTAAATGGTGGTCCACTATAATCTTCATCAAAATTTTGCTCCGTGTTTTCGTCATCTGATTCAGAAGCAGATATTTTTGTGTTGCCATTTTCTTTAAGAACATTTGATGCCTCATCCTCTCCTCTTACTCGTCTTTCATTTAAATGTAACCCTAATGAACTCTCATCCACTCGAAATAGCAGGCCGAATCCCATAATAAGTGGATGAGGTGGAAGGAAATTCTTCTTTCCCCGAATCATAAAACTTCCTACAGTAAGATATTCTCCAGTAGGAGCAGATTTAGATACTTGATGAGGGTAGACCCACCAAGCACTAGTCACAATTTTTGAGTCCCACGCTTGACTGTGGCAAACCTGTAGAAAAGAAAAAGTAAATAAATCCCTAGCAAGAATCCGTAAGTATTATATTCATGCAAAAGACATGGCTGCATCATTAACTTACAGTAAAACATCCTGCTTGGTTTAATGTCAAGGGAGGAACTGGCTGGGCAGGCCTGTGATTCTTGATCACTGTGCTTGAAGCTCCATGAAGATCAGCATGGACATACCTGTTTCAGCTATCTGACTAATTAGAGGCAAGTTAGAGGCAACTTAGCCATGATTATAATATCAGGATGATGAAACTTCATGAAGGTACTAATTCAAAAAAGTTCCGAATGTATACAAAAAATTGTGTGGGTGCTGTAGACCTAAAAGCCTCTAGGTAGAAGGGAGAAATAAGTATTCAACTGGTTCCACTATTCCAAAGATGTTAAAGCACTGCCACATGTTGACAATTTGATGCTGCCATCCAGAAAAGTATTTATTGGCTTCATGTAACATTTGAGAAACTTAGGCCGATTATAGCACCAAAGCAGACGCAAGCATGAGTATAGAACCGTCAGGAGTCAGGACACCACCGCAGTGCATGTCTAAGCTTCCCTTTGCCTTCCAACATAAGATTGCTTTACAGCGCAGCAAGAAGCCAGCGAAATTTCTGGAGTTTATAACATAAGTTTGTTGACTTGTTTCTTCCAAGCCAAAACTAGCAAAGGACTTGTTTCCCCAAGACAGCAAATTGAAACATTTATATAAATTGGGAAGAAGGAGAGACGATAAACGTTTTCTGGGCAGCTGAAAGACCCATTTCAGGCAACTTTTCCGTCTTACATTACAATGGACCAAAGTCAAATGCCTCTCTAAACTGTGCTTTGCTTCCCTTCTATAAAGTAGTAGTCAGTCAATAGTTTTTACTTCATATCTAAAGGGACAACTTTTTTGCAATTCATGGCTAAGATTGCTACACTTGACCCCCCCCCCAAAAAAAAAAGATAAAAACACATGCGCACACAACTCACACACGCATCTAGTAAGAGGAGGATTCTAAAAGTATGGAATTGGATTTGGCAATAAGAAAATGAAACAGTAAACAGCAGCAACAGGACATAAATAAATAACATACATGAATACATAGATGGCAGTAATAACAGCAAATAACGAAAAAATAAAAAATGAAAAAGAAATTAAAATTAGACCTAAGAAACAAAAATGGACCATAAGCAATGAGTAATATTTTAAAAAATATAGAGAAAACCAATAAATACAACAAACGACACCTTCCAATGTGAGTCCCTCTTGGCAGGATCTGGGAAGATCCAAATGTAAGTGATCTTACCTTTACAAGTATCACTACCCACAAAAAGGCCGGTCCCAATAGACCCACGAAAGAGGTGAGAACAAAAAATTCGGAGTTGAAAATCTTTTGATACCAAAAAAACTGAAGCAAGACAACTACAAGCTGAAACAGTATATAAAAATTTGTTACCAGCTCGGCAACATAACTCATAATAAGTAACATAAAACCAATGTATGCAAGCCCAAAAAATACTATGCGAAGGGCCAGTATCAACCTACCTAAAGTCCGCAACCTTAATCCTAAACTTCCACAACTTCTTATCCTGAGCCATGCCCTCCGTTAATCCTAAAGCCTTCAAATCTTGTCTAATCACTTCATTCCAATTCATTCTAGGTCTAACTCAAACCATTCTACACCCCGGCAGAACAATCCTTTCACATCCTCACTGGTGCATCAATACTCCTTCTCCTCATATGACCAAACCATCTAAGTCAAACTTCTCTCATCTTTTCCTCTATTGATATCACCCCTACTTTGTCCCTAATCACTACATTTCTAATCATATCCAATCTCGAGTTACCACAAATCCAACGAATCATCCACATCTCAGCGACCTTCATCTTCTATACTTGAGACTTCTTGATAGGCCAACACTACGCACCATGCAATAGTGTTGATCTAACAACCATAAGATAAACATTCCCCTTCAATTGACATCTTCTTATTACCCAACACCCCTGATGTATTTTTCCATTTTTGTCATCCTACCTTTATTCGATGGTCAATGTCCTCATCAATATATCCTTTTCCTTGGATAATCGAGCCTAGATATCTGGACTTCTCCACCCTAGATATCTGGACTTCTCCACCCTGGATATAGCCACACCCCCAAATGGTCATCTCATCACCTATGCCACTTCCCCCTTCATTAAATTGGCATTTTAAATATTCCGTATTTGACATCCTCGGCCTAAAACATTTAGCCTCTAGAGTATCTCTCCACCGCTCTAACTTCTTGTTAACCCCCTCCCCAATCTCGTAGATAAGAACTATGTTATCAGCAAGAAGCATACACCAAGGCACCTCATCTTGAATCCCTCTAGTGAGCTTATTCATAACCCTTGATGAAGGCCAATAACGATAGGGAAGTCTTCCGTATCACCCCACAAGGTCCTAACTCTAGACCTTACTATACATATCTTCAATAACCTGCATATAAACTACTGTCACACCTCTCTCCTCTAAGCACCTCCATAATACATTTCTAGGTACGCAATCATATGCTTTCTCTAAATCAATAAACACCCTATGAAGGTCCTTTTTCTATGCCTATAGAACTCCACGAGCCTTCGTATGAGATGAATAGCTTCTGTAGTCGATCTACCTAGTATAAAACCAAACTGGTTCTATCAGATTCTTATATCCTCCCTCAATCTTCCCTCACTCACCCTTTCCCACAACTTCATTATGTGACTAAGCAATTTTATATCTCTATCATTATTGAAGTTTTGAATATTGCCTTGTTCTTGTATAAAGGAATAACTGTACTTAATCTCCATTCATCCAACATCTTAGATGTCCTAAGTGTAACATTAAAAAGCTTCGTAACCCATTCAAGCCCCTCCCCCAAACACTTCCAAATTTTCACTGGGATACTATATGAGCTGAGCTGACTGCCTTTCCGGCCTTCCTCTTCTTTAATGGCTTTTTAATCTCCTCTTTGGTGATATGGCGGCAAGTCGCAATGCTTAGAGGCTCCCCTTGACCCCTTTGCACACTGCATTGAGAGATGCCTGCCCTCTCCTCATTAAAGAGTTCATAAAAATAGTTCCGTCGTCTTTCCTGAATTTTGGTATCCTCAATTAGGATCTTACCATCTTCATCTTTAATGCACCTTATACTACCTAGATCTCTCATTCTTCTTTCCCTAGGTCTTGCTAGCTTAATGACCTCCTTCTCACCTTCCCTAGATTCTAGTCTCTGATATAACCTTTTGTACACGTTGTCCTTTGCTACCGTAACTGTTTTCTTAGCTTCCCTTTTCCGAATCTTATACTGTACTTTATTAACCTCTTTTTCTCCCTCTATAACACAATTTACTAGAGCCTTGTACAACTATTCACTACAGCCTTGTATGCTACTTGTTTTGCCTTTACTTTCTTCTTCACTTCATCTTTCCACCACCAAGATCCTCTCATTTTCGTGCCTCCCCTTTCAGATCTCTCAAGATCTCCTTAGCCGACCTCCGAATGCATTCAGTCATCTCTCCCCACATCTTGTCTCCATCACTCACTAGTGACCAATTCCCTTCTGTTTTGATCTTCTCAGACAACTTAGTCACACTTTCATTAGTAAGATTCCATCATTTGACCCTTAAGTCCCCCAATACTTTTCTTCTTCCTCTTTAACTTTTAGACTCCACATCCATCACCAACAACCTATGTTGTGTCATTAAGCATTCACTCGGTATCACTTTACAATCCTTACACAACCTCCTCTTTTCCGCCCTCATTAAAAAGTAGTCAATTTGAGTCCTAGTGTTACCACTTTTGAAATTCACGAAGTGATCTACCTTTTTCTTGAAATAGGAGTTAACAATTGATAGATCATACGCAACTGTAAAGTCCACAATAAACATCCCCCCACTATTACTCTCCCCATAGCCAAACCCCATGGATCGTCTCATAACCATCCCTTACTCTTCCTATATGTCCATTAAAATCACCTCCAATAAAAGTTCTACCAACCTGAGGTATGCTTTGGATAACCTCATCTAAGTCATCCTAGAAAAGCCTCTTAATATTCTCTTCAAACCCTATTTGAAGTGCGTAAACACTCACTACATTAATGATCTCTGCACCCACCACCAACTTGATAAATAAAATGCGATTACTCTAACGCATCACCTCAACAATTTGCTTCACTAACTCCTCAGCAAAAATACCAACCCCGCTTCTAGCTCTATTAAAGTCTGAATACCAAAGCTTACACCCATTGATCTCCTTTGCTTTAGCACCCACCCACGTGATCTCTTGAATACAAGTTATGTTAATCTAACGCTTATGCAAAATCCTAACTAATTGCAAAGACTTATCTGCAAGAGTCCCAATATTCCATGATGCAAAACGCAACCTATTTACCCCATGTCTCCTCCTAACGCCTATTCCCCCCAAAGGACAGGCCCTGACTACTATTATTATTCGCCACTAGAGAAGTAAGATGCGATAAACCAAATCAAGCAATAGCGATAGATAAAAATAAAAATTCAGACAACAAATGATAATGCAATCGTCAAGGTAGTACTAGGACAATTAAATCAAGAACCTATTGCTTGGGCACTAGAAAGGATATAAAAGATAGACAAATAGAGTAACTATGTAGATAAACAAAATAAAGCTCTAACACCCTACTAACACATAACCTCACTGGAAACGGAAAAAGACAAAAATAGATAAAATGGACAAATAAGAAGATTAAAAAAGGGGTGAATAGACTAAATAGTAAATAGATAAATAAATAAAATAAAGAAATAAAGAAATAGATAAAAACAGTAAATAATAGATTAAAAAAAAATTTTTTGGTAAGTGTAAATAACAGATAAAATAGATAAACAAATATAGGAAAACTAACTAGATAAATAGTTAAAAAGTAAATAAATAGATGAACAACTAAAATAAAAACAGCCAATAGATTAATAAAATTCACAGACCAAAAAGCACAAAAAATTAAATTGTCACCCAGCCAAAAACTTTAACTCCCCAACTACGGAAAACCAATAAATACATTTAAAAAAAATAAAAAAAAGATAAGTAACACTTACTTTACAATATAAAAAACTAAACAACTAAAATTCTAATATGGCATAATACAAAATGACACTAACAATCAGTATGCCACAGGGCAGTATCAAAAACAATGTGCTCGGTGAGGTTTTGATGGGTCGAGTTTTCTTGGATAAGTCATCCCAAAACAACGTGATAGAACTTCATAAAACGTTTGAGAATTAAGTGAGTCATATTCCATCAGCGAATGTCTCCCAAAAAAGGATTGATAGACAAACATAAGCACCGACAACAATACTCGTTCATTTTATGTATTTCAATGACAACAATATTCATTGCAGTGACAAAAGTACAACTAAGACTTCAAATAGACAAGAAAAAAAAAATGAAATCAAGATAAATTTAGATAAATTTGCCATTGAAATTCTAGGAAAGCAAAAGAACATGTTTTTACAAGGAAAAAATAGTATGCAAAGCTTATTCATGTTCTTCAAGGTACCCAATACTTACAGATCCCCTTTTCCCATGTAACGCTTGACAATCATCTCATTTTGCTGAGCATCACGTCCACTGATAACCAGATAATTCTCACTGCTGATGAACCAATTGAATTTCTCAAACCAATGGACTTTACGCATATGAGAAATTGTGGCAACTGATTTTTCCTGATAATCCAGAAATGTGCATTTATATGTCGAACTATTGAACAATATGTTACGGAAGAGAAACTTTATTACAAAAGAAAGAAGAAATGCAAAGGACAAGTATGCCACAGAAAATAATTAGTCTTAAATACCTGCGAAAGCTGGAGACGGGTCTTTCTCTCAGCAGCCTTAAAAGCCTTTTCATGAGCTGTTACAGTCTTTCCCTGTTTGCTCTCCTGTTTTTTCTTCATGTCGTACCATCGACAGGCATTTGCATGTGCTGAGAGAGACAAATCCACCTCTACCTAGGAAATAGCTCAGCAAGAATATAACAAAATGAGATAGCAGCAAACAACAGATGAAAGCAGCAACATAAACACATTCTTTTCACATATAGCTTCAGACCTGCTGTAATTACTCCAGTTGAATTTTACAAAATACTAGGCTAAATCCTGTGCTCCACATGGTCACTTGTTAATATTTTTTAGATAAATTTGAAAAGAAGAAAAATAAATAACCCAACATAACTTACTCTAGAGGAACCCATTTCACCTTAGAAACTTACAAAAAGAAAATGAAAAATGAAAGGGGTATAGAGGAGCTCCAAAAAAATAAAGGTCAATGCTGTGAAAATAATAGGTAAACCATCTCATTCAAAAATCACTATAGATAATTTTGCAATATAATTTTTTTCTCACATTTTTTTTAAATAATTTAACTTTACATTAAGTACCATTTACTTTTGCATTGAAATCCAGAATCATAAATGACATCCAAGCCAGAAAGGGAAAAACATAAGCTGATTAAAATATGCCACTTGTTAATTTCACAGCAGCGCTTATCCAATTTCATACTATAACTATAGGAAATGTATGAAAATGAGAATATTTTTATGGCCAAATGTATCTATATTAGCAATATAAATTACCATTCAATCCTTATCAAAACAATATGAATTACCATTCAATCCAAAACATTTCTCGTCAAAAGCCAAGTCAGCTTAGAGGCCAAAGCTTTTCAACTTCTACACAAACTGCTACAAGTAATTAAACAGGATAGTCAACTCGGACAACCCAATATAGAAACTGGTTTTGAGGCAGCATATTTCCACAAGGCAGTGAACAAGTTTGACAGACATTCAGAGCTTATGGACATACAAGGAACTAAACGAAAACAAACAAGTTCACATGAAATGGGATAAGGAAGAACACTTCCATTAGATGGCATCTATATTAAATGTCCTATCCCCTTAGGTGAGATACACAGCCACCCTCAAGATTGTGAAAACCAACATTTCAAGCATACAACAATAAAGATCACTTAAAAATGCACTTAGAAAGACCACAAACACTAACAAGAACCTGAAACAAAGAAATCACAGGCAACATAAAAACTTATTCTACCTTATCTGCAGGAAGTGTCTTTTCATCATCATCCATTTCATCAAGATTGTTGCTTAACAGCAGTGTCATGCAGTTCCTTTCCAAATGAAGCTTGTCAATTAGACCAGCCACTGGATTTCCAGATTTCTTCTCTTCTTTCACCATGCGTGCAAGATCTTCCCAATTCATTCCATTTGCAAGAGCAACGCGGACAGCCATTATAGCAGCATCAACATCTTCCAAGTTATATTCTATCAATTGTGCCATTCTAATGCTATGCTCAACTTCTTTTCTCAACACGTGCACACGATTTTCCTACAAGAGTAAGCCAACAATTTCAGATTCCAGGGGACGTAATCAATGTTGATATGGAATGAAAGAGCCATGTAAAAAGTCTGGGTTAGCAATTAGCATGACCAAAAAGGCCTAATTATGGGAAGCATCCTCTAATAAGGAACAGATTTTAGAAGAGAAACCCATTGTCAATTTGAATCTTTTTTCAACAACAGATTTCTAAAGAAAAACCCACAGACAATTTGAATCACGTACCGATTGGGGGAGGGGGTCAAAGGATTTCTCATCCTCCTGTCATCTTTCCATACTTTCACCTCCTCAGCAAGCATTGTCTAATGCATTCAGGTTTCAGGAGCAAGTATACCCCAGGTTTCAACTCCACCCTCAAAGATTCAATGCATGCTTCAAACAAGAGGCTCATTGTATTTTATATCCATTTCGTGCAAAAGCTTCTTTCTCTGGGTCCAACCAGTGGAGGATGTATGTTGCCAAGGACAGTGTCCTCTGGCAACGGTTAGCCAAAAAGTTCGTTAAAAATTCTTTATACAAATCCTCAAAGATCCATAAATATCAATTAGTTTTAATTAAATTTTAGACACCTTAAAAATCGAAACCCTAGGACAAAATTTCTGGATCTGCCATTGGGTCTGATAATACACAACTGATAGGACTCGAGATAATCTGATTCTCAAAAAAAGTTAAAAGTTCCCCTTTTAGAATGCTAGTTTCTGATATAACTAGAAAAAGGCAAAAAGCGACCACAACTGTTAATGAGCTCCCCTAGTTCCCAAAGATGAGATTCTACTGAAACAAAGATACTGCAAACAAATTTCGTATATCCCATCATAACAACCAAATAGGGCATCATGCACATAAAAGATGAAAAACATGAAAATGCTGAAAATGGAAAACAAGCTTACATGAACTGCAACTCATTCAAAAATTGAATCTGAACACAAAGGCAAAATAACACACTTTTTTTTTAATAAGGAAAAGAATATTATATTATATACATCAAGACCACAAGGTTGGATGCAAAGTTACCATCCTACACAAAATCATACACAACCAATATGGAATGCTTCCACAAAGTCAACAAGGCCACAAGACAATGAAAAGTCCTCATCCCAAAAATAGTCTTGAAGAAATTATCCTTAAACCACTCAAGAGGCATCTCCACACCCTCAAAGACTCTCCTGTTTCTTTCCGCCAAATGCTCCAAAAAATCACATGTAAGAATGAAAAAGCATTCCTCCTTTTAGGTTTTCGACCGAAGAAGCCCTTACAAGCATAGAGATTATTCCTAATGGAGTTAGATACAACCCAAGAAATCCCCGAGCAACAAAAGGCTAGCTCCCATAGAACTCTTATGAAAGGACAATGAAGTAGCCAGTGATATGGTGATTCCACTTCCTCTTTGCACATAAAGTACCTATTCACCAAGATCTTACCGCTTTTTTTTCTGGCAAATTATCACAAGTCAAAATACTCCCACGGGATGCTTCCCAAAAAAAACGGAGACCTCAAATGGAATCGACGATTTCCAAATAAGCTTCTGCGAGAAACGTTCTCCCAAAGGCGGCCACAAAGGCAAAGAAGGCAAAGAGAGGAACTTCATGTAGTAAGACCTAACAGTGAAGATCCCTTTAGAATTAAGATCCCACCTAACTAAATCAAAAGAAGATCCTCTGACAGAAACCCCATTAAAGCTTAAAGAGAAAGCTAACAAGAGTCGCACCATAAATAAAGGCGTCCTGGATAAAAACAGGGGACCAAACACAACAGCCGGACACATGCTCACAATAAGAAGCAACAATAGCACCCTTTTCCCGTTATTCGCCGCAAGGGCATAACGAGATGGGAAAAGCTCTTTCAATGGAGAACCTTCACACCAACGGTCATGGCAAACGAAAGATAGTAGACCCGACACCGCGCTCAAAAGAAAAGTGGGGATAAAACCTTTCCTCCCCTTCACATATGCACTTCCAAAGGCTTAGCCTGTAAGGACCATTAGGTTTAGAAGGATAGCACCCTAACCCCTCCTCACCACATTGAATGCAAAACATCCTCCTTGCAAGGCTGGCCTTCTCATTCATTAATCTCCGTAAGCACTTGCCAAGCAAAGCCTCATTAAAGGTGTTTAAGTCTCTAACACCTAAACCCCCATCAAGCAGGGAAGCTTAACAATATTCCATCTCCCTAATACTTGAAATCACCATAGAAGCAGCCCCAAAGTGACTTCCTTTGAATAGCTTCTAACTTGATGACCACTGACGACAGTATCAAAGGGAGAGAAAAGGAAGCAAGTGGGAATGTTGGATAGAGCACTTTTGATGAGAATCAATCTTCCCCCTTTGAACAGATATTTGGCTCTCCAACACTCAGAGTTTTCTCTCAAAACTTTCCAGAACTGGATCCCAAATAAACTTTTCGTTGAATATTGCTCCAAGAGGGAGACCACAATAGGAAGTAGGAAAAGAATCAACACTGCAGTCTGCACCCCAAAACACCCTCAAGCAATTGGATATTATCATCTGACCCACTGACAAAATAGAGTTTTTTTTGCCAAGTTCACTCTCAAACTAAACAACACCTCAAACCATATTAGGACACACCAGAGGTCAACACACTTTCACAGTTTTACATGAAGGAAAGAACTTATTCAATGCTGCAACTCACCCAACTTTCTAGCTGAACAATTGCAGATGTTCATCCGCACTAAACAAGGCACACAGATACGCTGCCTCTCAAATTCAAAGCAGGAAAGCTATTATGCAGTTCCAAGGATTTAAACAGAAAATCTTGGCCTTAGAAACAGCGTTTGTTTGCTTGTATCCACCCAGTCTCTCCCCTCTTCCATCATGCCCACCATTACACTTGACTATGAGCAATATCCAATCTTATACTTATGCACTACTTACGTCAAGGGTATAATTTTATCAAAAAGTCTCCTTAACATCAAAACCAAAGTTTTGGAGGAGAAAAAGGGTTTCCACACAAAAATTACAAGCATCATAGAAGAACGCTAAACGGTAATCAAGGAAAGAAATATAAACCTGGTCACTGCGTATTTTGTCGAGCTTCTGCACAGCAGATGCCTCTTTTGCTTTTTGCTGCTGTTCTGCTCTCTGGCTCTCAATCTTACTGTAAAATTCATCCAAAGCTGAATCAAATGTCTCAAACTTTACAAAATCCCTTGATCTGAATTGGTTTAGTAAAATAGGACAATATTCGTCGTAAATCTGCCAATACACAACCAGAAGGTAAATTCAGTGACACCTTCATATTAGCTCCATAAAAACTCAAAAAAAAAGCCTATTTAATAGACCATAGAAATTGGGACATATAAATTTTCTAACCTAACAGGGAACAAAAAGGAGAATATCTACTCTAATACTCAAATCGACAATCATAAATCCATTCAAATGGAACAAAGAAATAGAAAGACCTTGCTTGAATTCTCCAGCTCTGTGGTACCAGGCTTTTTTGCTTGCATAATAATGTATCCTTCAGGAACCTTGCTCCCATGAATGACATCCTCAAGCCAGTCCTCAAACCTGCCAACTGCTTGACCCAGAGTCTGAACTTTATCCTCATCCAGCTTGTTATCTTTTGAAATTTTTAAGCTTGGTGCCAGACCCGCATCCAATATCATATGTTCAGAGAGTTGAGGACCATAACCTAAGCCCTCTCCAAGGATTGTCTTCAAGACTCTCTGTTTTCCATGACCCCTATCATTCCCTGTCTTGTTTGCATCAGAAATTTTACCACCCTTTTTCCCAGTCTTTGTTTTGGGCACATCCAAGACATTGCTTCCATCATCTCTAACTTCAATATGCTCCCCTTCTTTATGCTCATTTGAAGATTCAAGAGCTTCCCTTAACTTTGAGATTGTACTCCGCTCAAAAGCCCTACTAATTTCAATCGGGTAACGATGCCGTGACATGATAGCAAAACCTTTATCATCATCTCTGTAAACATAGGCAATGCTTATGTAAATGGAAGATATAAGCACATAACACATCACAGGACAGAGATGAACTTTTCAAAACTAATAGCTTTTCTAAAAGTACCATTGGGATAATCTTAAATTGCGATTGACAGTAGAACTCAGAAGCAAAACTGACATGGATAAATTCATAAAACTTTGACTAGTAGCATCTTCAAGCAACATGCCACATAAGAAAATCCACTACATGATTAAAAACGGTACAATCCTAATCGCAGCCTCATTCTAGAGTACATGATCTGATAATGCATATCGGAGATTGAATGTGGTGTTAGTACACTGAGATTGCTTCCTTTGAGGTGAAAAGTGACTACCAGTAGTCTGCCAAAAGGTGCAAAAGTGCAAAACTCATACTCCATTTTAGAGCAAAAATCCTCCGTGACACTACGTGGATGATGTTGGTGGGCAACAATGTTGGTAAACCGAAATCAACTTCCCAAAGTGACGTGAAATTGGCAAGGGTTTATAAAGGCGAATACGAGTTTAGATGTAACCCAAACTAGCCAGCAACAGCAACACATTATAGGCTTTGTTCATTCCATCTTCCAATTTTCGAGCAAAATCTCCTATGCAAATTTTCAGGTGGAGCTCTGCAAATTCAAAGCTCTGATTAAAGTTTAGTGCTCCATAAACTTTAGCGCTCCTCCATGAATTGCAAAGCTCCATTAAAATTGTAAAAGTTCCAGACCTTCAATTACAAATTTCAGATATCCTCAAAACTTTATAGGACTACTAAAATATTCATAGGCAGTGAACACAACCATTATTTCCAACAACCACAAATTTAGTGTACCAAACTATGCAAGCTATCATAGCTCTCATGATGTGAACATCAATGATTATACAATTTTTCAAAAAAAGAGACATGCAAATGCGCTACCTAGGTAAAAATACCGATAAAAGGGAAGACAACATAAATGAATTAGGGCATACAAATGATAAGCCAAAAAAAAGAGAAGTCATAATGCTCTAAAAGAAATTGATGAAAGCAAGCATATACATATTAAAAACTCCTAAAGGAATAATTCAATTAAAAGGCCACATAGCTACAACAATTTATCTTTTCCAATGTCAATTGAGACCAAAATTAGAAAAAAGAACCGAAGCCAAAGTCTGTTTCAAGGGCATTGTAGATTATCAATGTTGTTTGCGATAGAAGTACACAATATATCTACATGTGCAAATAAACACAAACAACAAAAGGGTCACGTAGTTTTGAAGTTTCTCATAATTGCACTTCTCTACAATCATGTTCTCATTCTGCTGCCGCTCCCTGTTGCTACAGATAAAACAGCAATATTTAATTCCCAAGATCTACGGCTATCTTCAAACTTATTATGCAGAGCCAAAGCAAAGTAAACTACCTATGAGATCGGAGAAGAGTCAATACTGTGAATTCAGAATCCGTGAGCAGAATGTTCCCTTGGGCATATAGCTCCAGTATAACATAATGTGCATGACCTCCCAATCCAAATTGGAAGAGAACAATCTGCAACATAATGAAAGAAAATAGAAGCACCGCTTCACATGCTGAAGCTTACACAAACAAATACATAGTAACTTCAAACAAACCACAAAATCCGTTGAGTGTTTTACCCTATCATATCCAAGCTGCCTCACGTCTTCTAGCCTTTTAGTACGTATATGCTTCCTCAGTTTTAAAGTGAACCCAGATGGTGTATTGCTCTTGTCTCTATGAAATGCCCATCAAACAACATTTGTGAATGAAAAAGATGCATACCCAGAGCAGAAGCTGTATCACTCCTACTCAGACTTACCGGACATATTCAGTTGTGTGCAGCCTAACACCACTTTCCATCAACAGCAAAACCTTCTCACTCTCACCAGATTCCGTCACGCCACTACTATTCATTAGCTTGAATAAGTAGGTCTGCACTCAAAACCCAACCATTGGAAACGAAAACAATCAATAAAAGAGCATCACAGTTAATCAAATTTTCAGTCAGGCAAATCAACGAACAGTTGAGGGGTTGAAACACAAATACATTAGAAAATGAATGCCATCAATCAAACGCAATAATTATTTGAATTCCAAATGTAACCCAACAGAAACATAACAGCAGCATCAAAAAGTAAGAAATAGAAAAAGGGCGCAATTGAAAATAAAGAAGAACCTTAGGGGAGATATCGTAGACATTGGAACATCGCATGCCAATCAAGTTCCGAAGGCACTTGACTTCTGCGGCCACGTCGGCCGTATTCATTCGCACCTTCACCATGGTTGGTCGGAATTAAGGTTTCCAGAAGAAGTGAGTTCAGACAACGAATTGAATTTGAATCAAACTCGTTTTGTGAATACGGAATCCCCTCTTGGACGGTGCCGGCGTTTCTTTTCAGAAGACAGTCTCAGACTCTCAACCGAGTCGGTCTTACGGAAATGGGTCAGATGGTTCGTACAAAATGGAGCAATAGACTTCTGGATGGTCAAAACTACCCGTATAAGATTGAGCCTAGGTGATGCTATGCTCAATTGTATTGCCTTTTTTTTCTTTTTTTGGTGTTCAAGCAAGGTAAGTTAAAAATTCAAAGGACCCTTGTCTCAAGGTTCTTTTTAAATTATTCTCATAGAAAATACAAAGAAAGGAGACCGATCTAATGTAAAATGGAAGATAAGGCTAAACTTCGCAAGTCAGTATGCTATGCAATTGTCTTTCCTGAATATATGGCTGATAGTAATTTGTTTTAAAAAGTTAAAGATAAAATTAAATATCCTGAATCAGAACTTGAATTTTCCACAGCATTTGAACACATCCATTAATTGCCTGTATGAGAATCTTGTTGTATCCTTCAACGTGTATGTTGGTAACTCTTACTTGTGTCGCTGCTTTAATACTATTTCGCATGACTGTGGCTTCTACTATTAAAATTGATGTTGTTCCAGGTTGAAGGCTGCAGCCTAGGTAAATCTTCCTTTCCAATTGCGAGTAATGTAACCACTTGCTACTCTTTGTGATGTTTTGGATCCATCAAAATTTATATTTATGAATCCTCCTTGCTGCTTTTCCATAGCTACACAATAAGACTTCTTACAGATGATTGATGGATTGGATGGTTTTGGTGGTTGAATTATTTGGGAGAGTTTATGTCTGATGCGCTGAACATTAGCTCTCTTAGCCCTTATAAAGGTAGCATCCGGACAAAACTTGTCATTTTGGAAAATGGTATTATTCCTACTTTTCCATATGCTCCACTTGAGTGTGACTAGTCTATCCATTTGAGGTGATGGCTTAGACGACCTCCCCAGAGTAAGCCAAAATGGCATATTGCTGTGTGAGTTGGAGGGTGTCACAATATTTACCCAATTATGCATTATTGCAAGCCTCTAGGCTTGTCGGGTAGCAGGACTATGGTGGAACAACTGCTCAGCATCCTCAAGATCATTGTTGCACAGTGGGCATAAAGGATCAATTTGCATTCCTCTTTTAAGTGAAGCCCCCCTTGTTGGAAGGGATGAGTCATAAAGCTACCAGAGAAAAACTTTGAGCTTGGGTATAATGGCCAAGCTCCATATCCAATTGTACTCCCATGTAGAAGTATGCATTGGATTCAACTCTTGAGCTGCCCATGTTGCTGATTTTGTAGAAAACTCACCATTCACTGATAACCCCCAACACATGGAATTTGGTACTAGGTTGAAAGGAGTAGGCGTTGCTAAAATTAGCTATAAAATGGTGTATGCAAGCAGTTATTTGAGACTATTAATATTCCATTCTTTGCAATTGGTGATAAACTATGCGACTTTGATAGATGTATTAATAGTATGTATGCTAAGCATATTAGCTAGGTTGTCATTGGCATACCAATTATCAAGCCAAAAATTGGTGTTCGTCCCATCTCGTACTTTCCAGCTTAAACCTTTACAAAACTGGTTGCGATTCTTGAGAATACATTTCCACGCCCATGAATCAGACTGTTGGGCTTGGTCCTAAAAAAATGTTTATTAATTGGATACTTGGCCAACTTTTGATCTACCCAAAGCCTTTGCTCATAGAATAGCCTCTAGATTAACTTGCTTATGAAAGTATTATTAATGGCTTCCACGTTTCTAAGACCAAGACTCCCTCTGCTTTCTTGGGACGACAAACCTGGTCCCAAGAAACCATTGGCAGTCCTTTAGTATCTTCAGATCTCTTCCAGAAGAAATCTCTGCTGATTTTGTCAATGTGTTTATTCATCAAGCTTGGAAGTTGGAAGCATTGCATTGTGTGGACAAATATTGATTCAATATTGGCCTGCATTGATGTCGCTCTTCCTGCTTTGGACACATTTCTTGTTTTTTAAGACTGTAAGTTGGTCACTATTCTATTAACAAGAGCTGAGAATGTCTCTTGTTTTGGCTTAGCCTTAAATACCAGGCATCCAAGATATATACCTAGCTCACTTTAATTTGCTAAGTAATGTTAAACACTAATGAAACAATGTGCTTATCATGTGTTGAAGCATTACTAGAGAAAGTTAAGTTCAATTAGTGGAAATTAATAAGTTGGCCAGAGTTATTACACAAAATGTTCAATGTACTACTAAGTTCTTGACAAGATTTAAGATTAGTACAACAAAAAAAGTAGACTGGCATTAGCAGAATTTTGGTTGTAGATGGGTAATTATATGCAAAAAGTGGACTGTCATTAGCAAAAAGTAGACTTTAGGGATTACAACAATGAGAGTATGATTGATTTGGTTTAGCCTTTTTTCAGTCATTAAAAAAAGACGTAATAGCTTCACTAACATATTTGTGAATTATATGCCAATAATTTTGAAAGAAGGTTGCTCCAAATCCATCAGGACTCAAAGCTTTATACCTATCCATTTGAAAAATAGCGCCCTTAATTTCGTTATCTTGAATTGGCAATGTAAGTTTTTAATTATTTTGTGCAGTTACCAGCTTTGGGAGTTCCAAATCAATATTTGTGATATCAACTTGTGTTGATTTAAATCTTCTTGTGAAACATGTCTGGACGAGGTCAATTTTCTCCAAGCTCACCCCGAATTGTCTTTAATTGTAGTGATTCTGCTCTTAGATTTCCTAGTTTCTTAGACTGGTGAAAGAAATGAGAGTTTCTATCCCCATTTACTAACCACTCCTTATGAGCCATTTTCCCCCGGTACTTATAATTAAACGAATGCATTTTCTCCTTTATTTGAGTAGGCAATAGTGCCAGTTGTTAAGTCCAGTTATTCAGATTGTAGAAAAGCTTGGATTCGACATATAATAATTTTTTGCCATTTCTTTCAAATTTTTGTTCGAAATTGTTGAAAGGGCGTTCACTCCAAGTTTTGATATCTATCTTGGTCTTTTTTAGTTTCTGCATCAATCAATACATTGGAGTACTTCGGATCGAGGTTTTCTAATTATTCTTCACAGCAATATGTGTATCTTGGTACTTTTCCTAAAAATGTTGGTATCTGAAATTAGGGCTAGGTCGATTTTCAAAAGCACATAGGAGTGATAGGAACATGTGAAAGGACCAAAGATACCCCATAATTAGGAAACGATTGCAAACAATCTTCCCTAAATAGTTCTCTATTCCATTTTTCATAAATCAGCTCGTCCTGTAATGAATTTTTTTCCATATAACGATTTTGCCATAAACAGTTACCTCAGTTCCCTTAATAAAAGAAAGAAACTAATTCAATCTGCAACATTTAGAAAACTGCATTGGAGTGCCTCTACTCTTGTCAATTGGTGTCAAGCCCTAGTTCTTTGTTTTAAAAAAAATATTTTGACTTATGTGCCAACTGATTGTTTGTGTGTATGATATATGCCATTTAATTTGAAGCTTTATATGCTTGATTTGAGGTTCGCATTACTTTTGGGAATGGTTAGAAGGGCCTATTGTTATAATATAGCTATATCCAAAAAAGGGGGGGTGGATTCATATTAAAAGGGGGTGATTTTTTTTCTTTTCCCAATTCCCCGAACCGTGACACACACACACACACAAAACACATGGTGGAGAGGAGCATAAGGAAATAAAGAGAAGAACAAGAAGAAAGAGACGGGGAAGACAGAGAAGGGAAGAAGAAGGAAAACGAACAGGGATTGAGAATTTGATAGAGATTTTGAGGTGAGTGACTTCTACCTTCTTCTAACCTAAAATTGATTATGGGAAAATTCATTTGATAGTTTATGCTAGAATTTGAGAAATCAATTGAAGGTTGAAGTTATGAATTTAATATTTTTAAGGTTCAATAGATCAGAAACCTAATTTTAGTTGGCAGAAAACCCACCCTTAAAAGTTTCACGTATAGTTGTAATTTTTTGGATTATATGGATGCATGAACTTGATGGATATCCTCTAAATTTGTTTACAAATGAACTAGAGTATACATATTAACTTGATTATTTGGATTAGAAGAACAAAAATGGGGAAAACTTTGTTTAATTTATGGATTTCCCCTGAATTTGCCCACCGTTCAAATTTCGGGGGATTATTAGATTAGTAAAAAAATCTACAAATTTTACTGTAGGTTCTCTATGATAACTGGCAATTTTTTGTATATTTTCATGAATTTTGGATACATGATTTATGATTTATGAATTTTTTTATTGAGACCTCCCTATTTTAATGCATATTTTGGCCACTATTTTAATTTATGTGAAGGATACGCTTGAAGAAAACTTATAAATTTTACTGTAGATTATTCATAATATTTGACAATATCCAGTACACTTTTGTGATTTTTAAATGTGTATGTTATGAGTTGTGAATTTTTTTAGTGAAACTGCCATTTTTAGTATATAGCTGAGAATTGGGCATATGTGGACTATTTTTTGAGTAACAGGAGCAATAAGATAGTGGAATAAACTGATGGAAGTTGTAGAAATTTGGAGAAATTCTTTGGCGTAAACTTATGCATTGATTTGACTATGATCATGTTAAAATTGTGACATTGAGTTTCATTTGAAAAATAAGATAATATAATAAAATGAATTATATGATCTCATAAACTTACATTTTTATGGGAAAAAAGGTTCATGTCTTTCCTAAGACTATTATGTTGTGTTATAGAGCGATGACCATAGTTGTGAATGTTGTTATATTCAGGTCACTTAGTGGAAGAGATTCTAATCAGTCCCTTGATATACGAATGTTGATCTTATGTACAATGTCAGTCATACCAGTCTCTAGTGGGTAACAACGGTTTCGACTTGAACTTATTAGGATATGAATATGACTCCATGATTTATGTTTTGTGGGCAAAATGGGTTATGGTTGATCCACAAATGGTCAGTACCATATAGATGAGCTGCGTCTGGTCCATCAGAATATGTTTGACACCATCATGTTGTGATGATTCTTCGTGTTGGTCATGGATTAATTTCCCTTAAACTATAAAACTTTGATTAATCTAAAAATATATGATATGTTGTGGAATTGGATTTTGGAGTGAAATTGAATTTATAAGATCATCCAAGATGTCTATGAGATTGTGATTGAGTTTAAGTATATGAATAATCGATAAGTATGTCTAGAGAAATGCATTATGTGTCTTTAGCGAGTAGGTGAAATCTTATAAGAAATATGCTTTTATATGTTACAATTTTGGTTATGGTCGGACCGCTAGTCAAACTTGACGGACTTTGCGTTTTTTGGGACACGAATGATGACTAGAAGTCCAAGAGACATGGTTGGTATGAGACAATCATGATTAGTTTAATGAATAGAATAGCAGTGGAGATTATTTAGGAACTTACATGGAAACGAGGATCCTTAAATTGTACCTGATATGCGACAAATATTGTCGAGTTAGATTAGTTGCTTGGCTCGTCAAAATTGTGCATTTAATTTGTTCTGCTCATGGCTGCTTAGTGAGTGATATGTAAGTATATTATTGAACAGATGTGTAACAAATTTTTGCATCGCATATTTCCTTCTATTATGCTTCGACTAAGTTTGTTTATTTGTGTTACATGATTATATATTTATTGGACAATGTGCAAAGCATAACAAGGAGGAAAAGGCTCGAGGAGCTTACAATTTCACAATTTTGCAGGTCTTTGAAAAACTCAAAGCAAAAGGTGACCACGGGAACATCTAGGAAGGTCAACTATTACACACACACACACACACACACACACACACACACACACACGTGTGTGTGTCTGTGTGTGTGTATATATATATGTATGTGCATATATATATATATATATATATATATATATATATATATATATATATAGCATATATATATATATATAATACATATATACATATATACATACCACACACACACACACACACACACACATATATATATCTCTACATATGTATACATACATATACATATATTACATACATATCTATATATATTAATTATATATATATATATATATATATATATATATATATATATATAGATACATACAGATATATATATATATATATATATATATATATATATATATATATATATATATATATATCTATATATATAAAATATATATATATTATATATGTAATGTTATATGTATGTACACCGTACACACCAACACACAACACACACACACACGCACACACACACACAACACACACATATATATAATAGTATCTACATGTACATATAACATATCTATGTGAGAGACACACACACACCACACACACACACACACACACACACACACATATAATTAATATATATATATATATATATATACATATAGATATATATAATATATATATATGCATATATAGACATATATACATATAGATTATATATATATATATATATTATATATATATGATATATATACACATATATATATAAATATATATATATATATATACATACATACATATATATATATATATGTATATATATATATGATATATATATAATATATATAATATTATGTATGTATGTATATATATATATATAGTATATAATATATATTATATATTATATATATATATATATCTATATATGTAGGTATATATTCCTTCTAAGTTTTTGGCATTTTCACAATGGTTCTCGTGTCTCCTCTGGCCATCCCCCCTGCAGATGATCTTAAGCTTCTGCATCAAAGATGACACCATTCCATGGCGACAGGAGTAAACTTTTCTCAACGGCCGGGAGGGGATGAGGTAGTCAAACTTGATGACCTAAAAAGGTTCATCAACAAGCCAATTATACCAAACACTATCCTTCAAACAATTACTGAACAGCTTAACCAAGTTTCAGCCCAAATTGCTGAAAACAAGCGTAACCAAATGATCCATACCAAGCAAGAACCTAAAGATGAAGGTTCTCCACCTTTCTTCAAAACAGATACTATTCCAAAACCCAGATTAGAAGCCTTTCATAAACAAACAGAATCCTCAAATAATCATTCCCTCAAACTCATTTCTGACCAACTCAAGACTCTTGAGTTAGCTTCTTCCAAACCCTCAACATCTTGCATAGACAAAACTTGTCAAAAGATCCAAGATGAGTCTTCCACTAGTGATGAGTCTAGTGATGACTCAGAAGAGAGTCATGACATTCAGAAACAAGAAGGTCGTGATACTCTGCAAACCATTGACAACATCCTTGATGAACCAACCACAGTTAACAAACTTCACAATTGGTCTAGAGGTCCAGGAAAGAATTTCTATCCTAGGCCAACTCCCCCTGATATTCAATATGAAGAACGTGGATCCTTTGCCTCATCTAGTTTTGATGGCAGATCCATTCATCAATGGAATATCGATGGCAAGGCTGAACATAAAATCCTTTCTACAGTCCAAGAAATGTGGATGACACATAATGCTTACAAAACACAAGGTCATAGTGATACCAACATAGCAGTTGCCCTAGTAATAAGTTTTACAGGTCAACTTAAGTCTTGGTGGGATAATACCTTTACCACAGAATAAAGACAAGCCATCCTAACCCACAAAAAGATAGTAAGGAACCCTACTACAGGACTTGAAGAAGAACAAGATGATTGTGTGCAAACTCTTTTGCATACAATTACTCTTCATTTCCTTGGAAACCCAAAAGAAGAGCAAGCCGTTGCTAAAACAATTCTCATCAATTTAAGATGTCCTTCCCTGACAGATTATAGATGGTATAAGGATGTGTTTCTTACAAATGTTCTTAAACGGGAAGACAATACCCAAGATTTCTGGAAAGAAAGATTTATTGCAGGATTACCAAATTTATTTGGTGAAAGAATCCTCAATAAACTTCGACAGAATTTTGGCACAAATGATATCCCGTTTGGATTATTAACATTTGGTCAATTATTTGGTATCGTCAAAACTGAAGCTTTAAGTCTTTGTAATGAGCTTAAGCTTCAATCCAAATATGGGAATGAGCGAACCCAATCTAGAAAGGAGATGGGTACGTTCTGTGAAGCTTTTGGAATTACAAAGATTATGACTCCTTCTACGGCCCGGTAAAAAGGCCCAGAAGAAACAAAAGCCCAAACCGAGACAGCCCTTTGCTCAATCCAAACCTTTTGTCAAAAAAGAAACCAAACCAGTTTCAAAAAAGAAAAGGCCTGTTAAGGACCAAAAGCCCATTGTCTGTTACAAATGTGGCAAAGTAGGCCACAAGGCTCCTCAATGCAAAACAGAACAAAAGATTAACGAGTTGTTTTCAGAAGATCCAGAACTCAAACAAAAACTTATGGCACTCCTCATTAAGGAACCCTCAGGGTCTGAAAGTGAAGACAACTATTATGATGGATCCAGTGATGATTCAGAATATGAGTCTTCACCAAATAAGACTCTTAATGTCATTTCCTCCAAATCCAAAAAAGAATTCCTTATTGAGTTAATAGGACAAATCCCTGACCTTGATGTCAAAAACGATTATCTTCAGCGCCTCAAAGATTTAATCCTTGAAGAAGAAGATAAACCAAAATTCGACTTTGGACCTTCTTCATCCTTCAATCAAATCTTTGAGAATTATCCTATTCCAAATCCTTTCCAACCCGTCACTACAAAACAATTACAAACTGAGCGTAACGAACTCAAAAGTCAAGTTCGTATCCTCAAATCAGATGTCATCCTCCTCAAAATAAAAGATTTAGAGATTGATGCAAAAATATCAATGCTGGAATCTCTAAAAGCAAATCCCCCACTTCCTCCACCTGACTTACATTCCCCAGAAATATCAGAAGTTGATATTCCTCAAACTCAATTTTTACAAACCATATCCCGTATTACCTTTCAAAAATGGTACTCTATAGTCAATTTAGTTGTTGATGACTTCTCTATGAATGTCATCGCTCTAATTGACAGTGGAGCAGATCAAAAATGTCTTATAGAAGGAGTTGATCCTACTAAGTACTGTGAGCGTTCAAATGAACAGCTTGTCAGTGCTAGTGGCGATCCTTTACATATTCGTTACAAATTAGAAAAAGGATATATTCGTAATAACAATTACTGCTTCAAAAATGTGTTTCTTGTTATTAGCAATATCATAAATGATTTGATTTTAGGTACTCCTTTCTTGACACAAATCTACCCCTTTACTGTTTCAGAAAGTGGTATTCATACAAAGGTTTTGGGTAACCCCATTACTTTTCCTTTCCTAACCTCCACTCATCAAAAGAAGGTTATGGAATTACAATCTTCCTCAATTTTTAAGCAAATCAATTGTCTTCAGTCAAAGCAGAATCAAATTTCTTACCTTCAGGAAGAAATTTCCTACAAAAAAATAGAAGAGCAATTACTCAACCCTTCTTTACAATTAAAAATTTCTGATTTCGAAAAGGTTTTCAAAGAAAAGGTATGTGCTGATCTTCCCAATGCTTTATGGGAAAGGAAGCAACATATCATTTCTTTACCTTATGAGCCTGGGTTCAATGAAAGGAATATTCCAACCAAGGCTCGTCCCACTCAAATGAATGGTGAACTTCTTCAACATTGCAAAAAAGAAATTCAGACTTTACTCGACAAAAAATTGATCAGACCTTTAAAATCTCCTTGGAGTTGTGCAGCCTTTTATGTCAACAAAGCTGCTGAACAGGAACGAGGAGTTCCTCGCCTAGTTATTAATTACAAACCTTTAAACAAAGTTTTACGGTGGATTCGCTATCCCATTCCTAACAAGAGAGATTTGTTAAATCGACTTCATACTGCCAAATTATTTTTGAAGTTTGACATGAAGTCTGGATTCTGGCAAATCCAAATCAGAGAAAAAGACAGATACAAAACTGCTTTTACCATTCCCTTTGGACATTATGAATGGAATGTAATGCCATTTGGTCTCAAAAATGCCCCCTCAGAATTTCAAAATATAATGAATGACATTTTTACACCGTTTACAGCTTATATTATAGTTTATATAGACGATGTTTTAGTATTCTCAAAATCCATTGATCAACATTTTAAACATCTGCAACATTTTCTTCACATCATTGAAAAAAATGGTTTAGCACTCTCTGCATCCAAAATGATTTTATTCCAAACAAAAATTCGGTTTTTAAGGCATGATATTTATCAAGGTACTATTAAGCCTATTCAAAGATCCTTAGCCTTTGCTGACAAATTTCCTGATGAAATCAAGGATAAAACCCAATTACAGCGTTTCCTAGGATGTCTTAATTACGTATCAGATTTCTTTCCTTATTTAAAACATTTATGTGCTCCCCTTTATGAAAGGCTTAAGAAAAAGCCTCAGCTTTGGTCACATGAGCACACCGCTATTGTTAAACAAATTAAGGAACGCATTAAGTCCCTACCATGTCTACATATTCCCAATCCCTCTGCATACATGATTGTAGAAACTGATGCATCTGACATAGGTTATGGTGGCATTTTAAAACAAAGACTACCCTCGCATGACCAAGAACAATTAGTTAGGTATCATTCCGGTTTATGGATTGGTGCACAAAAGAACTACTCTACTATCAAAAAGGAAATTTTATCCATTGTTCTCTGTGTTACAAAATTTCAAGATGATTTATATTTCAAAAAATTCCTGATTCGTATCGATTGCAAATCTGCAAAAGAAATTTTACAAAAGGATGTCAAAAATCTAGTTTCCAAACAAATTTTTGCCCGATGGCAAGCAATCCTTTCCGCGTTTGATTTTGATATTGAATTCATCAAAGGAAATGCTAATTCTTTACCTGATTTCCTTACAAGAGAATTCTTACAGGGAAAAATGTTACACAATTCCCTTTGCAGGCTTCAAAGATGAGCTCCTCCAGTAACAGCAAAGGAAAAGCAATACAAATGATGGATGATCCTTTAATTCTTCCTACCATTATTTTCTCTTCTCTTGACAAAAGTTTCCCACCTTATAATGATCCTCCCATCATCCATTCTCATGACTCACAAATAAATCCACATATTGATAACCTTGAACCTTTCCCTCTCAACAATTATCCACATGAACCTCTCCTATTTCATCTCCGTGATTATGAACTATTCTACACATCATTCTGTGGTCCTCGATACAATGAATATGCCATTTTTATTGATTACAATGAATGGTTGGTCAACAAGGAACTTCCCTTTTACCATTATCTCAAAATTATTAAGGCCTATAGAGCTCTCCTTGAAGACCTTAATCATCACCCAGTACTCATTATTATGCCAACAGGCTACGTACAAACCTGTAAATACTTCCATCAACATTTTGAATATTGGACCGCTTATGAACCTCATATTTTCCGATTCGTCTCAAAAATCTTCCCTGACCTCCACATTTGCCCTATTGACCAAACTTATTCGCATGTTTTAATTTCTTTAAAATATGGAATTAATTTTGAAGCATCCTGTTTGGTCCCTACTACAAATGGCCTACAATGCGACTTTCTTCTCAAATACAGCAAATTCTCATGATGACACCAAAAAAAAAAAAAAAAAGGCTGGCAAAGGTCCCATAACCTTTGGCAAAATGCAAAAGCCAAATAACACAAAAGAGCCTGCAAGGGTCATTTGGCCCTTGGCAAAAGTAAAGGTCATTCGTACTAACGAATCTTTTCTTTTGCAGCCTTCGACAAAATACACTGTTCATCTACAGTGACCCCACTGACAAAAAGCAAACAGTGTAATGATAAGGATGATGACTCACCTTTCATTACGTGTCCACGACAAAAGGAATCTGCTTTACAAAAAGAAGACTCACCTTTTCAGTACATGATGGCCGACAAAGAGCATCTACTTTTGATGTCCAAACAAAATTACAATTATGAAGGGCTCTCTTCTATCTCTATTTAAGGGGTGCTCGTCAAAGGAAGAAGGCAGAGCAGAAAAAGAGAGTGGAAAAAGAAGCATCTCCAAGCTTTCTAAAACTTTCTCTCAGCTTTCTTCAACAAAACTTTCTAGCTTTAAGTTATCATTTGTACTTCTACATTTCAGAGTTTCCAACATTTCCAAGTTCATTTGTGTAAGTTCTTTGTATTACATTTCTATCAGTTTTATCTGTTACTCTGTACATTTCAATAAATTTCAAGTTACATTTCAGTTTCCCTGTTTATTTGACTAAACAATCCTGTATCCAGTTGGTCATCAATATCTCTTCTTTCAATTTGTAAGGAAGGTTGAGGCTCGTGGAGCTCAAGCTCAGCTGGGAGAGTTATTTCATCCCATTTGAGTAATTTTGGAGTGAAGACAGTGGGTTTCTCGCCTTCAATTTGAAGTAAAATTGTTTCTGGAGAATTGGAAGGAAGAGGGTTTAAAAACCTTGCATTTAAATTTGTACTCATAAGTCGAAAATAAATACGATACATAACAACGAAATTTTTGAAATCCAAAAATTCATTACCTTGTATATGAACAGCAAGCTTGAGAGCTTCTGTTGTCATAGGACAGGTTAAATCAACCATAAAATCCGGATAGCAATTGAAAAATATAGGACCTTTGCAAATGTTAGTTTGGATGACTGCAAGTAAGGAAGATTTGTATTTACGTAATCTTTTGTCACGTAAAGCCATGTAAATGGGAGCATTAATACCTTTTCTTACCAAAGGTTTAATAGCTACTTGTACTAAACCAATATGCATAAATCGATATTTTGCTTGTAAATGCAAATTAATAGCATTTTGTTTAAGCATGTCAATAGTTTGTAACCCATTTTGTAAACTAATGACTTCTTCATGCGTTTTGCAAGAATATGCTTTAATGAAGTCAAACGTGCCAATTTTGTAAATGGTGTCTAACTCTATTCTAGGGAGAGACCAATTGGCATAATTGTCTGGGCTAGGAGCCCTAAATAAAGGTAAGGTTCTTTGTTCATTAGAGTTAACGATGTTACCCTGGTTACTATCAGATTTGAAAGACAACATACGCCTTAATCTAGATGCCATGATTATGTATGCATTCAAATCTCTATGCGCAGACAGGTGTATAACGGGACCACCACCGGGACCACCTTCACACGACTGACCAACGGATTTTTCTTGGCTGACCAACGCTAGGGACACCACTGTATGCAAGATACAGCTCTATGAACACAGAGATGCAAACACACACCTAAGCACGACCTCTAAATGAAAGTATATGCACTCTAACTGGCTCTGATACCAACTGGATGCAGGATCGTTTACTCAAATAAACAGGGAAACTGAAATGTAACTTGAAATTTATTGAAATGTACAGAGTAACAGATAAAACTGATAGAAATGTAATACAAAGAACTTACACAAATTGTTGAACTTGAAATGTTGGAAACTTCGAAATGTAGAAGTACAAAAGATAACTAGAAAATTTTGTTGAAGAAAGCTGAGAGAAGGTTTTAGAAAGCTTGAAGATGCTTCTTCTTCCTTTTTCAGTCTGCCTTCTTCACTTGACGAGCACTCCTTAAATAGAGATAGAAGAGAGCCCTTCATAATTGTAATTTTGTTTGGACATCAAAAGCAGATGCTCTTTGTCGGCCATCATGTACTGAAAAGGTGAGTCTTCTTTTTGTAAAGTGGATTCCTTTTGTCTTGGACACGTAATGAAAGGTGAGTCATCATCCTTATCATTACACTATTTGCTTTTTGTTAGTGGGGTCACTGTAGATGAACAGTGTATTTTGTCGAAAGCTGCAAAAGAAAAGATTCGTTAGTACGAATGGCCTTTACTTTTGCTAAGGGCCAAATGACCCTTGCAGGCTCTTTTGTGTTATTTGGCTTTTGCATTTTGCCAAAGGTCATGTGACCTTTGCCAGCCTTTGTTTTAATAATAGATTTTTCCATCATGAGAATTTGCTGTATTTGAGGAGAAAGTCGCATTGTAGGCCATTTGTAGTAGGGACCAAACAGGATGCTTCAAAATTAATTCCATATTTTAAAGAAATTAAAACATGCGAATAAGTTTGGTCAATAGGGCAAATGTGGAGGTCAGGGAAGATTTTTGAGACGAACCGGAAAATATGAGGCTCATAAGCGGTCCAATATTCAAAATGTTGATGGAAGTATTTACAGGTTTGTACGTAGCCTGTTGGCATAATAATGAGTACTGGGTGATGATTAAGGTCTTCAAGGAGAGCTCTATAGGCCTTAATAATTTTGAGATATTGATAAAAGGGAAGTTCCTTATTGACCAACCATTCATTGTAATCAATAAAAATGGCATATTCATTGTATCGAGGACCACAGAATGATGTGTAGAATAGTTCATAATCACGGAGATGAAATAGGAGAGGTTCATGTGGATAATTGTTGAGAGGAAAAGGTTCAAGGTTATCAAGGTGTGGATTTATTTGTGAGTCATGAGAATGGAAGATGGGAGAATCATTAGAAGGTGGGAAACTTTTGTCAAGAGAAGAGAAAATAATGGTAGGAAGAATTAAAGGATCATCTATCATTTGTATTGCCTTTCCTTTACTGCTACTGGAGGAGCTCATCTTGAAGTCTGCAAAAGGAATTGTGTAATATTTGTTCCCTGTAAGAATTCTCTTGTAAGGAAATCAGGTAAAGAATTAGTATTTCCTTTGATGAATTCGATATCAAAATCAAATGTGGAAAGGATTGCTTGCCATCGGGCAAAAATTTGTTTGGAAACCAGATTTTTGACATCCTTTTGTAAAATTTCTTTTGCAGATTTACAATCGATACGAATCAGGAATTTTTTGAAATATAAATCATCTTGAAATTTTATTACACAGAGAACAATGGATAAAATTTCCTTTTTGATAGTAGAGTAATTCTTTTGTGCACCAATCCATAAACCGGAATGATATCTAACTAATTGTTCTTGGTCATGCGAGGGTAGTCTTTGTTTTAAAATGCCACCATAACCTATGTCAGATGCATCAGTTTCTACAATCATGTATGCAGAGGGATTGGGAATATGCAGACATGGTAGGGACTTAATGCGTTCCTTAATTTGTTTAACTATGGCGGTGTGCTCATGTGACCAAAGCTGAGGCTTTTTCTTAAGCCTTGCATAAAGGGGAGCACATAAATGTTTTAAATAAGGAAAGAAATCTGATACGTAATTAAGACATCCTAAGAAACGTTGTAATTGGGTTTTATCCTTGATTTCATCAGGAAATTTGTCAGCAAAGGCTAAGGATCTTTGAATAGGCTTAATAGTACCTTGATAAATATCATGCCCTAAAAACCGAATTTTTGTCTGGAATAAAATCATTTTGGATGCAGAGAGTGCTAAACCATTTTTTTCAATGATGTGAAGAAAATGTTGCAGATGTTTAAAATGTTGATCAATGGATTTTGAAAAAACTAAAACATCGTCTATATAAACGATAATATAAGCTGTACACGGTGTAAAAATGTCATTCATTATATTTTGAAATTCTGAGGGGGCATTTTTGAGACCAAATGGCATCACATTCCATTCATAATGTCCAAAGGGAACGGTAAAAGCAGTTTTGTATCTGTCCTTTTCTCTGATTTGGATTTGCCAGAATCCAGACTTCAAGTCAAATTTCGAAAATAGTTTGGCAGTATAAAGTCGATTTAGCAAATCTCTCTTGTTAGGAACGGGATAGCGAATCCACCGTAACACTTTGTTTAAAGGTTTGTAATTAATAACTAGGCGAGGAACTCCTCGTTCCTGTTCAGCAGCTTTGTTGACATAAAAGGCTGCACAACTCTAAGGAGATTTTGAAGGTCTGATCAATTTTTTATCGAGTAAAGTTTGAATTTCTTTTTTGCAATGTTCAAGAAGTTCATAATTCATTTGAGTGGGACGAGCCTTGGTTGGAATGTTTCTTTCATTGAACCCAGGCTCATGAGGTAAAGAAATGACATGTTGCTTCCTTTCCCAGAAAGCATTGGGAAGATCAGCACATACCTTTTCTTTGAAAACCTTTTCAAAATCAGAAATTTTTAATTGTAAAGAGGGGTTGAGTAATTGTTCTTCTAGTTTTTTATAGGAAATTTCTTCCTGGAGGTGGAAAATTTGATTTTGCTTTGACTGAAGACAATTGATGTGTTTAAAAATTGAAGAGGATTGTAGTTCCATAACCTTCTTTTGGTGAGTAGAGGTTAGGAAATGAAATGTAATAGGATTTCCTAAAACCTTTGTATGAATAACACTTTCTGAAACAGTAAAGGGGTAAATTTGTGTCAGAAAAGGAGTACCTAAAATTAAATCATTTGTAATATTACTAATAATGAGAAAAACATTTTTAAAACAATAATTGTTATTCCGAATATAACCTTTTTCTAATTTGTAACGGATGTGTAAAGGATCGCCACTAGCACTGACAAGCTGTTCATTTGAACGCTCACAGTACTTAGTAGGAACAACTCCTTCTCTAAGACAATTTTGATCTGCTCCACTGTCAATTAGAGCGATGACATTCATAGAGAAGTCATCAACAACTAAATTGACTATAGAGTACCATTTTTGAAAGGTGATACGGGATATTGTTTGTAAAAATTGAGTTTGAGGAATATCAACTTCTGATATTTCTGAGGAATGTAAATCAGGTAGAGGAAGAGGAGGATTTGCTTTTAGAGACTCCAGCATTGATATTTTTGCATCAATCTCTAAATCTTTTGTTTTGAGGAGAAGGACATCTGATTTGAGGATACGAACTTGACTTTTGAGTTCGTTAAGCTCAGTTTGTAATTGTTTTGCAGTGAAGGGTTGGAAAGGATTTGGAATAGGATAATTCTCAAAGATTTGATTGAAGGACGAAGAAGGTCCAAAATCGAATTTTGGTTTATCTTCTTCTTCAAGGATTAAATCTTTGAGGCGCTGAAGATAATCTTTTTTGACATCTAGGTCAGGGATTTGTCCTATTAGCTCAATAAGGAATTCTTTTTTGGATTTGGAGAAAATGACATTAAGAGTCTTAATAGGTGAAGACTCATATTCTGAATCATCACTGGATCCATCATAATAGTTGTCTTCACTTTCAGACCCTGAGGGTTCCTTAATGAGGAGTGCTAGAAGTTTTTGCTTGAGTTCTGGATCTTCTGAAAACAACTCATTAATCTTTTGTTCTGTTTTGCATTGAGGAGCCTTGTGGCCTACTTTGCCACATTTGTAACAGACAATGGGCTTATGGTCCTTAGCAGACCTTTTCTTTTTTGAAACTGGTTTGGTTTCCTTTTTGACAAAAGGTTTGGATTGAGCAAAGGGCTGTCTTGGTTTGGGCTTTTGTTTCTTTTGGGCCTTTTTACGGGCCGTAGAAGGAGCCATAATCTTTGTAATTCTAAAAGCTTCACAGAACGTACCCATCTCCTTTCTAGATTGGGTTCGCTCATTACCATATTTGGATTGAAGCTTAATCTCATTACAAAGACTTAAAGCTTCAGTTTTGACAATACCAAATAATTGATCAAATGTTAATAATCCAAACGGGATATCATTTGTGCCAAAATTCTATCGAAGTTTATTGAGGATTCTTTCACCAAATAAATTTGGTAATCCTGCAATAAATCTTTCTTTCCAGAAATCTTGAGTATTGTCTTCCCGTTTAAGAACATTTGTAAGAAAGACATCCTTATACCATCTATAATCTGTTAGGGAAGGACATCTTAAATTGATGAGAATTGTTTTAGCAATGGCTTGCTCTTCTTTTGGGTTACTAAGGAAATGAAGAGTAATTGTATGCAAAAGAGTTTGCACACAATCATCTTGTTCTTCTTCAAGTCCTGTGGTAGAGTTCCTTACTATCTTTTTGTGTGTTAGGATGGCTTGTCTTTGTTCTGTGTAAAGGTATTATCCCACCAAGACTTAAGTTGTCCTGTAAAACCTATTACTAGGGCAACTGCTATGTTGGTATCACTATGACCCTGTGTTTTGTAAGCGTTATGTGCCATCCACATTTCTTGGACGGTGGAAAGGATTTCATGTTCCGCCTTTCCATCGATATTCCATTGATGAATGGATCTGCCATCAAAACTAGATGAGGCAAAAGATCCACGTTCTTCATATTGAATATCAGGTGGAGTTGGCCTAGGATAGAAATTCTTTCCTGGACCTCTAGACCAATTGTGAAGTTTGTTAACTGTGTTTGGTTCATCAAGGATATTGTCAATAGTTTGCAGAGTATCATGACCTTCTTGTTTCTGAACGTCATGACTCTCTTCTGAGTCATCACTAGATTCATCACTAGTGGACGACTCATCTTGGATCTTTTGACAAGGTTTGTCTATGCAAGATGTTGAGGGTTTGGAAGAAGCTAACTCAAGAGTCTTGAGTTGGTCAGAAATGAGTTTGAGGTAATGATTATTTGAGGATTCAGTTTGTTTATGAAAGGCTTCTAATCTGGGTTTTGGAATAGTATCTGTTTTAAAGAAAGGTGGAGAACCTTCATCTTTAGGTTCTTGCTTGGTATGGATCATTTGGTTACGCTTGTTTTCAGCAATTTAGGTTAAAACTTGGTTAAGCTGTTCAGCAATTGTTTGAAGGATAGTGTTTGTATAATTGGCTTGTTGATGAACCTTTTTTAGGTCATCAAGTTTGACTACCTCACTCCCCTCCCGGCCTTCGCGAAAAGGTGTCGCCAGAATGGTGTCACCTTTGTGCAGAAGCTTAAGACCATCTGCAGGGGGATGGACAGAGGAGACACTAGAACTATTGTGAAAATGCCAAACTTTCAGAAGGGAAGTTTGAACATTAATACTGGGTATTTGGTAAACATTTTGAAGACCATGTTTGGAAGCAAATGTAGGGAACCAAAGAAAGAAAGGAATATTGGTACAAAGACGTTCCATGTCCGAAATCCACTCCTTTTTAATGGATTCCATGAGGGAACGATCCATTTGTTCAAACCAAGTTCGCAAAGAGGTATTTGGAACCGAGTAATAATCAGCTTTGATTATATCCCAGTCGATTTGGAAATTCTTGAACGAAATACCATTAATTGAGGCTCCAATTCCAGATGTAGTCGGAGATGGAGGATCAATAATGGGCTCAGGTATAGGATTACGAAACCTATAAGGAGTCGAATTGTCGAAATGTTCAGAAGAGGAAGCAACATCTGAAAATGATCGTCTATAATTGGATGGATAAGAATGGTCAGGAGTTTCTTTGATAGAGAAAGAACGAAATTTAAGAAGAATTTTGCCATCAGATTCTTCTACAATTTCATCAATATCTCTTCTTTCAATTTGTAAAGAAGGTTGAGGCTCGTGGAGCTCAAGCTCAGCTGGGAGAGTTATTTCATCCCATTTGAGTAATTTTGGAGTGAAGACAGTGGGTTTCTCGTCTTCAATTTGAAGTAAAATTGTTTCTTGAGAAGTGGAAGGAAGAGGGTTAAGAAACCTTGTATTTAAATTTGTACTCATAAGTCGAAAATAAATACGATACATAACAACAAAATTTTTGAAGTCCAAAAATTCATTGCCTTGTATATGAACATCAAGTTTGAGAGCTTCTGTTGTCATAGGACAGGTTAAATCAACCATAAAATCCGGATAGCAATTGAAAAATATAGGACCTTTGCAAATGTTAGTTTGGATGACTGTAAGTAAGGAAGATTTGTATTTACGTAATCTTTTGTCACGTAAAGCCATGTAAATGGGAGCATTAATACCTTTTCTTACCAAAGGTTTAATGGCTACTTGTACTAAACCAATATGCATAAATCGATATTTTTCTTGTAAATGCAAATTAATAGCATTTTGTTTAAGCATGTCAATAGTTTGTAACCCATTTTGTAAACTAATGACTTCTTCATGCGTTTTGCAAGAATATGCTTTAATGAAGTCAAACGTGCCAATTTTGTAAATGGTGTCTAACTCTATTCTAGGGAGAGACCAATTGGCATAATTGTCTGGGCTAGGAGCCCTAAATAAAGGTAAGGTTCTTTGTTCATTAGAGTTAACGATGTTACCCGGGTTACTATCAGATTTGAAAGACAACATACGCCTTAATCTAGACGCCATGATTATGTATGCATTCAAATCTCTATGCGCAGACAGGTGTATAACGGGACCCCCACCGGGACCACCTTCACACGGCTGACCAACGGATTTTCCTTGGCTGACCAACGCTAGGGACACCACTGTATGCAAGACACAGCTCTATGAACACAGAGATGCAAACACACACCTAAGCACCACCTCTAAATGAAAGTATATGCACTCTAACTGGCTCTGATACCAACTGGATGCAGGATCGCTTACTCAAATAAACAGGGAAACTGAAATGTAACTTGAAATTTATTGAAATGTACAGAGTAACAGATAAAACTGATAGAAATGTAATACAAAGAACTTACACAAATTGTTGAACTTGAAATGTTGGAAACTTCGAAATGTAGAAGTACAAAAGATAACTAGAAAATTTTGTTGAAGAAAGTTGAGAGAAGGTTTTAGAAAGCTTGAAGATGCTTCTTCTTCCTTGAAATCCACTCCTTTTTAATGGATTCCATGAGGGAATGATCCATTTGTTCAAACCAAGTTCGCAAAGAGGTATTTGGAACCGAGTAATAATCAGCTTTGATTATATCCCAGTCGATTTGGAAATTCTTGAACGAAATACCATTAATTGAGGTTCCAATTCCAGATGTAGTCGGAGATGGAGGGCTCTCTTCTATCTCTATATAAGGAGTGCTCGTCAAGTGAAGAAGGCAGATTGAGATTGAGATTGAGATTGGAAAAAAAAAGAAGCATCTTCAAGCTCTCTAAAACTTCCCCTCAGCTTTCTTCAACAAAATTTTCTTTCTTAAGTTATCCTTTGTACTTCAACATTTCCAACATTTCCAAGTTCAACAATTTGTGTAAGTTCTTTATATTACATTTCTACTTAAGTTGAACTGTTACTTTGTACATTTCAATAAAATTTTGACATTGCAATGTTTATTTAATTAACGATCCTGTTTCCAGTTGGTATCAGAGCCAGTTAGATTGCATATACTTTCATTTAGAAGTTGTGCTTAGGTGTGTGTTTGCATCTCTGTGTTCATAGAGCTGTGTCTTGCATACAGTGGTGTCCCTAGTGTTGGTCAGCCAAGAAAAATCCGTTGGTCAGCCGTGTGAAGGTGGTCCCGGTGGTGGTCCCGTTATACACCTGTCTGCACATAGAGATTTGAATGCATACATAATCATGGCGTCTAGATTAAGGCGTATGTTGTCTTTCAAATCTGATAGTAACCAGGGTAACATCGTTAACTCTAATGCATATATACGGCATGTGTATATACATATATATATATATATATATATATATATATATATATGCATATATATGTATATATATATATATATATATATATATGTGTATATATATATATACATATACGTACATATATATATATGTATACATGTAAATATATATATTATTTATATATATATATTCATATATATATAATATATGTATACATAGATCTATATATATATCTATATATATTATATATATAGATCATTCTGTGTGTGTGGTGTGTGCGTCGTGCGTGTGTGCATTAATATCACACACCAGAAACACATGCACGACCGCGCGCACACACACACACACACACACACACACACACACACACACACACATATATATATCTATATATATATCTCGATATAATATATATATATGTACACCTACATATATATATATATATATATAATATATATATATATATATGTATATATATATATATATATATATGTATATATACATACATATATATATATATATATGTATATATATATACATATATATACACATATATATATAGGTATATACATATATATACACTGTTTCAAAAATGTATTTCTTATTGTTAGTAATATTACAAATGATTTGATTTTAGGTACTCCTTTTTTAACACAAATTTACCCCTTTACTGTTTCAGAAAGTGGTATTCATACAAAGGTTATGGGAAACCCTGTTACCTTTTAATTCCTAACCTCCACTGACCAAAAGAAGGTTATGGAATTACAATCCTCTTCAATTTTTAGACAAATCAATTTTATCCAATCAAAACAAAATTCCTTCTTTCAAAACAAACGCATTAAGGCCCTACCATGTCTGCATATTCCCAATCCCTCTGTATACATGATTGAAGAAACTGATGCATCTGACATAGGATATGGTGACATTTTGAAACAAAAATTACTGTCACATACCCAAGAACAATTAGTTAGATATCATTCCAGTTTATGGATTGGTGCACAAAAGAATTACTCTACAAAGGAAGTTTTATCCATTGTTCTCTGTGTTACAAAATTTCAAGATCATTTATATTTCAAAAATTTCCTGATTCATATCGATTGCAAATCTGCAAAAGAAATTTTACAAAAGGATGTCAAAATTCTGATTTCCAAACAAATTTTTGCCCAATGGCAAGCTATCCTTTCAGCATTTGATTTTGATATGGAATTTATCAAAGGAAACACTACTTCTTTACCTGATTTCCTTACAAGAGAATTCTTGCAAGGAAAGATTATCACCCAAATCTCTCTTGCAGAATTCAAAATGAGTGGAAACAAACCAAGAGGCAAAGACAAAGGCAAAAGCATTCGAAGAGCAAAAGATTATCAAATTACTGTCCCTACAAAATTACCTCTTCAAAACCAATTCCAAACCCTAGCCAATTATCCACCCTTACCATACAAAACCGTGGTCTCCCGACTAACTACCAAGTCAACCAATGACAATTCCTATACCGTTCGGTACACAGAACATTTGTGCCTAACTACTCACAAAACCATACCAACCACTGACATTTTAAAACCTTTGGTCAAAAAGATCTTCGGCAGTCTTCATTTCGCCACTGACCATATACAAAAAACCCAACAGTTTTATGAGCTAATCTTAGTAGATACTCATTCTGCTGATATTAGCCATACCCATGACAAAACCAACCCAAACCACATACTGTTTTCCAAATGTATTATTCGGCAAGTTCTCAGTGCCCAGCAATAGAAGGATCCGTTCGAAGAACGACACTTTTCAGTACCATTTGCCCCACAGACCTACAATTACAATGACTATAGAACGGCTTGGTACCGAGCCTTTCTATATTTACCTGAAACCCATTCTTGGTTCTTTAATTTTCATGACAATTGTCCCTTACAATTTCCTATTTGGTTTTACTACTGGTGGACCTGGTTCGGATGTTCACTATCTGTATTATCATTAGAAGCCCAAGGCGGATGGGACTTTTGGGACAAAAATATGTCCTCCCTGGATGCGTATACAAAAGAACTACAATTCTTTCGGGTATTCAACATTGCCTGGATTTTTAGTTGGGAATACAGACTTCAGAATTACTTGCAGAATACATTTCCTCTATCCCTGGTCCGGGTTTACAAAGTTAAATGGTGGCCTGAATTCAAAACACAATTATGTGGCAGTGAAAATGTAGAGCACTACTGTCGCACCAAATCTAAGAAGTTCACACTCCACAATCTCCATACATTTGAAGCAAAAACATACGTTGAACCTTCTACTCCTCGAAAGAAAGAAAGTCCGTCATCGTCAACAAGAACAAAGAACAAGGGTCTCTCCCAAAAAGAGAAAGAGGTTCTTGAATATCTCAAAGATAACCCTCAGATGAGACAAATATTTTTACAAAAAATTCTGGACAAGGCCAATAACTCTGATGAAGTCAGTTCAATAGCTTCAAACAATGGCAAAAATAATGACATGTACCAGGATTCACAAGATCCATATGAATTATGAATGATTAAAACAAAGGCTGGCAAAGGTCACATGACCTTTGGCAAAATGCAAAAGCCAAGTAATACAAAAGAGCCTGCAAGGGTCATTTGGCCCTTGGCAAAAGTAAAGGCCATTCGTACTAACGAATCTTTTCTTTTGCAGCCTTCGACAAAATACATTGTTCATCTACAGTGACCCCATTAACAAAAAGCAAACAGTATAATGATAAGGTTGATGACTCACCTTTCATTACGTGTCCAAGACAAAAGGAATCTGCTTTACAAAAAGAAGACTCACCTTTTCAGTACATGCTGGCCGACAAAGAGCATCTACTTTTGATGTCCAAACAAAAATACAATTATGAAGGGCTCTCTTCTATCTCTATATAAGGAGTGCTCGTCAAGTGAAGAAGGCAGATTGAGATTGAGATTGGAAAAAAAAGAAGCATCTTCAAGCTCTCTAAAACTTCTTCTCAGCTTTCTTCAACAAAATTTTCTTTCTTAAGTTATCCTTTGTACTTCAACATTTCCAACATTTCCAAGTTCAACAATTTGTGTAAGTTCTTTATATTACATTTCTACTCAAGTTGAACTGTTACTTTGTACATTTCAATAAAATTTTGACATTGCAAGTTACATTTCAGTTTCCCTGTTTATTTAATTAACAAGTTACATTTCAGTTTCCCTGTTTATTTAATTAACGATCCTGTTCCCAGTTGGTATCAGAGCCAGTTAGATTGCATATACTTTCATTTAGAAGTTGTGCTTAGGTGTGTGTTTACATCTCTGTGTTCATCGAGCTGTGTCTTGCATACAGTGGTGTCCCTAGCGTTGGTCAGCCAAGGAAAATCCGTTGGTCAGCCGTGTGAAGGTGGTCCCGGTGGTGGTCCCGTTATACACCTGTCTGCGCATAGAGATTTGAATGCATACATAATCATGGCGTCTAGATTAAGGCGTATGTTGTCTTTCAAATCTGATAGTAACCAGGGTAACATCGTTAACTCTAATGAACAAAGAACCTTACCTTTATTTAGGACTCCTAGCCCAGACAATTATGCTAATTGGTCTCTCCCTGCAATAGAGTTAGACACCATTTACAAAATCGGCACATTTGATTCCATTAAAGCATATTCTTGCAAAACGCATGAAGAAGTCATTAGTTTACAAAATGGTTTACAAACTATTGACATGCTTAAACAAAATGCTATTAATTTACATTTACAAGCAAAATATCGATTTATGTATATTGGTTTAGTACAAGTAGCCATTAAACCTTTGGTAAGGAAAGGTATTAATGCTCCCATTTACATGGCTTTACGTGACAAAAGATTACGTAAATACAAATATTCTTTACTTGCAGTTATCCAAACTAACATTTGCAAAGGTCCTATATTTTTCAATTGTTATCCTGATTTTATGGTTGATTTAACCTATCCTATGACAACAGAAGCCCTCAAGCTTGATGTTCATATACAAGGCAATGAATTTTTAGACTTCAAAAATTTCGTTGTTATGTATCGTATTTATTTTCGACTTATGAGTACAAATTTAAATACAAGGTTTTAAAACCCTCTTCCTTCCAATTCCCAAGAAACAATTTTACTGCAAATTGAAGACGAGAAACCCACTGTCTTCACTCCAAAATTACTCAAATGGGATGAAATAACTCTCCCAGATGAGCTTGAGCTCCACGAGCCTCAACCTTCCTCACAAATTGAAAGAAGAGATATTGACGAAATTGTAGAAGAATCTGATGGCAGAGTTCTTCTTAAATTTCGTTCTTTCTCTATCAAAGAAACTCCTGACCATTCTTATCCATCCAACTATAGACGATCATTTTCCGATGTTGCTTCCTCTTCTGAACATTTTGACAATTCGACTCGTTATAGGTTTCGTAATCCTATACCTGAGCCCATTATTGATCCTCCATCTCCGACTACATCTAGAATTGGAGCTTCAATTAATGGTATTTCTTTCAAAAATTTCCAAATCGACTGGGATATGATCAAAGCTGATTATTACTCAGTTCCAAATACCTCTTTGCGAACGTGGTTTGAACAAATGGATCGTTCTCTTATGGAATCCATTAAAAAGGAATGGATTTCCGATATGGAACGTCTTCGTACAAATATTCCTTTCTTTCTTTGGTTCCCTACATTTGCTTCCAAACATGGTCTTTAGAATGTTTACCACCTACCCAGTATTAATGTTCAAACTTCCCTTATGAAAGTTTGGCATTTTCAAAATGGTTCTAGTGTCTCCTCTGTCCATCCCCCTGCAGATGATCTTAAGCTTCTGCACAAAGGTGACACCATTCTGGCGACACCTTTTCGCAAAGACCGTGAGGGGAGTGAGGTAGTCAAACTTGATGACCTAAAAAAGGTTCATCAACAAGCCAATTATACAAACACTATCCTTCAAACAATTGCTGAACAGCTTAACCAAGTTTCAGCCCAAATTACTGAAAACAAGCGTAACCAAATGATCCATACCAAGCAAGACCCTAAAGATGAAGGTTCTCCACCTTTCTTCAAAACAGATACTATTCCAAAACCCAGATTAGAAGCCTTTCATAAACAAACAGAATCCTCAAATAATCATTACCTCAAGCTCATTTTTGACCAACTCAAGACTCTTGAGTTAGCTTCTTCCAAACCCTCAACATCTTGCATAGACAAAACTTGTCAAAAGATCCATGATGAGTCTTCCACTAGTGATGAGTCTAGTGATGACTCAGAAAAGAGTCATGACGTTCAAACACAAGAAGGTCATGATACTCTGCAACCCATTGACAACATCCTTGATGAACCAACCACAATTAACAAGCTTCACAATTGGTCTCGAGGTCCAGGAAAGAATTTCTATCCTAGGCCAACTCCACCTGATATTCAATATGAAGAACGTGGATCCTTTACCTCATCTAGTTTTGATGGCAGATCCATTCATCAATGGAATATTGATGGAAAGGCGGAACATGAAATCCTTTCCACAGTTCAAGAAATGTGGATGGCACATAATGCTTACAAAACACAGGGACATAGTGATACCAACATAGCAGTTGCCCTAGTAATAGGTTTTACAAGTCAACTTAAGTCTTGGTGGGATAATACCTTTACCACAGAACAAAGACAAGCCATCCTAACGTACAAAAAGATAGTAAGGAACCCTACCACAGGACTTGAAGAAGAACAAAATGATTGTGTGCAACGCATACAATTACTTTTCATTTCCTTGGTAACCCAAAAGAAGAGCAAGCCGTTGCTAAAACAATTCTCATTAATTTAAGATGTCCTTCCTTAACAGATTATAGATGGTATAAGATGTCTTTCTTACAAATGTTCTTAAACGGGAAGACAATACCCAAAATTTCTGGAAAGAAAGATTTATTGCAGAATTACCAAATTTATTTGGTGAAAGAATCCTCAATAAACTTAGACAGAATTTTGGCACAAATGATATCCCGTTTGGATTATTAACATTTGGTCAATTATTTGGTATTGTCAAAACAGAAGCTTTAAGTCTTTGTAATGAGATTAAACTTCAATCCAAATATGGGAATGAGCGAACCCAATCTAGAAAGGAGATGGGTACGTTCTGTGAAGCTTTTGGAATTACAAAGATTATGGCTCCTTCTACGGCCCGTAAAAAGGCCCAGAAGACACAAAAGCCCAAACCAAGACAGCCCTTTGCTCAATCCAAACTTTTTGTCAAAAAAGAAACCAAACCAGTTTCAAAGAAGAAAAGGTCTGCTAAGGACCAAAAGCCCATTGTCTGTTACAAATGTGGCAAAGTTGGCCACAAGGCTCCTCAATGCAAAACAGAACAAAAGATTAATGATTTGTTTTCAGAAGATCCAGAACTCAAACAAAAACTTCTGGCACTCCTCATTAAGGAACCCTCAGGGTCTGAAAGTGAAGACAACTATTATGCTGGATCCAGTGATGATTCAGCGTATGAGTCTTCACCAATTAAGACTCTTAATGTCATTTCCTCCAAATCCAAAAAAGAATTCCTTATTGAGTTAATAGAACAAATCCCTGACCTAGATGTCAAAAAAGATTATCTTCAGCGCCTCAAAGATTTAATCCTTGAAGAAGAAGATAAACCAAAATTTGATTTTGGACCTTCTTCGTCCTTCAATCAAATCTTTGAGAATTATCCTATACCAAATCCTTTCCAACCCGTCACTACAAAACAGTTACAAACTGAGCTTAACGAACTCAAAAGTCAAGTTCGTTTCCTCAAATCTGATGTCATCCTCCTCAAAACAAAAGATTTAGAGATTGATGCAAAAATATCAATGCTGGAATCTCTAAAAACAAATCCTCCTCTTC